>MU223927.1:77251-119349 GCA_018584345.1 Thuja plicata | reverse complement strand
ACTATTCAAATATTGCAAAGCTTGATGATCAGTATACAAAACAAACTCCTTAGGAAGCAGATAATGTCTCCACTTCTTTAATGCCTGAACTATAGCATAAAATTCTTGATCATAAATAGAATATTTTATCTTGGCATCATTTAACTTCTCACTAAAATAAGCAACAAGTTTACCTTATTGGCTCATAACAGCTCCTATTGCAGTACCACTAGCATCTTAGTCTACTTGAAACACCTTATTAAAATATGGGAGTGCTAAAACAAGTTGTTCTGCAAATTTTTGTTTCAACAATTGAAAACTCTTTTCTGCCCCATTAGTCCACTTAAACTCTTTTCTATCCCCTCTCATTGTTTTAGTCAAGGGTCCACAAATACTGCTGAAATTTCTGATAAAATTTCTATAAAAGCTAGGTAGACCATGAAAATATCTTACCTCAGTAGCACTCCTTGGAGTAGGCCATTCAAGGATAGCCTGTACCTTCTTTGGGTCCATTTTTAGACCTTCTGCTGAAACTACAAATCTCAAATACACTAACTCTTTCTTCACAAAACTGCACTTCTTCAAATTTCTCAACATTTTTTCTTCTCTCAGCTTCTCAAATACTATATGAATATGCATCACATGCCCCTCCAATGTCTTACTAAAGATCAAAATATCATCTAGGTAAAAAATGACAAACTTACCAAGAAATTATTTTAGAACCTCGTTCATGAGCCGCATGAAAGTGCTTAGTGCATTGGTTATCCCAAAAGGCATGACTAACCACTCATATAATCCTTCCTTTGTCTTGAAGGTAGTCTTCCATTCATCCCCTTCTCTGGTCTGAATCTGGTGATATCCACTCTTCAGATCTATCTTTGAGAAATACACAGCTCCACTCAAACAGTCCATAATATCATCCATTCGTGGCAATGGAAACCTGTACTTGATTGTGATCTTGCTTATTTCCCTAGAGTCTATACACATCCTCCACTCTCCATTCTTCTTTGGTGCTTATTCATCAAACTTTCTCCTAGAATCAAGTCCATCTGATGACTGATCTTCCTGACTGGTGGTAATCCATTAGGCACATTATCAGATACAATACCCTGAAACTCATTCAACAAATCTGCAACTTCTATAGGAACATCTTCTACTTCCTCCTTACCAGCTTTTTGAATTAAAGAAAAACACACATGCTCATGCCTCATACTATCTAGGAACTTTCTTCCATCAACAAAAGTTATTCTTGCACTACCACATACCTTTTCTTCTATGTCATTCAATGGCTTTAGCTTATATCGCATTCCATCCTTTGTCACGGAATAGGTATTCGCACGACCATCATGTACAGCACATTTGTCAAACTTCCATGGTCTACCCAATAACATATGATATGCATCCAAAGATATGATATCACATAGTACCTCATCATGGTATCTACCAATCTTGAACTTCATGAAGCATTGTTCATTGACCATGACCTTGTGGTCATCCTGTACCCAGGCAATCTGATATGGATGTGGGTATTTCTGTCTCTTGAGCTTCAACTTTGTCACCATCTCTTCTGACACCAAATTGTTAGTGCTTCCACTATCAATAATCACATCACAACACTTACCCTCACACTTGCACCTAGTGCGAAACAGGCTCTTCCTTTGTTCAGGTTCATTCTCACCACTCAGTAGGACTCTTCTATTAATCAACGTTTCTCCTCTTTTAGCATCTTTAGAATGTGATGATCTGGCATCTTCATATACATGTGCAACTCTGGCCTGGCCTTCATTTCTCCTATCTGTTCTTCCTTGGTACTGAGGACATTCATATGCCCTATGACCTTCTTCTCCATAGTGAAAACATGTTCCATAGAAGCCTCCTCTTTCAGATCCTTGTCCTCTTCCTCTTCCTCTTCCTCTTTGATCTCTATTATTCTGATCTTGGAAATGATTGGAATTGTTTCCTTGCTGATTCTGACTACTACTAGCCACATCCTTCTTTTTCTGATCTTCATTTTGATCTTCCACGATGACCTCTTCCGCTTTGCCTGCTTTCAAACTTCTTATTCAAATTTTCCTCTACCTTTAGGGAAAACTGGCAGGCCTCTTCAATATTGTTCATTCAAATTAGGTTCAACTCCTCCTGAATGCTTGGTCTCAACCCATTAAGGTAATGGGAATGTTTCTCCTTATCAGCCTCTGCATGGCCTGTTCTGATGAGGATTCGATAGAACTCCTCTGTATACTCCTGAACAGATCTTCCTGCTTGCTTCAAACTTTGCATTTTCTTCAGTAGGTCAAGCTCATAATCAACAGGAATGAACTGTCACTTTAACTTATCCACCATCCGATCCCATCTTGTGATTTTATCCTTTCCTCTTCAATTTCGCTCCAATTGGATCTCCTGCCACCAGATCTTCGCATGACCCTTCAGTCTGGCCTTCGCAAACTTGACCCGATCAGGATCCTCAATATCTTCATACTCAAAATATTCTTCACATTCATTGATCCAGTCAATCAACTCCTCTGGGTTAAGATTCCCTGAAAATGTAGGAACCTCAATCTTAGGTCTTTTCCCAGTCTTGGAAATGGCTCGGAAAAGCCTTTCTTCTTCTGGATTCAAAACTTCAACTTCTTCTTGATCATCATTTCCTTCTTCGGCTTCATCCTCTCTTTCATTTCTAACATTAAGATTCATTCCTCTATGAATCTCTTCTTGCAATGCTCGCACTTGTCTCTAGAGCTCTCTAACCTCAGGTGTCACAACACCAGCTCTTCCGCCACGTTCCCTTCATGGAGGCATTCTTGCGATGCATGCTAAAACCCTAACCACAGTCTTGGTGTAAATTGCCTCATAGTCGGCGATCTGTTTACACACTCAGGAATTCTTGCTCTGATACCACTTGATGAACGATGCTCCCTTAATACCACAAACACATAACAGAAACAGAGAAGCAACAACAATTTGCAAGAACAGAAAATGGGCTTCTTATTATCTCCACAAATGTGGAATTACAAACTTTCAGAATTACAATATGCAAAGCCATATGGGCATTCCCCTTACAATATTCTGTACGACAAAGCCTCGAATTATTACCCAGATCTACCTAGTACTGTCCTGAACTACCTAAGACAACACTACGGGCCTTCTTTATATAGACAATTTCCACCACCCGAGAAGGTTCTAGAAATTTATCCCTTAGGGCCGACCAAACTTAGAATTATTTTATTTTTCATTTTAGTACATCAAAGTCGGCTCAAAATAACTTTTGAAACCCAAACAAAAATTTTGAAGGAAAATTATTTTCTACTATTTCAGCTGGCCCAACTTCCGGAGACCATAAGTCATCACTTGTTGACCTGACTAACTATTATAACCCCATTTTGGAAATGCCACGAAGTGCTCTACAACAATTAAATTAAGAAAGCTTCATTCAGCCCAAGTTTTGACCTCATCCGGGGCCTCTAATGCCTTCAAAACTGAGCTCAAAGTTTCTGTACCCTGTTTTCAATACCAAAAAATTTCAATATCTTCAAAACTAGACCTGATCTAGCCATGAAACTTTACTGGCAGGCTAATATGACTGAGATGAACCTCCACATGTAAAATTAGAACATTCTGAGATCGTATGACCAACTTACTAAACATAGAAAGTTTCCATAAATAGGAGCTCTGCACAAAGTGGCCCTTATTGAAAAGAAAACAAAAATATTTTTGGGTGATGCAAGATTGCCCTTACACCCAGGATGCTCCTGCATCAATTGCTCCAACACTGTGAAATTCTCAATCGCAAGGTAAAAATAAATAAGTAATGAACGGCTCATTCCTTTATAGGATCCAAAGGTCAAAAGTTAGGTTTGCAATAAATGTTATGTTTGTTGAGTGAGTGCCAAACAACTGTCCTTGGCTGACTCACAAAACTCGTTTATATCTCGGTCGCAATCCATACCAGCTCAGCATACACTAGAGAAATTGATCTCTATGTATAGAACACTCTTGCTCGGAACCAATAGTGCATATTGACTTAGCTAGGTACATGTTTCAAAATTATGTCTTGATACATCTCAACATATGTAGATATGGACTTTTGCACTTTATATGTTAGGAAATGATAAAATATATGAGATATAAACATGGATACTTACATACCTTTCTTTCTTAATTAGTGATGTTACGATCACCCAATCCATTGGATTGGGTGACCTCGGCTTCAACAGCTTCACTACTGCTTGGTTCTATTTTTCTTACCCATGTTTGATTCATGTGTGCTCTAATTTCCTCACCATTAGGAGTAGGTACCCTTGTCTTGCAATCCTTTCTAGTGTGACTGATTTTCATACAATTATAGGAAACTAGGCTTCCGTTCATCCAACTCTTATATTTTCCTCTGAAATGTGTCTTTATGCAGTTTTCTGGAACATGCCCATACTCACCATAGTAGTGACAACTATGCCATGTGTTGTAATCCCAATTGTAAGTGTTACCTTTCCTTGGTGCTTTTTCTTGTGTCTTTGATGTCCCTTGTTGTTTAGAATTAGATCTGCAATCTTGTGCTCTATGTCCAAATTTTTGACAATTGTAACAATACCCATTGAATCTAGGTGTGGGAGGTGCATTATTTTCCTTTTCCCAATATTCATGTGCTTGATGTCCAAAATTCTTAAAGTTAAAGCAATAACCATTGAACTTAGGTTTAGGATTGCACTTACCATTCTTTCTTTGGCAAATGTTTGCTTTGTATCCTTATTTTCCACAGTGGTGGTATATAGGCTTGTTGTTCTTTAACTTTCCATTCCTCTTTTCACCAATCTTAGATGATTCTCCTTTCTCAGTAGATGTCTTTTGTTCAATATAACCTAATCCAGAAGAATATTTAGATCTCCTTGATGCTTCCATCAAAATTTCAAAATGAGTCAAAGCTTCATTAGGTCTATTCAATTTTTCATTAAGTTCTTTTTTATATCTCAATTCATCTTTCAATTGATTGTTCTCATATCTCAGATTCACAATTTCCATATCTTTCCTACTGATCTCTTGATTTGCAAGTAGTAGTTGATTCACCATGTCAACCTAATTATTTTTCATCATTTGTACTTAATGTGTCCTTTCATCAAGTCTAATAGACATCATTATTTCATCTTCTTTAGCCATAGCTTTTTCATCTTCAACTTTTTTCTTTTGTTCCACTACTTCACATAGTCTTAATGTTTGCATTTCTTGTTCAGTTTTCAAGTTTCTAACTTCTTCACGCAATGTATTATTCCTTTCTAGTAGATTTGAAATTACCGCATCTCTCTCAGTAGAGTTTCCATTATGAAATAGGCTTGTAGTGTCTTCTTCCTGATAATGAGTGTCATTCATTTGTTTGGCCAAATCTTTCCTAGATATCAAGGATTTTCTCAATTCTTGTCTTGTTGTATCAAGCTGATGTAATGCTAGTTGAAGTTCAATCTTTTGATTCTCAATGACTTTACCCAATTTATAAATCTCCATCTCAAGATCTACACTTTTCAAGCTGATTAAAACCTTTTGTAGGAGAACTGAGCTCTGATACCAATTGTTGGAAATACAACATGGGAAAGTAAGATGCTGAGAGGGGGGGGGTGAATCAGATCTTCAACTTTTATCTCTTAAAACAAACTAGTCCACAATCATACATAAATGTAATTGATCTATCATCTAGTAGCATTCATGAAAGTAAATAAATAACACAAGACACTAAATTTTGGTAACCTAGAAACCCAATAAGGTAAAACTGGGGTGGGGATGACACCCACAAAATCTTCACTACTGTATCAATAAAGTGTGCCTTTTAGGGCTACAAGATTTGATCATAATATGTAATCTACCTAGTTGAAGGTCTGTCCAGTTAAGAGCTACATATCATTACAATCTACCTTGTAAAAGGATTTAAACTTACAAAAAAGTAAGAACTTGGCTAAGAGATTTAGAAAGGTTTGTTAAAACCACTTTGTTAAGAGATTTCACCTGGTACACTTCTTAGAATGTTTCAAGATCTGATCCTTTGATATGCACTCTGATGTTGATAATGAATCTCCTCTTTTCAATACCTTCTTTAATCTAATAATATGATATATCTTTACTTTTCTGCTCACTGGACTTTCACTCTGCTAGATCTATGCTTCCTCTATCAAAACAACCCTTCACACATCTCTCATTTATGCATACACCTTTTTTCAGTACTCTTTCAATTAGGGTAAGAAGAAATCTTCATATAATTTATGGATCTGGCAATTAGATCTAGATCAATGTTCAGGATCAAATGCTTATGCTGCTTAGGTAATCCAATTTTCTGATTGGCTCCATGCCACGTAGTGGGATCAAATAATTAAATGCATAATTATCACATTGAAAATATCAAATGCTTAGATAGTCACCCCAAAATAGTTTACCTCCAAATTGGTGTCAATTATAACATACATAACAAAATTGTCTTGCTCAGCACAGAAAGAATTTGTCACTCGACATGAACTAAACTTGGTAACCGTGTGACTCGGAAACTATTATCTTCTCAGCAATGACTGTACCTGATAGGTCAGCCTATACTAGATATCTTGGCTATAGTGATGACTGGCTAAAACTGCATAGATAAATGACTAAGTGTGGGATACTAATGATCAACAAAACTTAGGGATCAACAGATGATGTGGTCATTGAAAACCTAGTAAGCATGTTAGTGTCGCCATCCTTTTTTTTTATTTTTTCATTTTTTATTTTTTATTGATGCATCAACGCACCTATTGCTAAGTTTTCACCAAGATGATCATTTTTTTAGGACTTTTTCCAATTTTTAGATTTTTTCTATCTTTTAGAGATTACTCATTCTAAAGCAAGATCACATGGTTTTCCCCCAATGTATAGCAAGGTGTAGGAAATTGAAAATGGATTTAAAAGATGATGGATAAGGTGAATAGATAATTATAGATGAAGAGTGTGAATGCAAACCTCAAGGACAGTCTCCTCAAGATTACCCAAGCTAGGGAAAAGAAATACAACAATGGAGGTTCATGGAGAAGTGTTGTATAGCATATAAGATAATAACTTGATGTCATCAAAAGCATGTGGTCCAAAAGAATGGACATGTCAAGAGACTTCTAAGAACCTTTTTTTTCAATTTTGATCAAGACCAAGGGGTCAATTAGATAGGATAGTGATGTGATAGCATGATCGGGACAAGGGGTGATGGAGGTATAAGTGGATGGTTTGGATTAGTGCAAAGGATGTTCAAAGATAGGGAGGATAGGATTGGGATAAGAAAGATCATGATAGGGTACCATGGATGAGAGAAAGTGAATGGACTGATGGAAAGGATAATGAATGTTAGGATACATGTGTGTTCATGGATAGGCTCAACCTTGTCAAGATCACCAGAAGGAACATGGATGAACATGAGATAACTAGATGTAAGGTATGATGGATAAGAGGACATGGAAGGAACTTGCCTCCAAGTGAAGAGTGAAAGTAGGAGGAATTATGCATGACGCTTTTTTGCCTGCATTTCATCATTGTACTTATCCAAGGCACCACAAGAAGTGGTTTTCACCATAGGATGGATTGATTTATCTTTATTTTTGCTACCAAGGCGCCTGTTTACCAGGTTTTCACCAAGGTATTTTTTTGTTTTGTTTTGTTTTGTACTTTTTTGTTTTATAGAGGAACTTTAGCTTCTTTCTCTTTAGATAGTACTCCTTTGAAAGATATGCTATGATAGGCCAAGGTTGTTTAAAGTATGCTCAAATATGGTGATGACTATGTTTACCCTTAAGGGATACTACTAAAAGAGATCCAAGCTAATAAACATACAACTGCAAGTCTTTCTTAGGCTTCAAAAATCATAGACCCAAAGCATCCATGTACTTCAATGCTTATCATGCCTACTCACAATGATACTCCATTAGCCTTTAAATAATCCCTCATGCATATAAAACCTCCTACCTCATCCTTATAAATGGCTCCATGTCAAGAGGGAAATCCAAAGTGTGAAGAAACAAATATCAGTAATAATCAAGATCAAGACACCATCCATCCTTATCCAATGGTTGACAAAAATCACACATCTTAAGATTCTCATGATGATTTTATCATCCCCTTCCATTCCTTCCTAGAAGACACTCTTACACCTCCTATAGCATATCCATATCCCAAGAAAGATCAAGATATCCTTTCCACCATCTCTAATGAGCCTATCAAAAATCAAGAGAAAAATACCATTTCTAAACCATCTAATGGTCCTTGCCAAGATCAGATCATCACATCATCCCCTATTATATTATTCCATATATAGAAACCATCACTCCTCAAAATCCCTTTCATAATAATAAATCACCTCAAGCTTAAGTTTCTCCTATCAAAGTTGCTCATGCACCTATTGTTATAAAGACTAATTATAAAGAGAATAGCCTTGGTCATGCAACTCACTCTAAATATATTGATATCCCTTCCACACCTTATCTCCCTATATTCAAACATAAGCATGTTCCTTCACTATCCTCCAAATCCTTCCTTGGTCCTTATATTCCAAAACTTATACTGTCAAACCTTCCATCTGTATTGGGTCCTTATATCCATCCATCCACCATGCATATCACTACTATTTTGTCATCTACTTACCCTATCCCTATCAAGATCAAAAAATAAATTCATCCTTGAACTCTCCCTATCCATCCATCCATATGAACCATCTACGTCGGACCTATTCATCCACAATTCCTAAGTGTTTTGGAAGCAATTTGGATGTGCAATGAAGAAATAAGAAATACAAGTATCCACTTACATATGAATATCACTATGTCCCATCTAATCAAAATGTGATTATAAAGAAAAATGAAATATTCAAGAGACCACAAAGTTTCAGTGAGAAAAGAATAATATCAAAAAAAATATGGGTTCCTAAATCCATCATGGAAGAAGTGCATTCTAAATCATCCAAAACAAAAGGAAAATAAAAAGCTATGTGGATTCCCAAGTCTCTTCTAAAGGACTTGGATACAACAAAAAAATCAAAAGCTATGTGTATTTCCAGGTCTCTCTTAAAAGTCTTGAAAAAAAAGGAAAACTTAGAGTTGGCATCCAAGCTTCCAAAGTCTTCCACTTTATCTCCATCCAAACATCTCGCATCTTCTAACTCTACTTTGGGTCCTCATGTCCCAAAATTCCTTACCTTCAATACTTCACCCTTTTCTCTATCCATCTTGGGTCCTCATATACCAATATCCATATCAAGTCATACATCAAAACCTCAAGCTATTCCCTCCATTTTTACTCCATCCATCCACTACCCTTCAAGGTGTGTGTCAATGTTGATCTTATCACCATTTCCCTCTATCTCTACACAAACCTTTCAATAACCTATCCAATATTCCACACATACTAGATACCCATCCATCATATAAATCCTTGGCTACCATCTCCCTTATCCTCCATTTCATTCCCTACCATCACCCTATTATCATCTTTGAGCATAATTTCAGTGGCCTTGGCCCATCATAGCATATATATAAAAGGAGCACTATCCAAAGAGAAAGAAGCTTAAGTTCCTCCAAAAAGGATAAAAATTAAAATTAAAAAAAAATGACAAAGTGCCTTGGTGAAAACCTGGTAAACAGGCACCTTGGTAGAAAAAGTAAAGATAAATCAATCCATCCTATGGTGAAAACCACTTCTTGTGGCACCTTGGATAAGTACCATGATGAAAACCTAGAAAACAAGCATCATGCGTAATTCCTCCTACTTCCACTCTTCACATGGGGGTAAGTTCCTTCCATGTCCTCTTATCCATCATATCTTACATCCAGTTAGCCCATGAGCATCATGTATCATAACATTCATTATCCTTTACATCAACCTATTCACTTTCTCTCATCCATGGCACCCTATTGTGATCTTGCTTATCCCAAGCTAATCCTTCCTATCTTTGATCATTCCTGCCATAATTCGAAACCATCCACTCATAGCTTCCATCACCCTTGATCCTAATCATTCTATCCTATCCTATCCTATCCTATTTACCCCTTGGTCTTGATAAAAATTGAAAAATAGTTTCTCAAAATATTCTTGACATGTCCATTCTTTTGGACTACATGCTTTTCATTACATCAGGTCATTATCCTCTATGCTATCCAGCATTGCTCCATGAGCCAAAATTGTTATACTCTTTTTTCCCTAGCCTAGGTAATATTTAGGACACTTTCTTTGAGGGTTACATTCACCCTCTTCATCCACCATTTTCTATTAACCTCATCCATCAGCTTTCTAATCCATTTGGAATGTCCTACACCTTGCTAGACATTGGGGGAAAACCAATGTGATTGGTGCAGGAGCACACCTAGGCTAACCTCCAAGTTGTATTCATTTTGGCTTGTACTTGACATTAGCCAATTCAAGAATAGTTAGGTTTTTTTTATAACTTAGAAGGTCATTTCCATGTGGCCTAAGTGAGTTAGTCATTAGGACTAAGGTCACAACAATAGCCATTGTTAGTAGTTTTTCAATTTCTTAGGCTTAGTTGCTAAATGTGGGATTAGAGTCTTGAATGTGTCCTAATCACATAAATGTTGACATAGAGATGCTTTGAGGCCTTAAATGGTCTTGGATCCTTGAAATGGAGAGGTTAGAGGTCCTAAAATATAGGGAGAAGGCATAATGGAAAAGATGCCAAAAGTTTCTAAATTGTTGTCATGACAACATTTGCAATAATTGCAAATATTGCATGCAACACGGTTACATTAGATTCTCCTTAAAAATATGAGTGGGGAATCAACCAAAAAGGCCTAAAAATATGGAAGAAGGCATCTAATGGATAGAGAGACTTGAATCTCAGGAGTTAGTCATTCATTGTAACGAGTTTGGAGTGACCAATATAGTCTGCAATTCTAGTTTTCTGAGAATCCTGAGCATTTTTTTATGACAGTCATATGTAATGGATTGAAAGACTAAAACTAATGATTGTTTTGTGTTCCTAGGAAAGTTTAAAGCATCTTTTGTTCATTAAGAAAGTTGTTTAGAGGTAATATACAGTCTTAGTTAAATTGTTTTGTGTTTAGTAAATCCACTGGTCTTGTCCTGACCAGTCAATAAAGTCATGGCTCGCCCATGAAATATAACCATGGGAAACACCTAAGGGTAGATGGAATTGTTAGGGGAGTTAGTATTGTGCATATGGGTAAATTTAGGAGTCAGGGAAAGTCGAGTTTCTATTTTTAGATCCAAGCCCTAGGTGAGCATACATTATCTGGTTAGTGGTTTGGAGGTGAAACAGTGAGCATTCTTGTGTAGGGTAGTGAAGTATTATATAGTCTAAGTGCAGTTTTAGCTAGGGCATAGTCATATCTTGACATGCTAGGAAGGTCAAGGTTATATAAATCCATTTGGTCAAGTTTTGAGGAATTTTTTCATAGTGTGGTAGACTATCCTAGAAATTAGGCCTATTTTCCCTATTGATCCTAGTTTGTAGGAATCCTATGTATGGAGGAATTTTGAAACTAAAATCCTCAAAATATCTTGTAAAGTGATAGAGGGTATCTGAAAGTGTGATTTTTTTTTCAACTTCTTTGGGAAAGTTTAGAAAGAAGTGGGAAAAACACACTATGAAAGGCTACAAGGAATATGCCTAAATTAGGCTTCCAAGTGATTGAATCAATGAACCCGGTGTAGAGAAAGTTGAAGATCCTAGTAAATGGTTTCAAATAACAAGGAGATGAGAATTTTCAAGTGTATAGATGTCCCTGCAAGGAAACATGAATGTTAGAGTGAAATTGGCAAATAGACTCTTCTAAGTGTAGTGGGAAAAGTGAAGATTTAAACTAACTAAGGGTGTTAGTCTTTCAAGGTGAATCACATGAGTTGAGAACTCTTAGAGAAGAGTTGAAATTAGACTTAGTTAATCATCTAAGCCAATTTAGGACCTAGAGGAGATTAGCTTCCTAGAAGATACAAGATAGGTCTCTTGGTTGCAGTGCTAGCAAGCCTTGGAACACTCACATCATATTGGTATCAAATCTTGATTAAAGATTAAGCTTGTGGTGGATGTTTCAGCCTACTAAATCTGTTGGAAAGAATAAACTTGGAAGTTTAGAGAAAGATAAAACCATGGTGACTAACACTAAGTTAGCCAAAAAGGTAGAAGAGAAAGAAGAAGACAACAAGTTGTTAAGAGAAAGGTTGTCTCAAATGGAGCAACTCTTGGGAGAAGTCCAAGACAAATATGAGAAGATGAAAGATAAGATAGATTAGAAAGAAGAAGAAAAATCAAGGGAGAAAGGACTGAATTTAGAAGAGGAATCTCCAACCCCTGACCCTATCAGTGACCAAGAACCCTTCTTAAAGGCATTGAAGGCTTTAAGTGGCAAAGCTTTGGAGGGTGTGCAACTATTTAGTGGGAAAATGGATCCAAATTTAGTTGTGGAATGGATATATAGCATAGAGAACCATTTATAATGTGATGGTATCACAGAGGCCCAAAAATTAAATGTGGCCAAGTCAAAATTGAGAGGTTCATCTCTCACATGGTGGAAGTTTGTTCAAACTGAAAGAGAGAAAGAAGGAAAGAGTCCTATACCCACATGGAAGGGCATGGTGAATAAGATGAAGCAAACCTATTTTCTTGATGATTATGAAGTGCAGCTACATAGGAGGAGACATAATCTTTGACAAAAATACTTGGATGTCCAAGACTACACTAAGGGGTTCCAAAAGTTGTGCTTAAGGTCACAAGTGGTTGAAGATGAAAGCATCAAGCTAGCTAGGTATTTGAATGGAATCAAATGGTCTATTCAAGAAGAAATGAGTTTTGTGAACTTTAAAATAATCTTCCAATTCTATCAAATGGCCTTGAAGATAGAGGATAAAGGCAAAAGGAAGCAAGAACAAATTTGTAAAGGAAGAGGTAGATGAAGAGATAGTAGAGGACAAAGAGGTGGCTATGGTGGAAGAAGTTTAGAATCAAGGACACAAGGAGAAGTCAAATATAATGAGAAAAAAGAAGCAAGTTCTAGTAGAGGTGGTAGAGGAAGGAACTCAAATTTCAGAGGTAGAAGTGGTGGACAAGGAAGAGGAAATTACTTTGCCAACATGAAATGTTACCATTGCAACCAAATGGGACACCCTGCCTATAGGTGTCAAAAGAAGAGTAGTACTTCTCAAGGAGGTAAGAAGAGGAATAATCTAGTCCAAGAAGACACAAATGCAGCTAATAAAAACCTTTAGGTGCCATTAAATTTAGAGGAAGGTGAGAACCTCATGATGAGGAGAACATTGATCAAGGAACCAATCAAGGAGGAGCCAAGCCAAAGGAGGTATTTGTTTAGAATCAAGTGTAAGGTGATGGGTAAAGAATGTAGATTCATCATTGAATCAGGGTCTAATAATAATATTGTATCAGAGGAGGTATTCAGAAAACTAAACATGACAAGGATACCTCACACTCATCCTTACAAGGTAACATGGCTCAATAAGGGACAACATGTCTTAGTGAATGAGAAAGCATGGGTGGAGTTCTCTATAGGGAGATATAAGGACAAGGTACTATGTGATGTACTTCCCATGGATGCATGTCACTTTCTCCAAGGCAAGCCATGGAAATTTGACAGTCAAGCTACCCATGATGGAGTGAAGAACTCCTATACTTTCAAGAAGGACAACATGACTTTAAAAATTCAGTCATTGTTAGAAGATGTAGAGGTGAAGAAAGCTGGTCCTAATGTGCTAATGGTGAGTGAAATAAAATTCTTGGAATCCATAGAGGAAGGAGAAGGAGTTGGATTTGCACTAATGTTGAAGCCCAAGGAAGTGGAAGACAAAATGGTGAAGAGAACAGAGTTGCGACAAGAGATACAAGAAATGTTGTAGAAGTATGAAGGTATTGTAAGTGATGGACAACCATCAACCTTACCCCCTATGAGACCCATAAGCCACAAGATTGACCTTATTATTGGAGCTACCCTACCCAATAAGGAAGCCTACAAGATGACCCCTCAACAGAATGAGGAAATAGCTAGGCAAATTCAAGAGTTACTAGAACAAGGTCTTATAAGGAAGAGTATTAGTCCTTGTGTTGTACCCATAGTTATAGCCCCTAAGAAAGGAGGTACTTGGAGATTATGTACTAACTCTATATAAATTAATAGGATCACTATCATATATTGGCTCCCTATCCCTAGGATAGAAGACTTGATGGATTGTCTAGGAGGTGCAATGTACTTCACAAAGATATACTTAAAAAGTGGATATCATCAGATAAGGGTGAATGAAGGAGATGAGTGGAAGATAGCCTTCAAGAATACTGAAGGGCTATATGAATGGTGAGTCATTTCATTTGGCCTATAAAATGCTCCATCAACTTTTATGAGGTTGATGAATGAAGTACTCAAGGACCACATTGACAAGTTTGTAGTGGTGTACTTGGATGATATACTCATCTTTAGTAAAAAAAGAGAATATCACCTCAAGCATGTGGAACTAGTACTCAAGAATCTACATGAAGAGAAGCTCATGATCAACTTGGAGAAATGTGAGTTCATAAAAATAGAGCTAGTGTACCTAGGATTTTTTCTATCTCATGGTAATCTGAAAATGGACAAGGCTAAAGTTGAAGCCATTATGAATTGGCCTACTCCAAGTACAATAATAGAGGTAAGAAGTTTTCATGGGATTTCTTAGTATTATAGGAAGTTCATAAGGCAATTTAGTGCTATTTGTGCTCCTGTGTTGGACACAATCAAAGGAGGAATGAAGACTAAGTTCATATGGAATCAACAAGATGACAAGAGCTTTGAGTTGTTGAAGGAAAAGATTGTTACCCAACCAGTGTTAGTCTTACCAAGCTTTGAGAAGCTTTTGGCAATTGAATGTGATGCAAGAAACATAGCTATTGGGGCTATCCTAGGCCAAGAGGGTAGACCAATAGCATTTCATTCAGAGAAGTTGAGTGAAGCAAAGAAGAAGTATTCTTCTTATGACCTTGAGTTGTATGCATTGGTTCAAGCTTTGAGAAAGTGGAGGAACTATTTGCTGACCAAGGAGTTCCTTGTCTATTCAGACAATCAAGACTTAAGCTTTCTGAATTCTCAAGAGAAGTTGAGCCACAAACATGTGAAATGGGTCAAATATCTACAAGATTACACCTTTAACATCAAACACAAGAAGTGTCCTCAATAAAGTTGTAGATGCATTGTCTAGAAGATCTCTTACCATCCAAGAGATTCATTTGAAGAGAATGGAAATAGATCACTTCAAGGACCTATATGCTAAAGATGAGGACTTTGCATACATTTACAAGGTATGTGTTGAATACAAGAACCATTTGCATAGTAAGTATGTTTAATACATTTTTTAAAGTAACTTTATTTTTAAGAAAAATCAGTAATGTGTCCCTAGAGGCTCTATTAGGGAGAATATGATACAAGAAAATCACAATGGTGCATTGAGTGGTCACTTTGGGATCACTAAGACACAAAAACTAGTTCAAAGGTTCTACTATTGGCTGAGAATGAAGCTTGATGTTAAGAGGTATGTGGAGAATTGCATTGTATGTCAGAGAGGCAAGGGCACTTCTCCAAATTCTGGCCTTTACCAACCACTACCCACTCCTACTAGGCCTTGGGATTGCTTAAGAAAGGATTTTGTAGTTGGGTTACCCAAAACAAGACAAGGCATGGATAGTGTTTATGTAGTTGTGGATAGGTTTAGTAAAATGGCTCACTTTGTACCATGCAAGACCACTAATGATGCCAACCAAATAGGCTCTCTCTTCTTCAAAGAGGTAGTAAGAATCCATGGGTTACCTAAGAGCATTGTGTCTAATAGAGACACTAAATTTATGAGTCATTTTTGGAAGACTCTTTGGAAAATATTAGGCACTAATTTATCCTTTGGGTCTGCCTACCATCCTCAAACTGATGGTCAGACCAAAGTGGTGAATAGAAGTCTTGGAAATATACTAAGGTGCTTGACAAAGGAGTATGGACAACAATGGGATCAATTGATTAGACAGGCTGAGTATGCCTACAATGACACCGTCAATAGATGAACAGGGAAGAGCCCCTTTGATATAGTGTATGGATTACATCCTAGAGGAGTCTATGAGTTGAGAGACTTGAAGGATGGAGTGAAGGAAACTGGATATGCTGATGACTTTTCTTGTGCAATGCAACAAATACATGATACAGTATGGAAAAATCTGATAGAGAACACCTTGAAACATAAAGCAAAGATTGATGAGAGTAGGAGAATAGTTCAGTTCAATGTAGGTGACTTAGTGATGGTACATCTAAACAAATCAAGACTTCAAAAGGGAGTCCCTAACAATTTGTAGATGAGAAGGATAGGTCCCTATCCTATCTTGGCTAAGTATGGTGAAAATGCATTCAAAGTTAAGCTCCCAAAAGACAGTGGATTGTCACCTATTTTAAACATTGCAGACTTAGTCCATTACAAAGGACCACTACAAGATATGGATCAGAGTCTCCAAGAAGTGATCAGAGATGTGAAAGATCAACAATTACCCTATGCTACAGTCACAGGAGCTGACAGTATCCTGGATACTAAAATCTACAAAAAGACCAGAACCAAAGAGTATAAGGAACACTTGATCAAAAGACATGATCAAACCAATAATGATGCAGTATGTATTAAAGAATCAAAGTTCAAGAAGATGGGGATTGACCCAAACATCCTCAATCCAAGGGTGGATTGAACTTTTTATTTTGGGGAGGATGGTGTAGGAGTACACCTAGGCTAACCTCCAAGTTGTACTCATTTTGTCTTGTACTTGACATTAGCCAAGTCAAGAATAGTTAGGCTATTTTTAGATGTTATAAGGTCATTTCCATGTGGGCTAAGTGAGTTATTCATTAGGAATAAGGTGACAACAATAGCCATTGTTAATGGTTTTTCAATTTCTTAGGCTTAATTGATAAATGTGGGATTGGAGTCTTGAATGTGTCCTAATAACATAAATGTGGACATAGAGATGCTTTGAGGCCTTAAATGATCTTGAATCCTCAAAATGGAGAGGTTAGAGGTCCTAAAATATAGGGAGAAGGAATAATGCAAAGATGCCAAAGGTTGCTAAATTGTTGTCATGACAACATTTGCAATAAATGTAAATGTTGCATGCAACATGGTTACGTTGGATTCTACTTAAAAATAGGAGTGGGGAATCGACCAACAAGTCCTAGAATGATGGAAGAAGGCATCTAATGGATAGAGAGACTCAAATCATAGGATTTAGTCATTCATTGTAATAATTTTGGAGTGAGAAATATAGTCTGCAATCTTGGTTTTCTGAGAATCCTGAGCATTTTGTTATGACAGTCATATGAAATGGATTGAAAGACTGAAACTAATGATTGTTTTGTGTTCCTAGGAAAGTTTGAATCATCTTTCATTCATTAAGAAAGTTTTTTAGAGGTAGTATACAGTCTTAGTTAAATTGTTTTGTGTTTAGTAAATCCACTTTTGTTGTCCTTGTAGAAGTTGAGAAATCCAACTTCACAGCTCGCCAACAACACCTGCATGCAAATACCTAATACTGAATGGAAACCACAGAGACAGAAGGCTTGGAAAATCTCAGTGGAGTGAGAGAAAAATTATATTTCCCAAAAGTGAATAACAATAATTACAAGCATTCAACCTTAAAGGTGAATGAAACCCTAAAAAGGGAAAAGGCTAACCTAAGAGAAAGCTTAAGTGAAAAATAGAGTACGACTAACTTAATAATTAATATCAAGATGATATAATTAATAAGTGAGGGAAAATATATACTCTAACACCCCCCCTTAAGAAAAGCTCAAGAGGTAAGCTAACCTAGCACAGCTATGAAAGCAGGAAAATGGGTCCCAGCAACAAGGCCTAATCAGGTACCCAAAACAAGGAAATCTCTGTAAACTAGAGACAAAGGAGAAAACCCAGTGGGAAAAAATCCTCTCCAAAAAGAGATATAAAAGTAGGAAAAAGACAAAGAATGACTTCAAGAGACTCTCTCAAAGCCATGAGTACAATGCATGCTGCCAACCTCCCCGTAAGAGAGGGTCAAGGCACAAAAGCCCCCCCAGAATGAAAGAACTTCTGGATCAATGAACAAACCACTGTGACTCCAATGCAAAGGAGTGAAATACAGTGAGTACTGAAGATGTAATCTTGAAAGATGAGGTGTCACTGGAAGGCCGAGTTGATGCTCAAAGGAGTAGACATGAGGATCTTGAAATGGAATCCCCAATGAAAGGGGTATGACAGGTGTGCTAACACTATCATGAGAGAGGAGATGAGTGTCCTCTATAGAATCATCAATAACTACACTTTGTGGCTTGATGAATGGAGCTAGAGGGTCTGACAGTGCTAAAGAAGAGTCCTGCTAAAGAGAAAAAACCTCAACAAGATGTGGTGTGGCAGTCACAGCAGTGGTCTCAGGAACAACACAGAGGTTCAAGTGACCTGACTGCACCACATGATGCTCTCATAGAAGAGGAGAGTTGTGCTCTGATGATGGAGATGGTGGACCAAAGTTAGAAAAGGTGTAGAGACAGGTGGAATGATCAACTTTCCCTATAGCAACCATGCCACCTATCACACTATCCCAAATGAAGACTGAATCTAGTGTGAACTCAACTGTCTTCCCTGATCCACTGTGTGTAATCTGGTAAATCAAGATAAGGTTTGTAGATAGAGATGGAACATATAATACATCATTGAATGTGCCATCCTAAATGCATGTAGAACCTTTCCCACAGACTGGCATAACAGTGTTATTTCCCATGAGAATGTGGGGAATGGAAGAAGCCTCAATAGAAGAGAAGATCTCCATAGAAGATGCCATATGGTGAGAAGCACCTGAATCCAGTATCCAAGGGACCTAGGAAGGGGATGTAATGGAAGCCTGTAATGCATGAACCTGTCCAAAATCCTATCTAGATGTCAAAGATGAGGTAGAAGAATGAAAAGCAGACCCTTGTGAGGTGGAAGAGGATGGAGAGGAAATAGTGCTCTTCTGAAGGAGAGCTTGCAAATATGCAATTTGTTTCTCATAGCCATCAAATCTCTTCTAAAAACAATGTGACTCATCATGAGGCCCCTTTTGAAAATAGGAACATGTAGGGTTATGAGTCTTCTATTTCTCCTTCTTAGAAGAAGATGGTGGGCTAGTAGAGTGCTGAGAAGAGGAATCAGATATCTTCTTCGGCTTTGGCTTCTATGTATCTTGAGATGACTTGGCAAGCAATGCCTATTACTGCGAACCTGTAAGAGAATCCATCTAACTGAGCTTGGTCTGCTCATGAGTTAACATGTCACAAAAGGTCTCAAAAGAGGGTATAACATGTTGTGCACCTAGTGCATCCATAGTGGAGTAGAAGGTAGAAGTGAAAATCTGATAAGGGCCACACAATTTTGAGAGTATTAGAAAGATACACTCATCATCTAACTTCATCTTTCCTACAACTTGTAAAATAGATCGAAGAGACTTGAACTTCATCAGGAAGTCCTCAATATTGGTGAATGATTTAGGTACCAAGGAGGTGAACTCTACATCTATTTGGAGAACCCTAAACTGATTCATTGTTCCAAACAAGGTGGAAAACTTGTCCCACATATCCCTAGGTGTGGTCAGACCATCTAGGTGGAACAATAAACCATCTGAAATATTCATAGAAATGAGGCCCATTTCCTCATCCATCCTATTTCTGTGCATAAGAGCCACATAAGGCCTCTATAGAACTAGCTAAGCTGCATCTAGGCAAGACCATAAACCTCGTGACATGAAGAGTCTGGTCATTGTTGGTTTCCATGTGTGGTAGTTATGTGGAGTCAGAATGGCAATGGACGTGTCTAAAATTGAGAAAATAAGATGGAAGAAGAAGGGTCTCTCTAAATTGAAAATGTAGAAAGAAATATGCCCCCCCACAGACTATCAAACTAACTCCCGTACACCACAAAATGAAGAAAAAAACACAAAGAACAAGAGAAAAAATTGAGCTCCAAATGCAGAGAAGGAGGAAACAAAAAGCCTCAAATTTGACACAAAAAATAGGAACTTAAATAGGTTTACCAAGGATCAATACTAGCATCATCACATCTGGCTTAGAAACACCTTTCCAACGATATTTTGTTTTTCAAAAATGGACACCGTATGCTCAAGTTATGGCCAAAAAACCAAGTGCCTCTCCAAAAACCAACTCTCTAGGAAAAACCAGTCACTGGATAAAATTTGACGTTCAAATGTCTATCACCGTCCACTGGAAAAAAATTGACGGTCATCGAGGCTATCACCAAAAAAAATTTCTAGTCACTGGAAATTGCCAAAAATCGCCAGAAAATTTCAAATTTGGCCGGGGAAAAAAAATTTAGTGGTTGACGTCAGCACCATACTACTATGTTGGCAGGCTGGTGGCTATCCAATGGTGGCTGCCAGTAGAGAGGAGATTGGGTAGCTTACGGGTGGTGAGAGAGCGGTGCCCTGGTTGTGGAGCCGGTGGCGGCAGTGAAGACAGCAGTGCCGGTGGCGGGAGCCCTAGTGGCTAGCGGGTGGTGCGCATAGGTAGGGGCCGAGCGCGGGTGGGTGGAGGGTGGCACCGAGGTGGCATTCTTCGGTAGTGCTCCGGCTTCCCTAAAAAATGCAAAAAAATGCTTTTTTTTTTTAAAACTGTGCCTGTACGGCTTGGGAGGCTAAAATATTTTCTTGAGGTCACTATGACCAAAGTGGTTGAACTTTATAGGTATTTTGACTCTCCCAGGCCTTCTGAAAATAATGGTGGAGTCTATTTTTCTCAAATAGCTCCAAAAAATAGTGCCTCCTTCAAAGTGACAGAAAAACCCCAGAGAAGCTATGGCTTTCGTCTTTGAATCGTGGATTCAAAAAACCTTCATACCAGGCAGTGACAGGGTGGCTCTAATACCATGTAGAAGTTGAGAAATCTAACTTCACAGCTTGCCAAGAACACCTGCATGCAAATACCTAATACTGAATGGAAACCACAGAGATAGAAGCCTTGGAAAATCTCAGCGGAGTGAGAGAAAAATTATATTTCCCAAAAGTGAATGACATTAATTAAAAGCATTCAACCTTAAAGGTGAATAAAACCCTAAAAAGGGAAAAGGATAACCTAAGAGAAATCTTAAGTGAAAAATAGAGTATGACTAACTTAATAATTAATATCAACGTGATATAATTAATAAGTGAGGGAAACTATATACTCTAATAGTCCTGACCAGTCAATCAAGTCATGGCTCCCCCATGAAATCTAACCATGGTAGACACCTAAGGGTAGATGGAAATATTAGGGGAGTTATTAGTGTACATATGTGTAGCATTAGGAGTTAGGGAAAGTTGAGTTTCAATTTTTAGATCCAAGCCCTAGGCGAGTATGTACTGTTCGGTTAGTGGTTTGGAGGTGAAATAGTGAGCATTCTTGTGCAGGGTAGTGAAGTAGTGTATGGTCTAAGTGTAGTTTCAGCTAGTGCATAGTCATATTGTGACATGCTAGGAAGGTCGAGGTTATATCAATACATTTGGTCAAGTTTTGAGTAAGTTTTGCATAGTGTTGCAGACTGTCCTAGAAATTAGGC
This sequence comes from Thuja plicata, assembly GCA_018584345.1. NCBI lineage: Eukaryota > Viridiplantae > Streptophyta > Pinopsida > Cupressales > Cupressaceae > Thuja > Thuja plicata. Next base: position 97,797 of record MU223927.1, on the reverse strand, counting down.
CTATTAGGCCTATTGATCCTAGTTTGTAGGAATCCAATGTACAAAGGACTTCTAAAACTAAAACCCTCAAAATATATTTTAAAGTGATAGAGGGTATCTGAATATGTGATTGGTTTTTCAACTTCTTTGGAAAATTTTAGAAAGAAGTGGGAAAAACACACTATGAAAGGCTACAAGGAATAGGCCTCAAATAGGCTTCCAAGTGATTGAATCCTTGAACCCGGTGAAGACCAAGTTGAAGATCCTAGTAAATGGTTTCAAATAACAAGGAGATGAACATTTTCAAGTGGATAGATGTCCCTGCAAGGAAATATGAATGTTAGAGTGAAATTGGCACTTAGACTCTTCTAAGCGTAGTGGGAAAAGTGAAGATTTAAACTAAGGGTGTTAGTCTTTCAAGGTGCAACACATGAGTTGAGAACTCTTAGAGAAGAGTTGAAATTGGACTTAGTTAATCATCTAAGCCAATTTCAGACCTAGAGGAGATTAGGTTCCTAGAAGAGACAAGCTAGCTCTCTTGGTTCCAGTGCTAGCAAGCCTTGGAACACTCACATCAGTGATATTTCTTGAGAATGAACACTCTTGTTCTTCTAAGAACCCTCCTTCCTTGAAACCGATCCATAGTCATTGTTTGGGGGAAATCAAATCAGGTTAGTCCTTGCAATATGAGTCAAGTCAGTCATCATCATTTTCTATGAGGGGCATGGGTCCCCAATTTGATCACATCTTTGGATTACATCAAAGTCAGTAATCTTGTCATTTCTAAAGGACAACTTGCTAATGATGCAACATGTGTTTCTCAACACCCTATTCAAAAGTTTTTCTTAACACTATCTTTGGATGCATCTTTGTTTCTTAACACACATTGGATATCACAAATGTAAACAATAGATCGATAGCACTCAAGCACATCGCACTCACAAGCACAGTGGTATTTATCAACACCTCATACATATACACATCTAAAAAAATTGAAACTGGGTGAATTATGTTTTACTTCTATTTGTATGTTGTCTATTTTCATTGATTTTCCGTCAATATTTTCTTTGTCTACTGCTTTTTGGTGTGGTCCTGATGATCCAACAATGTCAAATAAATAGGGTGTATGTGGTAAGAGCTCCTACATTAAGGTGGAAAATCCTCACATCCCTTGATCCTATTTATTTTTATGCCAAGGTGAGGTCAGAACTATCTCCTTGACTATTATTTCTTTTATTTTTTATGCAAGATCTCACTCATGGTTATCTTGGCTTCGAATGCCTCGATACTGGTATACACTTGCAATATCAACTAGAAACAATGTTCAAGTCATCTTGGCTTTTGTGACCCAATGCTTATGTTAGTTTCTCATATATTATCTAATGAAACTTATATTCATATTCTTATGGTTGTAGTGGCACCAGTAAGGATTGTATCAACTCTAGTGTTCCAAAAATGCTCGATGATGAAAATTTTCACTACTAAAGGTTCAGTGACTATACCTTAGGTTGCATTCATGTTAGTCTTTCATCTCCATCTGCATCTACATTTGCATGGTGTTGAAATCTACATAATCTCAATATCTATCTACAATGTGAAGGATCTGAGGTTTTTATTGATCAATCTTCATTTCATCAAGTGGACAGTTGTGCTTGAACATGACACCCCTCGCTAATTTGACTGTCTAGATTCTATTTTCAGATTTGAAATCAAAATTTGATATTTGACTTTTTTAGTCAAATACAATTGACCTCTTGCACAACCAATGGAAATCTCTCATTCTTTTCTTCTAATCAATCCATGTATCATACTTTTGGTCAATCTCAGTTAAACAAGACCTTCGATCAAGTACATCTTTTGTCCTAACCATTTGGGACCGATTTCTAATCAAATCAACTTCTTCTTGCATCATGTTATCAATCCCATTTCTTCTCATCACTAGGGCACCTAGCCATATTTATATTTCACTCCCGAGGGGGCATGATCAGGACATCAACATTCTAGTGATCATTTCCTCAATCAAAATCCCATCACTTGGGGCATCTTAGCTTCATCGCATCAAATCAATTTGAGATCATGTTAAAATCAAAGGCAACCTAACAAATGGTCTTATACAATGGTGAATAAACTCAAAACTAGACAAGATCAGTCTTATACGAGCTATTAATTATTGAAACTAGAGATATTCATCAAATTGGCTTCATCGGTTCAAATCAAGTCAATTTTCTTGGTAATCAAATCTCTTAATGGTAATCAGTTTCATCACTTCAAATCAAACTGGTTATTCATTCAAACCAATCAAAAGGTTTAAGAGTTCTTGATAGATGTTCAGTTTCATCACTTCAAATCAAACTGAGTATTCTATTTATATCATTTAATCAATCTTCGTCCAATCAAGCTCGAAGTCGGTCTTCTTCAAAATAATGGTTTCATCGCTTCAAATCAAACTGTTCTGGGTCTTCTTGCTAACAGGTCTTTGAATCAATGCAATGATCACACATCAATTCAAAGAGGGACAAATTTAATGACCTAACAGTGGTCACCTAAACCATAGACCTCTAATCTCAGTCTCATATCAAGAAAACCTAATCTTGATTATCCTATGTCCTAATTCAAATAGGCAATTTAGCAAATGCAAGCTAACCTGACCTGAATCCTAGGTCCTAATTAATCTCTGTACTTGACTAATTAATTAATTTCTAAAAATACAATATATTGGTAAATAAACCTTAATTTAATTATTTAATTAATATTCTAATATATTAATTAAATAAAATTACTAAATTGTCAATAAAATTCAAAAAGGAATTAAATTAATTAATAAAAACAAAATGTGCATTTAAAATCAATTAAATCTTTAAAAATGCATATGATGTCATCAACTATTTTTTTTGAATTAAAATATGCATTTAAAATCAATTAAATATTTAAAAATGCATATGATGTCATCAACTGATTTTTGGAAATAAATCTATTTTATTCAATTGTTTTATTCTTATCTTTTCTCACTTTGGAAACAAATATGTTTTATTGAGTTAACTTAATCCTATCTATTTATCATTTTGGAAATAAAGTTGTTAACTAAAATTTTTTGGAAGTTTCCAAAAATACTAAATCATTCGAACAATCAAATTTCTTGCACATGGATTGTACTTCCTAAAATTGAATCTGAGCCACTTATTTCCTCTAATCTCGATCATTGATTTTGGGAGAGATTTTCTATAAAAGAGAGCTTCATTTCCTTCACAAAGGATCCCAATTTTAGGTATTGTTATTATGTAGTTTTCATTTCTTAATCTTTCAAGCATTTTAGCATTTTATAGCTTTTTGATTTAATAATTGTTAATTTACTTTCAATCATGCAAATCATAATCTCCGAGAAATTTTAATTTGGGCTTTGAAAAGAAAAAAAACATTTCAAATTGGTGTCATTAAATCAATCAAATTATTTTGCGATCAATCTTGCATTTGCATATCATTTAGAATCATATAATTTTAGTTATTTCAAATCCTTCATTTAGGATCTGGTGTACTCACTATTTCTTGCAATGACTTGAGAGAAAGATTCAATCTCCTGGCTACTAGAAGACAATGAGCCGATGTCAGTTAGCCTTGGGCATTTCAGTCTTCTGATTTTGTCATTTTATAACTAGCTAACCTCGTAATGGTTCATTGAAGTGTGTGTTTGTAGCTATAGGTATCTAACAAAATTTTACATGCACATTTCCTTGATGGCTTTAAAGAATGTTTCTCCATTCAATGGAGGGTCTGGTTCAGGGATGATTCTTCCTCATCAATCTTCATTTTACCTCTGTCACTACTTTCACCTTCTTTTCCTTTATCTCTGGAGCCATCAACAACTTCTTGTAGTTTCACTCTCATCTCAACTAGGGATTCTTCAAGGAGTCTATTTTTATCCTTTTTCTCACTCATATCTTTGTCTAACTCTACATTAGTCACCATACTAATATCTCCTACTGATTCACCAATATATAGAGACATACACAAACTCCCAAATCTTTAACTTGCTCTGACACCAATCTGATGTAATGAAAAGTATTTCTCACAACCCTATCTTCTCCTAGGGTCTTTGGTGTAGGAGCACACCTAACTCAAACCCCTATCTCTCTATTTCTGGCATATAATTATTCTAGCCAAGTTAGGAGAGTGTGTGTGGACCTTAGAAGGTCATTTGTTTTATTTCCCTAAGATGGATATGACTCGGTCAATCGACGTCTAGATAGGTTTCTTAGTTGGTTTCCTTTAGTTGTGTGTGTGTGTGAGAGGCAGTTTGTGAGCCTCTAGAAATCCAACCAAGGCATTGGGAACCTTGGATAAGCTTCTTGGTATCACTAGCACTCGGCCTACACTGGTGCCTAGTAGCTCAGCATACATTGCCTAGTAGTTTGGCATACATTTCATAGTAGCTCGGCATACACTTCAGCTTGGCTAACACTTCAACTCATCTAAAATTGCAGCTTGGCTAACACTGCAGCTCGGCTAACACTTCTACTCAACAAACACTGATTATGACTGGTGCTCAGCTTGCTTTATTATTGCTCGACAATATTCAGTTGTAATGGCCTGTGAAAAGCGGATCTTGTCTTTTATGGACAGTATGGTTAGTGTAATGGTTCCTGAAGAGATTCTTGCAAATGAGTGGACTGTTAGGGTTGTTTCCTATGAGAGGATGGTTACTAATAGCATCCAAAAGCATTCATTTTAGAGATCTAGAGAGTATAGATTATAGAAGAAGAGAAGCTACAAGAGCGTTAGAGATTTGCATATTATTGTACTATTTTGTTTTGTTTTGTTTCCAATAATGAGAAGTTGCAGATTGTGTGTTTAGTGGATATCAAGTTTCTTTGTGGATCATTTTTCATGCAAGTAGATTAGTTATTTTATTTTTTGTTTTTAAATCTATTAGTTCTTCACCCGTTCTGGGTTGTAAATAGTAATGGCCCCTTGAGATTCCTGAATCCATGGTGAGAATCATGTGTTGGGATGGAACTCAAGAGCAAGCCTTGTATATAGTTTCCGTTTTGTTTTCTTTAGGAGAAGAAAAAGAAACAAGACTAGAGGTCTTACCCTAGGTGAGCTTGGTAATAGTCTGGCTAGGGAAGAGAATGAGAACAATGTTCTGAAAACATTGGTTGAATGAATCTATTTGTGTAGGTTCAGCAAGAAGAAGAAGAAAAGCATTTCGATGGGGAATGAGTCTTGAAGAGGAGGTAAAGTTGAGAGTGACTTACCTCAATGTTAGGGTTGTGAATACCCTAAGATATCTAGGAGAAAGATCTTAGAATAGAGCTAGGCTGGTTCTATAGTAGCAACAAGACTTTTGTCCACATTAGATTGGTATCAGAGCCTAAATTGATTGGTTTTGTGGTAGATGTTCCAGCCAACAATATTAGTAGGTGAAAACAAGATGGTCACCAATGCAGAGCTTGAAAAGGAAGTAGATGAACAGAAGAGAGTGATAGAGGATCAAGGGGAAAGGAGTAGACTCCTTGAAGAAGTCCTAGATGAGATGAAGGTAAAACTTCAAGAAGTTGTAGATGCAACTAAAAGCAAAGATGGAGATGAAGTCAGCAGCAGCAGAGGGAAGTAGAAAGTTGATGAAGAAGACTTGATACCTGAACTAGACCCTCCAATGAATGAGAAACCATTTCTAAAAGCTCTCAAAGCCCTAAGAGGAAAAATTCTTGAAGGAATTCCTATCTTTAATGGAAAAATAGACAGTGAACTAGTTGTGGAATGGATAGAAGGTATTGAGAATCATTTTGAATGTGAGGGCATAACTGAAGCACAAAAGGTAAAATTTGCAAAGTCAAGGTTAAGAGGTTCAACATTAACATGGTTGAAATACCTCCAAGAAGAGAGGGAGAAGATGGGTAAGCATCCAATTTTGAATTGGAAGGCCATGTTAAACAAGGTAAAGGAGAAATACCTACCCGAGGATTACGAAATCCAGCTACACAAGAAGAGGCAGATTTTGAAGCAAAAGGATTTGGATGTGGCTACGTATACTGAAGAATTCCAGAAGTTGTACTTGAGGTCAAGAGTCTAAGAGGATGAGACTATCAAGGTGGCTAGGTGTCTTGGAGGCCTAAAATGGAATATCCAAGAGGAAATCAGTTTTTGGACTCCCACAACCATCCATAAGTGTTTCCAACTTGCATTAAAAGTGGAAGAGAAGAACAAAAAGAAATCAAAATCAAACTTCAGAGGAAGAGGAAGAGGTAGAGAAGGAAGAGGACAAGGAGGCTATGGTGGAAGAGGATCATATTCAAGGTAGAAAAGTGGGAACAAGCTCACTGAAAATTAGGAAGGAAACCCAAGTAGAGGAGGTTCCAGTAGAGGTAGAGGTTCTAACGCTAGTTGGAGAGGAAGGAGCAGCAGCAATCAAGGAAGAGGAGCATCCTACTTTGACACCATGAAGTGCTACCACTACAATCAACTAGGGCATCCTACCTATAGGTGTCCTAAGAAGGGTTCTACTTCTCAAGGAGGTGGAAAGAGAGTTAACTATGTCCAAGAAGAATCAAGTTGCAGCAGCAAGCCATCTGAGGTACCACTAGAATTAGAAGAAGGTGAGAACCTCATGATAAGAAGGACCTTAATCAGAGAGCCAAGAAAAGAAGAACCAATCCAAAGGAGAGCACTCTTTAGATTGAAGTGAAAGATTGCAAGAAAGGTGTGTAGAGTCATTATTGATTCAGGCTCAACTGATAATATCATTAGTGAAGAAGTAGCCAGCAAGTTAAATTTGAAAAGGATTCCACATGAAAACCCATACAAGGTTACATGGCTCAAAAAAGGATAGCATGTGTTTGTAGGAGAAAAAGAATGGGTAGAGTTCACCATTGGCAAGTATAAAGATAGATTTCTATGTGACATTCTACCCATGGATGCATGCCACCTTCTACTTGGAAGGCCATGGCAATTTGATAGGCAAGCCATGCATTATGGAACCAAGAATGCATACTCATTTAAGAAAGCTGGAGTGAATTTCAAAATTTAGTCACTAATAGAAGAAGGAGAGACAAAGAAATCAAGTCCAAGTGTGCTCATGGTCGGTGAGAAGGAGTTTTTGAAGACTCTAGGAGAAGGCGAAGGAGTTGGATTTTCTTTAGTATTGAAGCCAAAAGATGAAGTTGTTGTCAAGAAATCAGAGATACCAAATGAGGTAAAAGACATACTTGAAGAGTATAGGCATATTGTGAATGATGGCCAGCCCACTCCCCTACCTCCAAAAAGAATTTTTAGATACAAGATTGACTTCATACCAAAAGGTACCTTACCCAACAAAGCTGCCTATAAGATGACCCCTCAACAAAATGAGGAAATAGCCAAGCAAATCAGAGAGTTATTAGACCAAGGCCTAATTAGAAAAAGCATAAGCCTATGTGCAGTCCCTTCTATTTTAGCACCTAAGAAAGGAGGAGCTTGGAGACTTTGCACTGATTCTAGAGCCATAAATAGAATCACCATTAGATATAGGCTTCCAATAGCCAGAATTGAAGACCTAATGGATTGTTTAGGGGAGGCAAAGTACTTCAACAAGATTGATCTTAAGAGTGGCTACCACCAAATCTAGATAAATGAAGAAGATGAATGGAAGATAGCCTTCAAAACTATAGAAGGTTTGTATGAATGGCTTGTAATTCCATTTGGGTTGTCTAATGCTCCCTCAAATTTTATGAGGCTTAAGAATGAGGTATTGGTAGAATGTACTGGTAAGTTTGTTGTTGTCTACCTAGATGACATTTTAGTTTTCAGCAGAACTAAAGAGGAGAATATTAGGCATTTGAAAATTATTTTCAAGAAATTACATGATGAAAATCTAATGATCAATTTGGAGAAGTGTGACTTCATGAAATAGGAGCTTGTATATCTTGGTTTTGTTTTTTCATAGGCTAACCTCAAAATGGACCAAGAAAAGGTGGATGCCATTCTAAGTTGGCCTACTCCCAAGGCTGCCACTAAGGTGAGAATTTTACATGGTTTGGCTCAGTATTATAGAAAGTTCATTAGAGATTTTAGTGGGATTTGTGCACCCATGCTAGACACCATCAAAGGTGGGATGAAGACAAAGTTTCAATGGACACCACAAGCTGACAAAGGGTTTGAAACACTCAAGGAAAATATAGCAGAGTTGCCTACTCTAGTTCTTCCAAGATTTGATAAGATTTTTATAGTAGAATGTGATGCAAGTAATGTGGGCATTGGGGATGTCATAAGCCAAGAAGGAAGACCAGTAGCTTTCCATAGTGAGAAGCTAAATGATGCAAAGAAGAAGTACTCTTCTTATGACTTAGAGTTGTATTCTCTAGTCCAAGAACTCAAGAAGTGGAGGCACTACTTGCTTCCAAAGGAGTTCATAGTATATAATGATAACCAAGCTCTCAGCTTCCTTAACTCTCAAGACAAACTTAGTAGCAAACACATGAAGTGGGTAGAGTATCTACAAGCCTACACTTTCCATATCAAGCATAAAAAGGGAGCACATAACAAGGTTGTTGATAAATTGAGTAGAAGGCTGCTCATAGTCCAAGAAGTTCAGCTACAAATCATAGGTATTGATAGCTTCAAAGACCTATATGCTAAAGATGAAGATTTTGCCCAAATCTACAAGGTATGCAAGGAGTTTAAAAACAACTTTCATGGTGAGTTTTCTGAATATACTTTGCAAAATTATTTTCTATTTAAGGAGGTCAAATTTGTGTTCCTAAAGGGTCAATGAGAGAGAAATTGATCCAAGAAAAACATAATGGAGCACTTAGTGGCCATTTTGGAGTCAGTAAGACTCAAGAGCTAGTCACTAGGTTCTATTTTTGGCCTAGAATGAATAGAGATGTTAGACAGTATGTTGAGAGTTGTGTAGTGTGTCAAAAAGAAAAGGGCACATCATTTAATGTAGGTCTTTATCAGCCACTTCCAATCCCAACTAGACCATGGGAATGCATAAGCATGAATTTTGTAGTTGGTTTGCCAAGAACAAGGCAGGGATATGACAATATTTATGTTGTTGTAAACAGATTTAGCAAGATGGCACATTTTATACCTTGTAAGACCATTCATGATGCTTGTAACATTGCACAGTTGTTTTTCAGTAGAGTGGTGAGGATACATGGACTCCCACTTAGTATTGTTTTAGACAGGGACAACAAATTCATGAGCCATTTTTGGAAGACCTTATGGTAAAAGCTGGGCACTAACTTGTCTTTTGGATCTACCTACCATCCACAGACAGATGGCCAAAAAGAGGTAGTCAATAGGAGTCTTGGTAACTTTCTGAGATGCCTCACAAAGGAGTATGGTCAAGCATGGGACCAACTCATTAGACAAGCTGAATATGCATACAATGATACAGTGAACAGATCAACTAGTAAGAGTCCTTTTGAAAATTTCTATGGATTTCACCCAAGAGGGATTTTTGAGCTTAGAGAATTGAAGGAAGGAATGCATGGTAGTGGATATGCTGAGGAATTTTCTCATTCAATGAGGGAAGTATATGAAAGTGTGAGAAAGAACTTGATTGAAAATGCTAAAAAAGTAAAGCAAAAGGTGGATGCAACAAGGAGGGATGTTTAATTTTAGATTGGAGACTTTGTGATGGTACACTTGAAAAAACATAGGCTGAAAAAAGGTGTTCCTCAAAAGCTAAAGATGAAGAGGCTAGGTCCATGTAAGATACTTGTAAAGTATGGAAACAATGCATACAAGGTGGAGCTTCTTGAAGACATTGGGTTGTCACCGGTTTTTAACATTGCAGATTTGATAGCATACAAAGGACCAATTCAAGATGCTGATTAGAACCTCCAAGAGGTAATACAAGAGGTAAAAGATCTTAAATTAACTTTTACTCCATCTATGACAGTTGAAAATATACTAGACTCAAGGGTCTACAAGAATACTAGGAGCAAAGACTATTTGGAGCACCTTGTCAAATGGCATGGAAAAGAAGATGTTGATGCTACTTGGGTCAAAGAAACAGACTTCAATAGGTTGGGCATTGATCCAAACATGCTCAATCCAAGGATGGATTAACCTTTCTTTTTTGCTAGGGGAGTATGGTGTAGGAGCACGCCTAACTCAAACCCCTATCTCTTTATTTCTGGCATGTACTAACTCTAGCTAGGTCAGGAGAGTGTGTGTGGACCTTAGAAGGTTATTTATTTTATTTCACTAAGATGGATATGACTATGTCAATCCATGTCTAGATAGGTTTCTTAGTTGGTTTCCTTTAGTTGTGTGTGTGTGAGGTAGTTTGTGAGCCTCTATAAATCTAACCAAGGCATTGGGAACCTTGGATAAGCTTCTTGGTATCACTAGCACTCGGCCTACACTGGTGCCTAGTAGCTTGACATACATTGCCTAGTAGCTTGGCATACATTGCCTAGTAGCTCAACATACATTTCCTAGTAGCTCGGCATACACTTCATCTTGGATAACACTACAGCTCGGCTAACACTTCAGCTTGGCTAACATTATAGCTCAGCTAACACTGTAGCTCGGCTAACACTTCTGCTCGACAAACACTTATTGCGACTGGTGCTCGGCTTGCTTTACTATTTCTCAGCAATATTCAGTCGTAACGGCCTGTGAAAAGTGAATCTTGTCTTTTATGGATAGTATGGTTAGTGTAATAGTTCCTGAAGAGATTCTTGCAAATGAGTGGACTATTAGGGTTGTTTCCTATGAGAGGAAGGTTACTAATAACATCCAAAAGCATTAATTTTAGAGATCTAGAGAGTAGAGATTGTAGAAGAAGATAAGCTACAAGAAATTTAGAGATTTGCAGATTATTGTATTGTTTTGTTTTGTTTCTAGTAATGAGAAGTTGCAGATTGTGTGTTTAGTGGATATCAAGTTTCTTTGTGGTTCATTTTGCATGCAAGTAGATTAGATATTTTATTTTCTATTTTGAAATCTATTAGTTCTTCACCCGTTCTGGGTTGTAAACAGTAATGGCCCCTCGAGATTCTTGAATCCATGGTGAGAATCATGTGTTGGGATGGAACTCAAGATGAGCCCTTGTATATAGTTTCCTTTTTTTTTTTTTCTATAGGAGAAGCAACAGCAGCAAGCCTAGAGATCTTACCCTAGGTGAGCTTGGTAATAGTGTAGCTAGGGAAGAGAATGAGAATAATATTTTGAAAACATTGGTGGAAGGAATCTATTTGTGTAGGTTCAAAAAGAAGAAGAAGAAAATCATTTCGATGGGGACTGAGTCTTGAAGAGGAGGTAAAGTTGAGAGTGACTTACCTCAGTGTTAGGGTTGTGAATACCCTAAGAGATCTAGGAGAAAGATCTCAGAACAGAGCCAAGCTAGTTCTGTAGTAGCAAAAAGACTTTTGTCCACATCAGTCTTCTATAGGTCACTTCTCTATCCTATTAGGGTCCCTCACAAACCCTAATTCACAAGGTTTCTATTCTCAATTCATCACCTATTCAACTTGTCCACACCAATGATGAAATCAACTCAACTATCAACATACCCCATGGATGTCTTGTTTCATATTCTAAACTAAGTGAACCAATGTGATAATGACTAACCACCAATGGAGAGGAAACTTTATAACAAGGAAATTGAATCCAATACAATGCATAAAAACATAGATTGCAATGAAACCCTATTCAATTCTAAGAACTTGCTTCAATCTAGTAAAAATAGGGATACAAGGAATTAGGCCTAATTAGGTACATTTTTGCACATAACTTGAAAACTAGCTCAATAAGGTGGTAAAAAAAATGCATTTCTTGATACCCTTTTCCAAAACACCTCATATTTATCTGGTCTCACTTCCCCAAACTATTCGTACAGTGGGTTTCTAGAATTAAGCCTAAAATCAAGGGTTTCTCAAATTTCAGATAAAAACCATAAGGGTGTATTATTTCACCTTAAAGAACTCTTCACCAGAACTTCTCCTTGGACATGGGACTCTCTTACATATATATCCTCCCCTCCACATGCTTGGATTGAAGCAACCAATGCATTCAATCACTCATAATGATTTTGTAGTTTGTTGTATTCCCTAGCCATACACTTCTGGCTCGCCTAGGGAATCATTGCAAAAATATCTCTTTTTCTTTCCAGGGCCCAAAATATTGCACCAATAATGTAGAAGGATTCATCTCCCAAATCCCAAGGAACTGGACAAAAGCTACAATGGGAAAAGGAGTTATGACTCCATTACTAAATTTTTTTTGGATCAGACCAGCAACAGTAAAGAACACAAAATATAAGAAGTGATTAAAACTAAACAAAAAAACTATCTAATGCCACATAGAATTGAAATATCAACTAATCGACATCATGCACAAGTTACAGTGCTAAAACCTATCCATTAAAGATCCATTGTATTTCAAAAGCAACAAAATTCTACACACAGTCACATATGCTTTCTTGAATTCAAAAATGTAGGTTCGTACAGTGGCCACCAACCTTGCTACAATGTCCAATCTTCCCTTATATAGGGTGGTAAATTCATTATCAACCCCTTATGACATATATTGAATGATTTTTCTGATTCTTTCAAATGTTGTTGAAGCAACATTGCCAAGTTGCAAAGTTGCATAATGCAACTTTCACAACTTTTCCTCATTTCTTGCAAACCATATCAAAATGCTTCCGAAATTCACTAAACTTCACCAAAGACCCAAATAAGAGTTAAAACATGAATATAACCTACCTTATACCCTACTGACCTGATGATGACATCATCATGACACATGTACCAATTAGAATTCTTTATAACATGTTGGCCCTAATTTCTCTTCCCAAAAGGTCCTAAGACTCTAACTAAACACATCCTAACTCAATCATGCTATGGTAAACATGACCTTAAGCTTGACTCAAGATTATTACAAACAAAAATTCCATAAAGCGCATGCGCACACACACAGACACAGACACACACACACACACACACACACACAGTTAGATTGCCAAAACAATCTATGGGTGCTCCTACACCAAATTTGTAGAGGAGATACTTTTTGCAACATTTATGGAGAATTTTTGCAAATTTATACAACCATATATATGTCATGCTTTTTTGCAAAATTGCAAGCAAAACAATTCCAACTACTAAGAGAAAATTTTCCAGTTGAAACAATTTTATCGCTTGTTGACTTTGTAGAGAATTACTCTTTTGTTTCTAAAAAACAACTTCAAGCAGAATACTACTATATAGAGAAGGTCACTATCATGGTACATGTTTCTTATTGACATGCACAATTAGATTTGGATGGTGTTGAAAGTAAATATCAAACATGGGTCATAAAGAAAGAATATCACTTTTACATTAGTGATGATAAATAGCATGACATACCTTTTGTTGAGCATTTCATTAAGACCATTTTTAGATATTTGGAAAACAAAGGCATCAAAATTGAAAAGAATTTTGTTTGGTCAGATGGATGTGCAACACAATTTAAATCAGCAAGGCCATTTTATGCACTATGTAGATATCATCGATACCAAAAGATATCACATCTTTGGAGTTTCTTTGAGAGTGGACATGGAAAGGGAGAGAATGATGGGGTAGGAGCCTGTATCAAACATGCTTTATTAAAGTATCAGCTGGACTATCAGGGATATCATATAAATAATTCTCATGATGTAGTTGAGTGGTGCAAGATGGATTTTGTGGTTCCAAATCAAGATCACACAACATCATGATTGGATCGAGTCATACCATTCAGAGTATTCTGTGATATATCAGGTATAAATGCAACATCACTTGTTTTGAAGTTTAAATTTATGTATGTACTTTAAATTTATATATCATTGAAGAACACACACACACACACACACACACACATATATATATATATATGATATTAAGTTTTCTTAAATTTTTACACATGTTTCTTGTTTAGTTTTTGATAGAAGATCAATGCATGGATGCAAGAGGGTAAAAAAACCAAGATCCCTGAATTCAGTTATGAGTACAGATAGTAATGTGTGGTCATTGTAGACTAGAGATTACTCATTCTTTTGTTATGACTATATTTCTAAAAACTATGCTTAATGTATCAACCAAAAATGTGGATATGTTAGTGAATGGACTTTGGTTCCACTAGATATTACTAGTACAAATGATTAATTTGAGGATGAAAGATTTGATAGAATTCATTGATTTCAACTAATAACGACCATATTTCAGGTTTGATCAAAATTGGTATGTGTCCATGTAAATAGCGAGCATGTACACATGTTCTTATTTACTATTCAATTTAGATCCACTCTAAGACATATGTCTAGTACAAACATACAAAATTTTGTTTAATTTATATTTACATACCTCAAATTGAAAAAATATTTTGCAGGACATGTTTTTGCAGTAATAACATATTCTGGAAATGTGGAATGTGTTAGTTACTATTTATTATGCTGCACCAAGGATAGGATGAATCTAACAAAGAATGAAACATGCAATGAAATTATGTTTCTCATAGGTTAGAGTGAACATTTTTGTTTAATTTATTACAATTGAGGTTCATCTTGCGATGGAATTATGTGCATGTTTATGGTCACCTTCACATCTAGATATATGTTGTTGAACTTGTCTATGCAGGTTTAGTTGTTGTGAAAGGAACATATTTGAAGCAAATCAAAATATTGAAACATGGGATTTAGTTTATTGATTATCAACCTAGAAACAAGATTTATCAGTATAGTCATCTTGTAATTGCCACTATTCTATCTCTTCATCTAGTGACAAGACATGGGGTTCGTAAGTGGAGACTTGATACTAATGACCATGAGAGAATATTAAATGTTATCCAAGAATTAACCAAAGCACTTGATGTGGACTAAAACACACACAAAATATGATCTACACTAAATTTTTCACGAGCGAGACCGGAGGTTTTCTTAGCTCCATTCTTTCCTACCGGTGCCCGTAGTGAATGGAGCAATTTTTAAAAGTTTATAATATCTCAAAAATGTCTACAAGATGTGTATCATGCATGTTGCAATACTTTAGCTTTATCTAGTTGATTAATTAGGTCACGTGGATACTTATTTAATTATAATATGAATGTGTAGATCATGCATGTTGCAATTACTTAATTCTAGGATAATTTAATTTTATAGAACTGTCTATTACTTTTATGTTCCATAAATACTTAATTAGGATCATTCATTAAATAAACTGAAAAAATTAACTTGGATTGATTGGAAACATGTGCAAACATATAAATTAAACATGTACAAAGAATTAACTTGGAAATTTATCAAACATACTGTATCGTCGAAAAATAGAAGCACTTCCATTTTGGACTGGTTTAGCCATCGGAGTAAGTGGTTTGGGGTCATGTCAAATGCCTTGAATGGGTCTTTGACTTGTATTTATCTTTTCCCTTGTTCTGCCCTATTTCCAAATTCTCTTCGGCCTATTTCTGGCATCCTCCTCTACAAATTTGAGGTTCTTGACCTCAGGGTGAAGGTCGACCTTCTGGGTCAAGGTCAGTTATTTTGGTCTCTAAAGTAATGAATCTTAAAATTATATTTAATATAGGCCCACTTCTAGGGTTATAGGCCTAATTGGAATTTAATTCTCCTATGTCATCCTCTCTAGAAGATTGTTCCCTAGAATTGTATATAAGGAAGCCTTTCTCCTCTCATTTTCTCTAAGACATACATAGGACAAAACATGATCACTTATGTACATGAAGGATAATCTATTGAAGGAATCATCTACGCATTCAAGCACTCAATCATTCTAGCATCCATTTCATCAAGGAGATCCATTGGCAGCCATTGAATGATTCAAAGCTCTATGGAGCCATCTTGTTGAAGATTTCTCTATCCACATCCATGCAAGCTTCTTCTTATTCCAAGATCCATTCAAGATTGGTGTTGAAGATCTAAATATAATTGATTTTAGACATCCTACATCCTATATTCTAAATTATATATCCATTTGGATCATCCATACTTGTGCATCCAAGGATTTGAATCCTCCATAAGGGTTTCTATACAAGCAAGGTGAATTTGTTCATTTACATTGTTTATCTCTGCAATTTCAATTCTATTATACTTGGTTAATTCCAAAATTGGGATTTGACCAAGGCAAACCCCTCCCCCCCCAAAAAAACCATTTTATTGCAGGTATAGGTACAAGGAAACTAATTACAGAGTAGATTTGGATACCCTTTTCGGACAACTTTCGGGATCCACGAACAGAATTTCCATCGGAGAAGTGCAAGTCAAGGTTGACATTTTGGGGTACAATTGTACCCCCACATTTGTGTCAAGCTTGACCTTGCTCAAAAAAGGAAACATTTTTGGGGTTTTCTCCATCTTTGTGTTTCTATTCCACATCCGTTTGTAGAATTTCCCAGAACTCAGTAGAGACACCAGAAAATAGCAATTTCCAGATATAATATACTTTGAGGTTAGTACTTGTCTTCAATTCATTTAAATTAAGGTTTTAATCAATTCAAATCTATTAAATGGGAATATAAGGTCCTCTTTCTTCTTATTTCTAATCAATTGGTTCATTTTTTTATTGACCATTGCTTGTGGTTAATCAACTTGGATCTTTCCTTTATGAATTTGGGGTTAAAAGAAGAATATTACCTTCCCCATCTATCCAGTTACACCACACCATAAATGTATACACTATACATATATACCGTATCATCTTACACATCATCAACACATACCTTATCTCCATTTTTATATATTACATTTTGGTGAACCGGCAATAGACAACTCTTTCTTTTTGGTGTTAGATTTACATTTCATGTTAGATCTTGCATCCATATTAGATTAGCCTTATTTTATTTTCTTTCATTTACATTACATTGGTGTATGAGCTTTAATACCTCTAGTCCTACCTATAATATCTTGGTTAGAAGAAGTCATAGACTTATGGGTTCTTTTGATCATGAATCTTTCTCTCCTTTCCATAGGATCCTAGATGAGAATTTGATCACTCATGATTCCAATCCTTCTATCGAGCATAACTCTTCTCACTCATCTCATGATGAGGATGATGCTTTAAGAGTTCCTCCTGAACAAGTCCAAAAAATTTCAACTAAAATTGATAAAATGGGAAGTTGGCTTATTCAAGATTTAACCATAATCAAGATTCTATCGAAGCTATAGAGGCTCTTAAGAAAGTCCTTCATGATAGTGATCAAGGTGTTAATGTCTTGTGTGTTATAACTCAACTTGTGCACTTAAATGTTAAACCTTTAGCTCAAGAAGCTCAAGATCTAGGATTCACTCCTCCTATCACTAGTGTGGAACTTTATTCCATTCCCTTACCTAGCATTCCTACTTACACTCCTCCTTTGATGACTACATCTCTTCCATTTACCAATCCTCTATCTTCAAATATTTCACTTCCATATCTTCCTCTAAGTTCCATCAGTATCTCTACCTACCTCACAGCCTTCTTACCATAGTGTTCCTTTTACCTATTCCAATCCTCATCCATTTGTGGTTCCAAATGTTCCACCGGTTGTGTCTTATATTCTCGATTCTTCCTACACTTTTCCTAGTGTTCCTAATGTTTCTATGCCACCTATTTCTTCTAAAGACTCCACAATCATTAGTCTAGCTCAAATTGTGTCCTCTTTACATCAAAAAATTGCATCCTTAACTCAATCCAAGTTTAGTATTCCTACATATGACATGGGTAGCCCTATATCCCTAGACATTATTCATGCTCCTTTCCCTTAGCAAGCCAATATTCCTCATCTTGAGAATTACAATTGTAAGGGAGATCCTACCACTCATGTTAAAACATTTCAAATCCTCTATAGTGGCTATGCTCATGACCATAGGATTTTAGCCAAGTTGATTGCTATAACCTTTTGTGATAAGGCCTTGCAATGGTATTGTTCCTTGCCTCCTTATTTCATTTATTCTTTTCCAAAACTTGCTAATACCTTTATTCAATAGTTCCAAAATAAAATTGGTTTGGAAGTGTCCTTAACTGATTTGATGCATTGTAAACATAATACTAAAGAAAAATTGACTAAATTTATTGGCAGATTTAAGCATTTGTATGCTCAAATTTATTATCATGTTCCTGGTATTGATATTCAGCATATGTTTATTTCAAATTTTCAAAAGGATATTAGAGATAAGATTATGCTTACTGAATTTACCTCTTTTCAACAACTTTGTTCAGCACAACATCATTATCAATTACAAGTGAGTCAATTTGAGAGAAACACTCCAATGGCTCCTATTCTAGTTAATAAGAGTGATGTTTCTCCTAATCTCAACAAGTTTAAGAAACCTAACAATTATGTCAAGATAAATAAACAAGAAAATGCAGTTGTTGATCAAGTTGTCTTTGCATCTCACAATGTGATTTCTACATCCACTGCTTTTTGTTTAAATTGTACATTTACTCCTCTTCCTGAATCTTAGCATTCTATTATGAGTAAATTATTGACTTCTATTATGATTACTTTTCCTCCTATTCGACATCTTATTCCTACTATGATGACATTAAAATCCTTTGATCCCAAAGCCTTTTATCAATACCATCGTCATAATGGCCATGATACTTAGAAGTGTTATTCTCTAAAATATAAGGTTCAAGACTTAATTATTTCTAATTCTTTATCTGTTGATAATTTTGATGGTAGTAGGAACAAATATGTCTCTCCTCCTAACCAAAACCTCCAAATCTATATGAATCCTTTTCCTACACATGATACTAATACTATTATTTAGCCATCTTCTATGGATATTGTTTATGATTCAAAGATGGATGATCTCAATCATATTGTTAACCATGTGGAGCATGTTGTTTTGTCTCAACCTGTCTGTCCACCCCAGCCTCAATCTCAACCTCCTATTCAAGCTCCTCCATCTCAACCTCAACTTCAAGTTCCACCTCAACCTGAACTAAAACCTCAATCTAAACCTTTAAAACAACCTAAGGATAAAATACCTATGAAACTCTCAATCACCTTTGATGATTCTGAGACTATTAAAGCTCCTGATGGTCCCCTCTACATTTATGCTAGGATTTCTAAGATATCTACGCATGCTTGTCTTGTTGATCCTACTTCCTTAGTCAATTTCATTACTTATGAAAAACTTTTTATGAAGAACTTACAATGTGATTATTATGATACATCTAATGTTTGGATTCAAACTTTTAATGGTTTTCCCTATCCATCATTTGGTTCTATTAACTTTCCTATTGAACTTTGTGATAAATTTGTGGACACTACCTTCATTTTTTTTCCTACTTCTGATCAGTTTCAAGTTAATTTTGGTTTTCCTTGGTTGGCTGTCATGTGTGTCATTGCTTCTCCTATCCATAAGAGTGTATTAAGTTCAGTTCATTCATGAAGAAGAAGTGAAAATGATTAATCATAGTTTATAACAACCTTCTAGGTCTTGGGATTGTGATACCCTTAACTTCTTTTGGCCTTTATTACCTAATTCATGTTCTTCTCAACCTGACAACCTTTTTCACTCATATCAAGCCTATAAAAATCACAATATTCTTGAGTTAAGCATGCCTTGGATAGATATTAACTATGGTCTTTTGCCTACACCTCCCATACCTCCTTTATCCATTACTTCTAGTTCTATTAATCAATCTCCTAGTGTTGCTTTGTAGAACCCTGCTAACCCTTCTATAGAACTTGTGAAGGAACCATTTGTTGTTCCTCCTAGTTCTCAACATATTTCAAACAAGACAAAATGTAACCAATTTTCCAATGAACATCTTAAGCAGCATGGGGCTCAAGCTAGGGCTTGTGCCTCTATTATTCAAAATTCTTTACCCTCTTTTGACCAGCTTATGCCTGATGTGTTGGAAGAAGTTAATGTTAATAACGATGTTACGATGAATGATTATGATGATTCTATTCGCATCTTAGATTCTATTTTGATTAATCTTGATGAAGAAGATACACTTGATGATCCTTTTGATGCTAATGATGAATATGAGACTATTAATATTGATTATGATTTACCTAATATGCTTTCAACACAATTGATAATTACACCTAGTATCAAAAATTGTGATTCTCAAGAGGATCCTTGTTTGAAACTGGCTATTATTCCTATTGTGTTAGATATAGTCCCTATTATGAGTTTCCCACCTTCCCTAAATGATATAGATCAAGATGGGGAGAGTAGATGATGTGCTTGATTGCCTTGTCCTTCATGGTATCATTTTATGTGTTTGCCTATTGTATTATGCTTCTAAAGTAATATGTTCGCTAAATATTTGTTAGATTCTTTTATAAAACCCTCGTAACTTTGTTGGTGCAAGGTGATAAAGGAATAAAACCTATTGTAATACTCCTCTATATGTATCTCTATTCTTCTATATATTTTTTTCATGTTATGTTGTACCTATGCTATTATTCGTAAATGTTTTCCTTGTGTAGTCCACTTGCATTTGCGACATGGTAGCACTCATTCTTTTTTTTCTCCATGTTGTGGTCTGAAAAGACTCTTCTTTGTAACTCTTATGTTTTCTTTCTTCCATTGTGATTGTAGTTCTACTTTCCTTGGGGATTGATGTCAATTCATTTGCATACATATATATATATATATATAT
>MU223927.1:11199-39414 GCA_018584345.1 Thuja plicata | reverse complement strand
CATATATATATATATATATATATATATACACACACACACACACACATGCATATACATGTATATATAGATATATCTACGTGTGTGTGTATATATATATATATATATATGTATATATATATGTATGTATGTATGTATGTATGTATGTATGTATGTATGTATGTACACATTTATATATATATGTATGTATGTATGTATATATATGCATATATATATACATGTATGTTATATATATATATATGTACATACATATATATTATATACATGTATATATACACATGATGTCATATATATATATACATGTGTGTATATATATGTATATATATATGTATATATATACATGTATATATACATATACATGCATATACACACATATACATGCATATATACACATATATACATGTATATATACATATACATACATATATATATACATGATATATACATGCATATATACATATATATACATGCATATATATACACATATACATGTATAAATATAGAATATATATTAAAAACAATAAATAATGCAAATCAAAAATAAAATACCTGAGAATATGAGGTTTGCAAATCGGAAGGCCCACAACTTTCAACCCCGCCAAAATTGTGGAAGTGAAAGTGATGGTTTGGGTGGGCTTAAAAGCCCCACCAAAAATTTCACTTGTAAAATTTCGATCGAAAGTATGAAAGTTACTTTTGATCAAAAGTAAGGAAGTACTTTTGATCGAAAGGATGGAATACCAGTACTTTCGATCCGAACTTAGTAACTTACGATCGAAAGTACATGTTAGTTGCAATTGAAAGTGGGATGGTAGATTAATGGTTTTCTCTTTTCGGGATGAATTCATTCCTCCAAAAAAGTGTAACCCACTATTGTGGGTTCACCCATAAGGAATTAGAATTACACAAAGATGTAAGAACTGGTGAATTGAGAAAAGAAGGAGGATATGTGCAGGATCATGGTATGCCAAAAAGTGGCGATGTGAAAAAGAAGTCCTGATTGGTAGACTAATTGAAAAATAGCTATAAATTTCAATGGTATATGATTTTTTTAAATCTGGAACATGTGTCACATTCTATGCTTCGCCTACTACAAGAAAAAAATAAAAAAAATTCAATTTGATGAAATTTAGACTAAGTTAAGGTGGTCAGACATGAGAGTTTTTATATTCTGGAAAAGTTGTAGAAGAAAAATCATAATTAATTATCTACTTGGAAAAAACTTACAAAAAAATATGCGTCACATCCGGAAATTAATCTACTACTTATATCTAGAATCTAGTAAAAAAATATTATCATTTGATTGTGTTTAAGGTGGTCAAACATATGCCTACTTCTTATCTTTTTAGTCCTGATTGATAGACTGATTGAAAAATAACTATAACTTTCAAACGGTATAAAATTTTTGAAATCTAAAACATGAGTCACATTCTATGCATTTCCTACTACAATTAAAACCTGAAAAAATTCAATTTGATGAATTTTGGATTAAGTTAAGGTGGTCAGACATGAGATTTTTTTATATTCAGGAAAAGTTGTAGTAGAAAAATCATAATTAATTATTTACTTGGAAAACAATAACAAAAAAATATGCGTCACATCCGAACATGAGTCTACCAATTATATCTAGAATCTTTTAAAAAAATATTATCATTTGATTGTGTTTAAGGTGGTCAGACATACACCTTCTTCTTATCTTTTTCCTGAAATTTTCATACTACTACATTGAAATTTGAAATTTCACCATATAGAATATTTTTTTTAAAGAAGGGATAGTAGCTAAGAAACTATATTCAATTTTCTACAGATTCTCTTCTTACACATTTTTGATATAAATTGATAACTTGTCCAAATTTTTACGTCAACTTTCCTAACCCTGATTTTCTGAATTTTCATTGCCACTTAAGGCCTAGTTTGGCATACCATGATCCTGCACATACCCAAGAAAGAAGCTGAAAAACAACATTTACCAAGAAGAATAGAAAAATATAAATCAAATAATCTATAGATTGAGAAAGAGATCAATGGATTATGTGATGCAAGTATTCGTTTGAGCATAAAGAATCTGATTCAAGCATAGTGAGTTGCTATTTTTTGTAGATCAAAGTTTACTGTTGCTTATTAATATTTGTAATAGAGAAATCTCTTAACCAAGTGAGATTTCTAACCATATAATGCTTACCTTGTGAGATTTCTAACCATATAATGCTTACCTATTTTTGGAAAATATTAACATATTAAAATTTAATTTTCTTTACCAATGTCTCCATAGTTCACAAAGACACATGTGTACCATTCTTTTAATAAGTTTTTATCTACTTGACCAAATTTATAAAAAATTCATACTAATGTTTTGCACTTGATCCTGTACACTTTAAAAAACTATTGCATTTTTATTGTTTTGTTGCAAGTTATGTCTAGCACAAGAACAAACACCCAATTTTCAAGGTTGCCCCCATCCCAAACTCATTTAAAAAAATAGTCGACAAAAAATTACAAAAATACACAACTTGTTTCTCTACGTCTTGTCTATCTTTCTACTAAACGGTTTTTAAAAACATATAATCTAACTAAATTTTTTTGGATGTACACACTAGACATTATGGTATGTTTTCCTAAAAGAGTTACAAACATTTTTTTGTGGACAATGGATTTAACCCTCTTAATCTTATCTATTTTTTAAAAAAACTTTAGTAGTTTAGAAACTAGATTCAAAGTAATACAATTCTTGTTGTTTTCACATCTTCTAAGTTTGAGTGCATGACTCTCAAGTTTCTCTTCCAAGTTTAGGTTTACCTGATTTGAGAAAAAATAAACAAATAAATAAAGTGGCCACTTATACCCCCCTTTTTGCACACCATCTTGGTGCACTTACCCTGAACATGTAAAAATGTTTGCAAATACATAAATTTCTATCCTCCTTTTTCATAATTATTAGTGGAGCTTCCTAAGATGATACGTAGGGTCAGATCAATCCTTTATTTACCAGATCTTGTATTTGCATTTTTAACTCCATTAACTTAATTTTTGACATTCTATGTGGACTTGGATATTGGCCCCTTCACAATTGATTATTATTTTATTGTATTACTTTGTATTTATTGATCCTATTGGCTATAGGGAATTATGTTTACATATATTTGGGTTTTAGTTTCATGCGTTCCTAATTTAACAAACCAATAGTATATATTTTCCTACAATTCACTATCAACATCAATTATAGTTTATACACCCTAAATTGATTAAAGCACGGTCAAACAAAAATCAAGCAAGGAAAATAAAATAATTATTGATCAAAGCATGAATTAATTCAAATATTTTGGATTAATTAAATTAAAAAGATCAAATAATTGTGCGATTGATTTTAATTAATTAATTGTATAGTTAAAATCAAATTTAATACAACCCATTCAAGGGGAGACATGGATAAATTAAATCAATTAAATAAAATTTCAAATTCATTTATTCTCACACACCACAAATGGATAAAAGCTCAATCAACAAATGAGGTTAGAGCATTTAAATCACATGGATCACTTAAGAGATTATGCTATCTCCACCATCCAAATTGCCTTTGTTATCTTGATTGTCCATCTTTGTCTCTTTGTCGCAATATTTGAAACCAAAAACTAACTCCCTTGGTTAACCATGACTTGAATCAACACTCATCTAACTCATGCTCCTAATTTTGGGAATTCTATAAATAGGAGGCATTTTCTAGAGAAAATCACCTTGAACCAACATGCTTCGCACCTTGATTCAAATAGGGGCATTTGTATATACCCTAAATTGGTCAAAGAAAAGTAAAACTAAAATCAAGAAAGGAAAATAAAGTAATTATTGATCAAAGCATGAATTAATTGAAATCAAAGCTATCAGATTAATTAAATTAAAAAGATTAAATAATCGTGTAATCGATTTTAATTACTTAATTGTTTAGTTTAATTCAAATTTAGTCCAACCCAATCAAGGGGAGACATGGCTAAATTAAATCAATTCTTAAATTCATTTTTTCTGACCCACCACAAAAGGAAAAAAATCTCAATCAACCAATGAGGTGAGAGAATCTAAATTACATGGATCACTTAAGAGGCTCTTCTATCTCCACCATCCAAATTTCCTTTGCTATCTTGATCATCCATCTTTTTCTCTTTGTCCCAATATTTGAAACCACCAACTCACTCTCTTGTTTAATAATGAGTTGAATCAATCCTCATCTAACTCATTCTCTTAAATTAAATAATTCTATAAATAGGAGGCATTTTCTAGAGCAAATCACCACTTTACATCCACTTTCATTTGCATCAATACTATAGTTGATTTTGCATCCATGTTTAGAGTACTTTGAGATAATTTTAGCTTTGTTCTTGCATATTTTAGATTCAATTGCATCATAATCCATCATGACTTAGCATAATTGCACATCATTTTGTTTACTTGGCACTCTCATTTTAGAGGTTATCAATTTAGGAATGCTTGGTAGATCTAAGATCATTCATTTTGTCCTTTTAATTAGAGAAACATGAGATGGTTTTGATTGATCAGTTTGAGTTGTTTAGCATTTTTTATTTTTAAATCCTTTCAAATTGATTAAATTGAGTTAATTTTTCATGAATATACATTTACTTGTATACAAAATAGTACCCATGGTGAGGCTACTTGCCTCTACTAACTCCTATAATCAATTTTGAGTGTTTTGTGATGCAAATTTGAGGTTTGAAGATGTGGAAGACTAGAACAGCGCCTCTTCACTATAGATTTGTGCCTATAAAACAAGCATTAGTGCATATAGATCAAAGAAAAGAACCTATACAACAAAGATTAGCGCATATACAACAAATATCAGTGCCTATGCCTTCACTAAAAAGAGAAGCACCTAGACTCAGGGAATGTTCTTTTGCATAGTGTTTTTGTGCATATGTGTGATGTTTTAATGCAAATGGATGATGTTTCAGCTCCTATACATGTTTCTATAGCACCTATACATTTTGATTAAAATATTTCAAATCCTTAAGCTAATCTTGTTTAAAATGATTTGCAGATGGCTAAACATAGGAAAGTGAAGAGTCTTGCTACCCAGATTCCTGGTTATTGTAAGAGAAAAGAGGACAAGAAAGCAAGTAGGATGTGGAATTAGGGGATGCCAAGGAGTGGGAGCTATAGCTTTGGTAAGTGAAATTGCAAATATAAAATCTCAAAAATGTGTCAAGTGTTTGCTAGCTTTGAACAAGGTAACCATAATCCTTTTGCATTTGCTTAAATTGTAGATTATCAGTTTTCAAATCTAGCCTAATTTAGAAGAAAATTAGAATCCTAAGTGAGGAATTCAGGATATACTCTTCACCTTTTTGGTGAATCAAACTCCTATAAGGGCTAAAATTGAGAGGAAGAGGAGCTAGGAAATTAACAAAAACCAAATTTAAGCCTTCATGTTTGTGAAGAAAAGAATTAGGTCTATTCTCTTCACTTTTATAGTGAATCAAAATGTTAAACATGCTTGACTTACGTTATTTTAAAAGTCTTTTGAAAGATCATTGTTAATTGTGTTTATAGGTGAAAAGTGGTAGGGATATGCTCTTACTCTTCTTAAGGTAATCAAACTCCTAGACCTACTTGATCATTTCAATTTCATTGCTTTCATGAACATGATAGAGCTTTAGCGGGCCTTCCTCCTAAGAGATTCTATTGGATTTGATGAAAAAAATCAACCCAAAGCTCCCAAGAATCACCTGCATGCAAACACCTCTTACAAAAATAGAGAAGCAAAATCTATGGAGGCCAGACACATCAAATCTATGGAAGAGGAAACATCCTCAATTGATTCAATGAAAAATATAATGGAATTACATAAGTATTACAAAACAATTAATAATTACAAAGTGATCATTACTAATAAAGGATATCAAAACCCTAAGAATGGTGGAGAAATATAGGTTTCATGAATAATTAATAAAAGAACCCAGTGGGAAAAAACCCCTCTTTGAAAAGAGATGAAGACTAGTGAAGGACTGAAGAAGCCTCCAACTAGAGAATGCTACAAAAGAATAGGAACAAAGGAAGAACATGTAGAACACCTCTAAAGCATGAAGTGTTAGAAACACTGAGAGTGGGGGGTGAATCAGTGTTTTTCTATTTATTATATTTCAGCAACCTAAACATAAATCAAACATACATCCAATTAAGCTCAATAGAAGAACACATAACACATGATATGATTACAGGGAAACCTTGATCAGAGGAAAACCCCAGTGGGAATTAGTACCCACAAATATTGTACTAGTATAATGAACCTATTAAAGTTCCTTTGCCTTGTTAGACGAAGTCTTTACAATCCAAGTACAATGACCCTATTAGGAGTCTATTACAAAACCTTGTTAAAGGTATATGGCTCACTGCCTAGGCTCACTTGCCAATAAGATGAGGGCTACAACCTTCTGATAGTTGATATACACTATATCAAAAGTGAAATGCTATGATGACACTCCTCTCTGATCAGTTCCATTTATGCATTGATGATCTTACTCTCTTAAATAACTTTATCTCATACTGACTTCATCATACTGCTCTTCTATATCTTTTTCATGCATATTATTTGACACTTTTAACATAACTTTACATTACATACTTATATGTTCATACCCGAATAGACGCGACCCAAAAACAAGACTTATGGTATGCCCTAAAACATAATACACAACGCTTCTGAGAAATTCAGATTAAGTGTGTTTACAATAATACTAAAGATATTATTACAAACATATAATCAAAGGAACTTGGCCGTTACACAACAAAATAATTCACGCTGATCAAAACATTAGTCGGCTTTCATGCTCTGTCTTCTAGACTGCTGGTGTATTGATCTGTCTATAACTTCTTCATAATATCATTTCATACCATGCATGTCTAGACTTATTATTTATACATCACATAGAACATATATCTGAATGTGCATACTTCAACTCGATCTCACACATGTGCGCTGATGTGTTGTTCGGTGTATAACTCTGTTTGTCCTATTTTCCATACTTGGTCATTTTATCTTCTAAGTTATCATAGAAAGAAACTTAGTATGACTTTTTTGCCATGATGACAACACAAAATAATTCATGCATGCTTAGGAATTCAACTTGCCAACAATCTCCCCCTTTGTCTTTTATGGCAACAAAGGAATGTGGCCAAGTTTCTCAAAATGACTTAACACACAAAATAACTATATATCATAGTATCTTTTGATATATACATATACTGCTCCCCATATATACACATTCTCTATTACCCCCCCTTTGACATTAATGACAAAGGTGTACAAAAATATAAGTCTTTTAGATACTTACTCCATGTAAACATCTGGTTACACAAACTGAAGAGATTGGATCTCTTTCTACCAGAATACCTTCATTGCATCAACTATATGAAGATGCATGCATAAGGCATATGTTATCTTCTCCATCTTCGTCAAATCCATGTAGGGACCTTGATCATATGCCATAATGGTGGCATCAATCTATTTGATGTTTTTATTCAGAACTACTAGAGAGGGCACAAGTGCATTTCTTAATTGAGTCTGTCTGACTCTTATCTTACTGATCTCCAACTTAGCCTTTTCAATTTTTTCCAACTAACCTTGATAGAAATTGTTACATATGTTCATATCCTGGGTAGATGTCTCAACTAATTTTTTGATAGTGTCCACCATGAGCTCATCCTCTTCTATCTTCTTGATATGTTCAGAGGTGAACTTCACTTTGTCCATGCAGTTTTCTATAACCTTCTTACCCTTAGCTGCCAATTCTTTCAATATGGATTGCCCAATCTTTAAATATTTAAAGTCTAAGGTAAAATTATTTACCAATCCATGCAATCTCTCCTTTTTATATTCATCTTCTACAATTCTAGTAGCAGAGTCTACTAGGTCTGTAAAGTGTGCTTTAAAGCTTGTTTGAATGTTGTCAACATCTTCAACTGATTGAATCTTGGCTACTTTCTTGTCTACAGGCACTAAATCATTCAGAATGTTAACTGATTCCAAGAAAAGAGGGTTCCTCATAACCTATTTTTCTTTTGCCTTTTCCATAGCTAGCACGCTTATCTTTATTAAGTCTTCTTCTCCCCACACATCTAGACTTGTTGAATCAAGAGTTAACCTTGACAACAATGAAGTAGATGGTAAAGTGGATAGAGTGAATATAGTATTTTGACTGGTGTCCATGCATTTAATATTTACTAGTATCTCCTTGATTGGTGTCTTGTTATCTTGAGTATCTCTTTCTTCATTCAAGTTTATTGGATCAATGGAGGCAACTTCATCTTGTAGTAGAGATGTATCGTCAATGCACATCTCTTCAGTGCTTAAAAATGCTTTATCAACTTTGTCCATGTCTTTGTCAGATGTTGCTATGGATATATTGATATTATCAACCATTATAGTATCTTCTGAGTCTTTTTCTATGTCAGACGTTATTGTTACTAAGGGCACTAAAACATGTGGACCTGCCATAGGTGTTCTTTGAATCACTGGTTCTGTAACCTATTTGGGAGGTGCTAGAGTTACCTTAGTTGTAGGCGTTGTTGATGGATACATGTGTCTATCCATAAACACTTGTGCAAATGTATTTTTATTTTCTTTTCCTATCTACTTATACTCTTTGTTCATAATCTGAAGAGTCCTTGTCTTAGTTCTGAGATGAGGCTTCACCATATCTAATAGAATTGTCTTCTCATAATGTGAGCATACAGGGAGAAGATTATCCAATGTTTCTTCTCTTATCCTCATGTCTTCCTCAATTTCATGTCTCTTCATTATTTCTAGTATGTTCCATATCTTATCAGGTATCATTGTCTTGAGTTCAAGAACTGACTTCTTAAACTTAATCATATGAGAGATGATCATAGAGTGTATCTTAGTTTTGACAATCTCTTGATACTTTTCATAGACCTTAGCAAGTGTTTCTAGTCTCCCTTCATTAACAATCTTGTTCTTCAAGACATTTAGAATAGGTCTGAATCCTACCTCAGGAGGAGCTTGAGTGTTCTTTGTTATGCTCTGTGTGTTCCTTGAGGATGGGTGATTTGTGGGTGCTTTCTTCCTTCCTCTAGACTTCTTGCTTGGTATATAAGGTGGAGATGAGTCTAGGTCAATGGTGGTAGAGGGCGCAGAGGTTCTCTCTACTTTCTTCTTCTTCAGGATGTCATCAGTCTTCTCAAGTTCTTTGGCTATCTTGGCCTCTCTAAATTTGTCAAGATCTTCTTGAGTGACACCATGAACTCTTAGAATGCTAGATGTAATCTTAGATGCTTTTCTTTTGTTATCAACATAGTATAATACAGAATCAACTACATTGGTCTTCTCTATGTAATTGCCCCATCTAGGCTCATTGGGATCTTTGGGTGTAAACAAAAGGACCTGTTCATATCCTTCCAATACATGTTCCTCCACTTCATACCCAAGTGGATGAATCCATTTAGTTCTAGGCTCAACTGCCTCCATGCAAGTGTAGTCAGTTTCTACCATGAAACATATGGTTTCCTTATACTTTTCAACAATCTTCTTAGGTATCCTAAACCTCTTCTGCATATTGATCCTAAAATATTTGATATCCATGTCCATAGCATCCTTTTCACTACTCTCTAATATGGCTTTTAGTGAAATTTGAGATATTGTAGGTTTGCTTTTGTCTAGGTACAGATTTGCAACCTTACCAACAATATGGAAGTATAGTTAGGTAATCAAAGACCCAAACCTGAATGTTTTGTTCTTGTCATGCTTGATAACTTGAATGTTTTCCATCAATTGACCATGAAATATCTCACATAAATTGAATTGAGTGTTATCCTTCACCATCCTTATAGCTGCTAGAACTCTGGCTGCTAACACACTGTTTAATCTTCTTGCGTGCTAGAACTTGTAACCAAGGATCATAGTTAGAAGCTTTATGTCATCTTCCTTGATAGGATCAACAGTCATACCGCACTTGTCACTTATGGATAGGCATACCTTCTCAACCTGTTTCTTGACATCCTTGCCAGTAGGTAGAACTGCTCCAATTTTAGGAACCCCTGTTAACTCATGGATTAGGTCAGAGGTGATTTAGATAGGAACCTCACCAATCCATAAAATATCATCATGAATTCTGCTCAGTAATATTTTAACCCATTCTGGTTCATAGAATTCATGTGCATTCGAATACTTAAAGATAGGGTTGTCTGTGAGGTGTGCATATTCATCCTTGAATGAATAGTCTATTTTTATCATCAATGCGATCAAAGTGGCTATACTATTATCTCCAACTATTTCCTTTTTACAATAAATGTACGTGCGAATGTCTTCTATGTGAATGACACCTAACAGAGTTTTGGAGAAAGCTCCTTCCACATCATCTAGTATAGATTTAAATGGATGTCTCTTAAATACAAATCTCTTCCTCTCTGCAATATCAAATACAACTGGAGTTGCCATACTTACTTGGAACTTGATTAAATAGGGTTTCACAAAAATTTGAAACGGTGCGACTGCTAGGGTTCTGTTCCAACTTCTCAACCGTGCTTCTTAACTACCAAATCTATTATGCTTTCATTCTTTAATTATCAGTGCTCCTATGCTCTCAGAATTCTATGATCTCAAATGCAAATGTGAAGATGATCGAACACTTACATCTTTTTATAAAATTTACTGCATTTAATGTTTGCAATCGTACGCAGTTTTCATAGAGAATTCCAAACTTTGTTCTGAGTGTATTATAGATAATGTGTATATGAATACTACTATATCATGTGATCATAAGCATGAATCCATAGGCACATACTCAGAGGTGAGTATACCAGCTGCGTAGGGGTTCCAAGCTAGAATAGCTCCCCCTAAGACCAAGAAGGTCTATTCAACAAGAAATAGATGATGCATCCACTGTGGATGCATCAACTACTTTGTCAACATAATTATCCTTCTTTACTTCAACCCAAATTTTTCTTGAACAAACTTGACTTCTCCTTTTTCTTCAAATAGTGATTTCTTAGGATCCTCTTGTTTTTGAGTTCTAGATCTACAGAACCTTCAGATGTGTCCATCCTTTCCACATGTATGACAAATGATAGGAGGTCTGGTGTTCTTGTTCACCATGCTGCACTACTTTGATGTGTGTCCATTGTAGCTACATATTTGACTTGTAATGTTCTGCAAATTTCTTTGAGGCTGATTTCTCTGATTGTTTTGATTCATTCTTCTCTGATTCTGTTGTGATTGATTTCTTTGATTTGTTCTATAATGTATAGCCTTATGACCAAATTTATTATAGGAGTAACAATAACCATTGAAAGGTCTTACCTCTTTACAATCTCTTGCCAAATGACCATGTTTATTACATGCATAACAAGTTCTATTAACTTGCTTGATTTATCCTTTATGTGAATCTGTTTTAATCTCTACAACATTTTCAACTTTCTTTGCTTTTGAAGATGCTTCATGTGCTTTCTTTCTTACTTCTAATTAATTGAATTCAATTTTTGCTACACCGTATCCAAGACTAGTAGTGTCACCTTTTTGCTTTTGTGCATTGAGCTGGGATTGAAATGAATCAGAACTTGTGTGGAGTTTATCAATCTTATCCTTTGCTTCTATTAATTTAGATTCCATCTTCTTCTTTATGTTCTCCATTTCCAAGACTTTCATGTTTGCTTGCGAAAGTTCATCTTTTATTTGTTTTCTTTCTTTGATCTTTTCTTCAATGGAAATTTAACTATCTGTTAGTTGTTCATCCAGATTTTCAATTTTATCTTTCAGAGACATGTTCTCTTCATTCATATTTTTGACCATTTTCCCTAGATCACTTGTAGAACAATATTTCAAATCTTTTCTTAAATTCTTGATAAGCATTTGTGAGCCATCAACATTCAGTCTAAGTTCCTCATTTTCTTTTTCAGATCTGTCAAGATCTTCAACAGCTGCTTCAAGATTATTTTTCAAATGTTTTGCTTCTACTGAGTCCATGATCTCCTCAAGTGGTTAAACTTTCTTTCAGAGGACCAGAGCTCTGATACCAATTGTTAGAAACACTGAGAGGGGGGGTGAATTAGTGTTTGTCTATTTATTATATTTTAGAAACTTAAACATAAATCAAACATACATCCAATGAAGCTCAATACAAGAACACATAACACATGATATGATTACAGGGAAATCTTGATCAGAGGAAACCCTTGGTGGGAATTAGTACCCATAAATATTGCACTAGTATAATGAACCTGTTAAAGTTCCTTTTCCCTGTTAGAAGTAGTCTTTACAATCCAAGTACAATGACCCTGTTAGGAGTCTTAGACCCTGTTATGAGTCTATTACAAAACCCTATTAAATTTATATGGCTCACTATCCAATAAGATGAAGGCTAAAACCTTCTGATAGTTGATATACACTATATCAAAAGTGAACTATTGTGATGACACTGTTGTCTGATTAGTTTCATTTATGTGTTGATGCTCTTACTCTCTTAAAGAGATTTATCTCATACTGACTTCATCATACTACTCTTCTATATCTTTGTCATGCATATTATTTGACACTTGTAATATAACCTTACATTAGATACTTATATGTTCATACCCGAATAGATGCGACCCAAAAACAAGACTTGTGGTCAGCCCTAAAACATAATACTTAATGATTCTGAGAAAGTCAGATTAAGCATGTTTACAAAAATATTAAAGATATTATTACAAACATATAATCAAAGGCACTTGGCTGTTACACAACAAAATAATTCACGCTGATCAAAACACTAGTCAGCGTTCATGCTCTGTCTTTTGGACTGCTGGTGTACTGATTTGTCTGTAACTTCTTCGTACTATCATATTGTACCATGCATGTCTGGACTTAGTATTTATACATCACATAGAACATATATCTGAATGTGCATACTCTGATTCAATCTCTCGCATGTGTGCTGATGTGCTGATCGTTGTATAACTTTGTTTATCCTATTTTCCATACTTGGTCATTTTATCTTCTAAGTTACCTTAGATAGAAACTTATTATGACTTTGTTGCCATGATGACAACATAAAATAAGTCATGCATACTCAAGAAGTCAACTTGCCAACATGAAGTTGCAAACACCATTGAAGATTAACTGTTGGAACCTCCACTATAATAGAACATGGTCAAATAGAGAGGAATGTAAACAAATCATGAAAACATGATGAATCAAAGATAGAAGGATGCCTCAAAAACATTAATGAAAGAGTGTCTGTATGGTAAATGATCCATCTCACCGAAATGCATAGGTACCCAACCACTACATCTGCCTCGTACGTAGGAAAAAATACCTAATACATAGATCACTCCATTGAACCAAGGAAGCACTAGAACCAATAGGAGATACCCCCATAATGTTGAGCGAAGAGAGGCATGACAGGTACACTAAATTAGACTACCACAAATAATTGCATGATGAATAACATACAAACACATATAAAGGATGGTGTCATAGAAGGATCACTCTCTTGAAACACATCATGAGGATAATGTCATGGAAGTAACACTCACTTGAAAAAGGTAGATGGAAAATAAAGAAAACATCAAACCCCCCTCCCATGGCACTTTATAATATAGTGTGAGTACAATCAAGCACAAAATATGTAGGACCCCAAGCATGCATCAGATGGCACTTTATTTGAGTGTGTTTACCCAAAGTGCTCTACAAAATAATTTCCCCCTAAATCCATAAAAAATCTCATAAAAAAACCTCTCAAAACCACAGATCTCAAGAACAAGGCCAAATCTCTCATGGAGAGAACAGGGACATGAAGATTTGGAGCTCTGATACCATATTGGAGTTGAGGAGAAAAACTCAACCCATAGCTCCCAAGAATCACCTGCATGCAAACATGTGTCACAGAAAGAGGGAAGCAAAAGATATGGAGGCCAGAAAAAACAAATCTATGTAAGAGGAAACATCCTGAATTGATTCAAAAAAAATAGAATGAAATTACAAAAGAATTAAAAAATAATTAATAACTACTAGAGAATGTCCTAGAAGAATAGGAACAAAGGAAGAAGATGTAGAACACCTCTGAAGCATGAAGTTGCAAACACTATTGAAGAATAACTGTTGGACCTCCAATGTAATAGAACATGATCAGGTAGACAAGATTGTAAATAATACCTGAAGAGATGATCAATCAAAGATAGAAGTATGCCTCCAAAATATGAATGAAAGAGTGTCCATATGGTAAATGATCCATCTCACCAAAATGCATAGGCACCCATCCACTACATTTACCTAGTACATAGGAACAAATACTGAATACATAGATCACTCCATCGAACCAAGGAATCATTAGAACCAATATGAGATATGAAAGGCTGGAGCTCTGATACCATATTAGAGTTGATGGAAAACAATCAAGCCAAAACTCCCAAGAATCACCTGCATGCAAACACCTATCATAGAAAGAGAGAAGAAAAAGCTATGGTGGCCAAAAACAACAAATCTCTGGAAGAGGAAACATCCTCAATTGATTCAATGAAAAATAGAATGGAATTACAAAATAATTAATAATTACAAAGTGATCAATCCTAATAAAGGAGATCAAAACCCTAAGAAGGGTAGAGAAACCTAGGTTGCATGAATAATTAATAAAAGAAATAATTATTTCATGCCTAAATTTTAGCTTCAGTGAACTAGAGATAAAAGTGACTTAATAATTAAATCAATAATGATTTAATTAATATGAGAAAATGTGACTTAATAATTAAATCAATTTAGTGATCTAATTAATAAGTGAAAATACCATTTTACTCTAATAGATTCAACATACCCGGTGAGAGGGATAACCAAAAGGGGTAAAAATGTGATGCCAACCTATTCCACCCACTATAAATAAATACCTTATTTAAGTTGAAAATCTTAGAGGAAAAAAATATCAAATGTCTGGACTCGTAGGACTATAGTCTTCAATTGTGGGTGTGTGACTACATGTTCCTTGTATGAATCATTTGATATTTTTTTTTGGAACCCAAACTAAATCTCGATTATATTAGCAAGCTTACCTTCATGAGACACATTGAACCAATTGACCTTAGATAGCTTATTTGGAATTTTTTTTCTTTTGAAAAGACCCGTGGAAATGATCTTGAACATACACTTTGTGTTAACTTAAAAAGATTGGAAAAAGTGTCTTTGTGCTTGTTTTTTTGGATGATCAACTATATCAAAAGGGAAAATGCATTGAAAATCTTAATTCAAATTACAATCCTTAACAAACAACAATTTGCCAAAAATTTCACCAGCTCAACACCTATACCCAATAGATCAGGTCATGTGAGACATTTTGTAGCACCTATACACATTATTTCCTTGCTTGTGCACCATAAAATAGTGCATGTGCCTCATTCGGTAGTGCCTATATATCAAAAAACTAAAACACAGGGTATTTAAAGTCACTTTCAGAAAAAAATAGTTATATTTCTGAGTATGCATTTGAGATTTTGTTTGGAATCAGTAAAAATGAATTTGACATACACCATCTCCGAAATTGTTGAACAAATTAAGGCACTTGCAATACATTTCAAAATCATTCAATCTTTATGCAAATTGTTCAAACTTTCTCATTTTCTTAAAAATGACTTTCTTTCAAGGGTCCTAATCTCATTTTCATGCCAATTTGGACAAGATCATATCACATCAAATTGTCTTTACAAGAAGACGGAACCTTGCATAGGGAAGTACCCTATCTCCAAGAGATCACACCTTCTCAATCACCTAGACATCAACATCAAGACAATCACATCATGGTTGAAAAAATTATTCTAGATATCATAATCATTAAAACAAAGAAGAAGATATTCTCAGGGAAGTCCTCACAAATAAAATTCAATCTTTGCAATCACGAATCCAAGAACTAAAGGAAAAAAAAGACACATCTGTAAATATAGGTCAGATTACTCAAAGGGAAGTATAGCAGAGAAAATCCAATTAGTGTTACATATTGTAATTGAGGTAACACAGTATTTCAAAGAACATAGAGTCTGAACAACATTTGTAATTAATGCAATATAGCAGACATTGATAATTTTTTGATACTATTGTATTGAGAGCTAGAAATCCCAATACTGGGTAGATCTTAAACTATATCATATCTATAAAACCTTTAACAGGGTCCACCTATAAGTGTAGAGATTGTAAAATCGTCTAACCAGGTAGACCTATCAAGTCTTTGTACACTCTTAATCGGGTAAGCTATCAAAATTGATGAACTATGTAAGCTCTAACTGAGCATCCTTTACACTACAGTTAGTGAAGGTTGTGAGTGTCATCCCCACCACATTTTTTCCCTCTAGCCAAGCATTTCTACATAAAAAAAATCATGGAGTTATGAATTCATTTACTTTAATTTTTGGATGTTATGTTTTATAAGCTTTATGTTAGTTTTATTCCAAGTTATTGAATTTCGTAAACAACAACAGCAGTTATGGTTATTCACAGTTTAACTTATAAAAGTTTTTGTGGTACTTATTCACCCCTCTTCTCTCAGTCCCAACTCTCTATAGTCATTCCAACAGCTTTGTGGTAGCCAGACCCCAAGTAGTTTGGACAATTATAGAAGTTTCAAATTCTACATCTTCTTTTACTATGAAAACTCAAAAGTTTCAAAAAAGTACTAGTACCCTTTTTTAGAGCTCAAAATCATAACTTGTGATGTATATATTTTTTATAGTATTTTGATCACAAAAACTTGATGTAATTTACAAAATAGTGCAAGTAGGCATATTAAGTTTCAAGAAGATGTTGATTTGGAAAATAATGGGAAGTGTGTACTACGAGGGAAGGAGTGAATCGGTACCTCTAAAACTTTTGTACCTTTTAACCTTTATCCTTTAGGTAATCAATTGTTTATCCAACCATCTATTCTATACTATCTTGGTGTAAGATTTATCAATTTAGTAACTTAACCAATCATGTGAACATTCATGAAAATAAATGACACATAACACAAGATATGCTAACACAGAAAACTCTTGTTAGGAAGTAAAAAAATGTGGTGGAGATGGCACCCAAAAATTCTTCACTATCTGCAAATTGGAAGGAGTCAGTTAAGGCTTACAATTTGATCACTTCTGATGATCTACCCCATTAGGATTATCTATGGAGACCTATTAGAGTCTAATTTGCTAAGAGCTTTACCAACACTGATTATTGTGCACTCAGTTAAGAGATTTACAATTGGATGGTTAAATCCACCTTCCTTGAAAGGATTTTAACACTTTCCTTCACTTGTTAGAATGTAAGAAAATTACAATTTGACTTGGTATATGCAATCTCCTATTGCTTATTATAGATCCATTTAAGATTACATATATAAGTATATCACCTAATGTGATTGAATAATACCTCTGCTGCTTGGTAGCCTCTGTTCTTGGTTCTTGATAACCAAATTCACCTTTTGTTGTTCTGGTTCTTGAAACTTGTAGTTTGATCCATAGATGTTCTTGTAGGCTTCATTCATCTTCTCATCCATTCTCACATCATACATGATGAATGATTACAACATCTATTTATAAGATATATTAACCTAATCAAGTTTTACATAAAACAATATTAACTCTAAGATCACAGGTTTACAACTTGACCTTGATCTCCTAGTCTATGTGTTTTAAATCATTTAAACTGATTAAAACACTTACACTAATGTTTCTTGTCCCTAAAGAAATGGTTTTAAAACAAATCAATACTCTATAAATAGAATAAGACTATTTTATCTGACGTGTAAGTCAGATCCACTTTTTGCGGGTTTCAACTGACTTTCGATTTATGTCAATCGGTTATACTCTAAAGTCAGTTAGAATATCTCTCAGTGTTCCTTTCTTGAACTTTCTCTCCGGTTCCTCTTTGACTTTTCTCTCGGTTTTTAGTTTTTCTTTCTTTTTAGGTTCCCCTTTATCCTTTCCACTTTGCATTTTCGGTTTACACTTAAAACTATGTCATCAGTTTTCTTTGTACTTAGCAATTTTTGGTGATCTCTAATATATGTGTTTTTAGTTTTCTCTTTGTCCTGTCTTTCTATGTATGTTTACTAAAAGTGTTCTTTGCATACTAATGGAAAAATAATGTCATCAATCTCCCCCTTTGACATTATTATCAAAAACTGATATGTGCAAAATACTAACAAAAATTTTAGCATGTACATCATATATATTCCTTAGTCATTTCATGACTCCCCCTATGCATATGCCGGTATAGTATAAGTGTATGTACATGATACTTTACTCTTTTTTTCATCTTGTGTTGTATATATCATATCATATCACTATACTCCCCTTTTATTTTATTCTTTTTCTGTACTATATAGTTTCCTATCTGTACATATCATTATTTTCCCCCTTTTTTGATATTAAGGGAAAAGGTATATACCCTAGAGCTTATAAAAAATGTGAGAGTGTGAGGACTTCATGTCCTCCGTCATATTCTCCCATTGGTCCTTTAGGTTTTCTTAGTTCTAGATCCATGTGCTCAAGTGTGATCCTTGAATGCATATCATAGATGTTTTCTGCTACAAACATCTCGGGGGTGGCTATCAGTTGTCTTGCTGAAGTGATATGTTGTTGAGGCAATGTTATATTTGGTATAAGTTGAGCTTGGAGCTCGATGACCTCTTCCCTGAATTATGTTTCTACTTTCCATAGTTCATGTCTTAACCTTTTTATGTCAACAATATTCTTATAATGAAACTTTATTGCATTGTCCTTGGTGGTTAATCCTTTAGCACTAGTAGCTAGATTAGAATCTAAATTTTCTATTTTATCACTATGCTCTTTAGTGAAGTTGTCAAGTGTGATTAATTTTTGTATCAAGTACATAGCTTCAACAATTATTGGATCTAACTCACTTACTAATTCTGAAAGCTTTACCTTGT
This sequence comes from Thuja plicata, assembly GCA_018584345.1. NCBI lineage: Eukaryota > Viridiplantae > Streptophyta > Pinopsida > Cupressales > Cupressaceae > Thuja > Thuja plicata. Next base: position 20,518 of record MU223927.1, on the reverse strand, counting down.
TTTATGCCACTTCTTGGCTGATCTTTTCAACAAGTTTGTGTTGATATGTTTTCTCTTCTCTCTCCTCAATTTCCTTTTCTACATCAATGTTCTACATTGTAATGCCTTCGGTGAGAGTGGCTAGCTGATCAAGGATCAATTAATTTTGATCAACATCAACATTGGGTATAATATGATGCAAGATGTCCCTAGTTGTTTTAGTACCATGTAATCTTGGTGCTACTTTCTTATCTTCTCTTGTAGTTCTTTCCTTTAGCATATTTCACCATACTCTTTAAGTGCTTCATAGCCAATTGTAGTCGGGTCACATTTGGGTATCTCAATAATTTCGTCTAGAGTGACTTCCAACTTACTATTTTTGGATTTATTCTTCTTCTTCTAAGTTTCACTTGAATGTAGAACCATATCCATCTTCTCAGCTCTGCCTATTGTACTGGATGAAGTTATTTTGGGTGTTGCCTTTTTTTGTTGTTGTACTTTGGTGTCAGCTTATTAGTTTTGAGTGGATGTTTCCACATCAACCTTTATATTATATGTAGAAACTTGTTTGGTTACCTTAGGAATGTCATCTTTTGTTTTTTCTCCTTTATCAGTATCCTTGTGTACTTCATCTTCCTTTGTCTATGCATCCTTCTCAGTAGTGTCTCCATCTATTGGCTTTAAATCTCCTTATGTAACCTTATCAGTTTCGATTACAACTTGAGTGTCTCTGATTACATTATTTTCATCGATGTTGTCTTTATTTCCTTCATCCCCTACATCCTCAGGAATGCTTGAATCTTTGTCAGGTGATTTTTTTTTCTTGAAGTATATTGATGGCTTTCATCAATATTGGCATATTTCTTGATATGTTCACCTGTGAAGTGTCAAATGTTGTGTCTTGTTCATCAGTTTTGTCCTTGATAATAGTGCCATCTTCAACTTTTTGTATTTCTTCTACTGGATGATCGGTTATGTCAATGACTGTGTTGTCCACAATGTTGTCCATAGTGGTGTCCAACCATGTCTCATCTGCAACATCCATGTCCTTGTTTCCTATAGTGTCTATTTCTTCTTTGTCTAATTCAACATCTATGATGATGATTGGTTTTGTGCTCTCATTAGCTTGACCACTCCTGAATCTTGGTTAGAGCTCTCGGTGGCTCAGGACTTGTATCCTTTGTAAGAATGTTCAGTATATTTCTCCATTCAGCTTCACTCTATCAGTATAACTTTAGTAGATTTCCTTTTAGCACTTGGTAGGCTCTCATCTTCAGTGAGAACCTTTTGGAATGAGCCTTCATCATTTCTTCAATTTCCACTATTTTGGATTAAGGAGGCATGATTGATACTAGTTCTCTTTCCCTAATTTATTTCTTGGAGTGCAAGGCAAAAGTCCATCTTGCCGATATCCTGTCTTGATTTTATTTGGGCATTTTTTCTGATAGTTCTATAGGGAGGTATTTGTATATGCACATCATCTTGATGATTTACAACTCAATCTTATTTTGATCCAAGGGATCCAATTTTAACCATCTTCTAACTTTGGAGTCAGTAAATTATCCTGATTTGATCATTTGTGGACATACCTCATTAATGGTTTTAGGAATCTTGTTCTTTTCCTTGTGAACATCTTCATCTTGTTCTGTGTCCTCAATATCTTCCCTGGTTCTAATGAACTTTCTTCACTTTATTGGCCCTATTTTTTGTGTAGCCAGTTTCCTCTTGTAGGTCCTTACTTGACCTTTCTTTAAGGGTGAAGGACTTGAGTCCTTAGCTGTCTGGCTTGTTTTCCTTGAAGTAGTTGTGGTTCTTGGCTTCTTAGCTGGTGTTGGTAATAGACTATCTGACTCTATAGAGTCAGAGTCACTTACCTTCTTAGCCTCACCAATGGGTGTCTGTCCTTGAGTTTCTTCCTTTTGTTTAGTTTCCTTCTCTGTAACCGACAATATTTTCTTCAAATTCTTAATCATTTTATCTTTCTTCCTTTCTATTTTCTTTACAACCAATCGTGTTTTGATTCTTGATTTGGCCTCCTCATAAGTGTCAAACTTTGGTTGTGTTTTATCTAAAGGTTCATTTATCAATGCATCGATTGCATTGGATGCTTGATCAATATTTACCTCATATTCCAAAGGTTGTAACCATGTTGTCCTTGGTACAATAGGCTTGATGTATGTGTGATTGGTGTCAAGCATGAAACATATATCATTCTTGAATTTTTCAATAAGTTGATCTAGGATCCTTACCCTTTTCTACATTCTATTCTTGAATCTAGTAAAGTACTCATCCATAATTGTTTCAAAGTTGTCTACCAGTGATATTATGTACTCACTGATCTGCATTGCGAATGGTCTAGTGGTATCCTATTTTACATCTCCTATTGATGGAAATTATTCTTGGAAGTAAAAAAAATGCACATGATAAGTGAGCCAAACTTACATGTGTTTGTCTTTGCATTTCTGATTATTCTCAATTTTTCTTCTAGCTGGTTAAGTAGAAGTTCTGATAGATCCAACTAAGTTCCTTTCTTTACAATTTTATAAGTTGTATTCACTATTATGGATGATATGTTGTTCATCCTACTAGCTTGAAATAATTTGTAGCCTAGGACACATGCTCCAAATTTTAGTTTATTATCGGTGATAGTGGATACTTTCAGTCCTCTACCATCACACTTGTCTCCTTTGTTCTTTTCAATCTCAACCTTGGGTGGGTGTTTCAATTCCTTTACCTTGTCAGTTATAGGATAACTGGTGACTGCATGAATAACTTATTGGGTTATCATTTTAGGCTCATACAATCATAGCTTGTGATTGTGAATTTGGATCAGTACTAACCGAATCCACTTAGTTTTGAATGCCTTTGGGAAAAATAGGGCATTAGTGTGACCTTTCACCTCTATGTGTTTGTGCTCATCTTTTATGGATCCATCCTCATTACATAGCTTCTTGAAATCTTGTTCCACCTCTAAGTCACCAATTTTTTTAATCTTGCAGTGGATGTATGCTCGCACGTCTTCGGTGAGCAAAACCCTAGTTGGTATTCATGAGAATGCTCCATCATTTTTGGGTTGTGATGCAACCTCAGGGAAGATCTTGTAGTGGGGTTCCTCACAAGTATAATTCTTGATAAGTTTAACCTCATCCTTCTTTATGTTCTTTAGTTTGGTGGTTCTTGAAGTCATGGTCATTGTTTCAGACATTTTAGGGCTTTTTGAAAATGTGTAAAACAAAGTTCTCAATTATCATAGGAACTTACTATTTACTTTAGTAGTGGTCACTAATCTATTTGGAGTGCTCTAGGTTGATTTTAAGTCTCTGTGATGCTATCATTGTGTGCTCAAATTTTGTTGTCGTCACTCTGCTTTGTTTGATGGTGAATAATGAAACCCTTTTGTCGCCCTTTTATAGACGTTTTCCCTAAAAGTGAGCCATTAATGCTCAACCACTGCTTGGTGTGTGAAGATGGAGTTGTTAGGTTAAAAACTAATTTCTCTCTTCAGTGACAATGTGATGCTTTGGGGCAGTCGTCTAATTTCTTGCTTTTACCGATGAGTTTCATTGTATGAAAAAGATAACTTTTTCAAATTTCTTGATTACCAACGAGTCTTGGTTTACACTAGAAACTTTGCTTTAACATGTTAACCAATGATTCTTGGTAAGTGTAGGCAATTTCAGCTTTGAGTGTATACCGATGGATTTTTGTATGTATTACCCGATGGAATAGTTATCATAGATTTTAACAAGTGATATCATGATGCATATTTACTTATGATAATTTTCCATTTCATCAACATATTATGGAAATAATGTAAAATACTACTTAGTGTAATGCAGTTCCATACTTACTTGTTCTACTTAGGTGGGGGTGGTGATGTCACCAGATCTATTGGATATGGTGTCACCAATTGTATTTATCGGTCTAGCTTCATCATTGTTTGAAGCTTTCCTCCACATTTTTTCTTTCATCTTTCGAATGTCCTCAATGGAATTTCCATTGGGAAATGTGTTGGTCTTTGTCATTTGGTCTCTACATTCTTTCTTGAGATGACCAACTTTATGACAGTGTAAGCTTTCTTTCAGGGTTAGTCCAGCCTCTAGACTTTCTTGTCCACTATCCCATATAGTTTGCAGTAATGTGACCAAATCTTCCACATGCAGTACAATTTTTCCATGTGTTGTAATCCCATACATACTGGTTACTGACTCTTTTTGGTCGATAGGTAGTTTCTTGACCTTTAGGATTCTGTGCTTACTTTTTCTTCTTCTAGCATTGAAGAGTTGTGTGCCCATTCATTTTGTAAGTAGGATAGTTTTTGTCCATGTAGGTTTTCTTCTTTGGTTGTTTCATCTCAAACTTACATTCATATGCTTTATGTCCTTTCTTGTTACATTTATAACAAAATCCTATGAATGAAGATGTGGATTTAGGAATACCTTTCATTTTGCTCCTGCATACATTTGATGTGTGGCCTTTCCTTCCACAGTGATTGCATGTCATATTTCTTGGTATTAGATTTTTATAGACATTATTTGGATCATCTTGATTGGGTGATTCTTCATTCTCTATATATCCTAGACTGGTGTTGTTGTTGATTCTTCATTGTCCATCAAGAAAATCATCCATTCTTTTATTTATTTCTTCATCTTTCTTGACAATTTCATTATGTTGCTGCTGAATTCTGATTTCTTGTTTTAGATTTTTATTTTCTTCCCTTAGCTCAACGATAGCTTCTATTCTTTCAATGAGTTCAAAATTCATTATGTTTGCATCTTGACTCATAAGAATAATCTAATTTTTAATCTCATGATGATGTTCTGTTAATATTTTTATTTCAGATTCTTTCTCTTGTAGTTTTTCAATAATCTTCCTTCTATCATCAATAGCTAGTGTTCTTTGTTGCTCATCTTGTCTAGAAATATTCATGGCATCAATCATTCTTACCATCTATGTCTCTTGACCAATTTGCAGAGATTTCACTTATCCAGCCAGATGTTGATTGATTTCATTTAGGCTTGTGATGCTTTCTTATGATGTGTCTAATACTTTGCTTGTAGTTGATCCTGAAGACTCAAAGAAATCTGGTATCTCTTCCTCATGGTAATTTGTTTCATTATAGTGAGATTCCATAATATTTCTTTCATTTAACAGTTGTCTCATCTTGATTCCAGCTTCTTTATACTTCTCATAGAACATCTGAATTTGTACCTTTTGATTCCCAATACTCTTTTCAATTCTGTACTTCTCCATTGTATGATCTTTTCTCTTAAGCCTTTAAGCTTTCCAAATAAGAGACTTAGCTCTTTTACCAATTTTTGGAATTAATGGGAAGTGTGTACTGAGAGGGGAGAGATGAATCCGTACCTCTAAAATTTTGGTATCGTTTAACCTTTATCCTTTAGGTAATCAATTGTTTATCCAACCATTTATTCTATACTATCTTGGTGTAAGATTTATCAATTCAGTAACTTAACATTCATAGAAAAATTCATGAAAATAATTGACATATAACACAAGATATGATAACGCAAAAAACTCCTGTTAGGAAGTAAAAATTGTGGTGGGGATGGCACCCACAAATTCTTCACTATCTGCAGATTGGAAGGGGCCGGTTAAGGCTTACAATTTGATCACCTCTGATGATCTACCCTATTAGAAGTATCTATAGAGACCTGTTAAATTCTACTCTGTTAAGATCATTAACAACACTATTTAGTGTACACTTGATTAAGAGATTTACAATTGGATGGTTAAATCCACCTTCCTTGAAAGGAATTTTACACTTTGCTTCACTTGTTAGAATGTAAGAAAATTATAATTTAACCTGGTGTATGCAATCTCCTATTATTTATTACAAATCCATTTAAGATTACATATATAAGTGTATCGCCTAATGTAATTGAATAATACCTTTGTTGCTCGGTAGCCTCTGTTCTTGGTTCTTGATGACCAAATTCACCTTTTGTTGTTCTGGTGCTTGAAAATTTTAGTATGATCCATAGATGTGCTCGTAAGCTTCACTCATCCTCTCATCCATTATCACATCATACATGATGAATGATTATGACATCTATTTATAAGATAGATTGACCTAATCAATTTTCATGTAAAACAATATTAATTCTAAGATCACAAGTTTACAACTTGACCTTGATCTCCTAGTCTATGTGTTTTAAATCAGTTAGACTGATTAAAACGCTTATAATAATGTTTCTTGTCCCTAAACAAATGGTTTTAAAATAAATCAAGACTCTATAAATAGAATAAGATTGTTTTATCTGACGTCGAAGTCAAATCCACTTTTTGCGGGCTTCAACTAACTTTTGGTTTTTATCAGTTGGTTATGCTAGGAAGTCAATTAGACTGACTCTCGATGTTCCTTGCTTTAACTATCTTTCAGGTTCCTCTTTGATTGTTCTCTCGGTTTGCACTTTGTCTTGCTTGTTGGATTCCACTATCTAGGTCCTCTTTATCCTTTCCACTTTGCATTTTTGGTTTACACATAAAATTATGTCATCGGTTTTCTTTGTACTTAGCAATTTTTGGTGATCTATGATATCTGTGTTTTTGATTTTCTCTTTGTCCTGTCTTTTAGTGTATGTTTACCGAAATTGTTCTTTTCATACTAATGGAAATATATATATATACATATATATATACATATAACTGATTGAATGTTTGACAATGTTAAGTTGAAGATAATGTAAGATATTAAATCAGTTAATGGTTTGTATTGTCATTGATGTCAAATTGATATCATCTGTACAGTCATGTACATAATGCTAAAGACTTCAGAGAATCAATGGAACAAAGGTTATGCTTTCAACAATGCATAAAAGTCAAGTATTCACTAAGTGACAGATAAAACTGATGGAGTGCACACCATCAGTAAAGGCAAAGAAGAAAAGTCACAGTGATACCTGACGAGTAGAAGACAGTGTTGCCGATGAAGAAAAACCATAGGATGCCCGATGAGCTAAAAATAGAGTTTCCCGATGAGTAAAAATCCAATGATGCCCGACAGACAAAGATCCCAAAGCTAACTGGAGTCACACCAATGGAACTGTCAGTTGTCACCGACAACTAACTACAGAGTTGACCGACAGAACAAAGAGTTCAGAAGATGACAAAATATCTAGCTAGCAAGAGCTAAAGATAGACTTAACTAGTTGTTTTATTTTTTTTATTTGACCAGAGTTAAGTAATTAATTTCAAGAAGATTTGTACAGTTGGCAAGAAGATAACTATGAGATAAATCAGGAGTTATTCTTTAAATCAAATTGGCTAGATTTTTTTTCATGCCAAGAATCAAGAATCAAGAAACAGTGAATATCATGTCTATATAAGAGACAAGCTTAATTAATTTTTGCATATCACATGAAAAGGGGATTAAGGGGAGTGAATAGAAAGAGGATGCTGAAAAGAAACTAATGAAGAAGAACTTCATACAGTCCTGATCAATCAAGCTAAAGGAGAGCTAAAGAATTTTGCAGACACCGATGAACAGTGAAGCACAACATCACAGAGAAAAAAGTGAGCACAAAGAATTGAATTGATTGATCAAAGAGGTAATGTACTTAAATAGATCAGAAAATCTGCAATTCAAAGTTCCATTAGAAACAGGTCATAGTGTTTCATTTTAACCATTGAAGCATCAAGTCTCTTAATAGAGAAGGACTTAACAGTCTTCTATATATTGAGGTACATCCCAAGGAGTGCCAAAAAGGTTTGTTCATGAAAGTAGCATTGGATTTTCCCGATACCTATTGACAGTTTAAGAAGGAGGCTGATTCAAGGATGGTAGCAATAGATGCCCGATACTAAGTGACAACCCTTATGTATAAAATCCTCTAACAAGTTCGCACTTAACAGTGTGTTTGTAGCCTTTAAAAAGGTTGGCTCCTAACATGGCTCACTTTAGAAGAGTGAAAATTTAGTGTACCAGTCCCAGTGGTTTTTCCCTTAACAGGGTTTCCACATTAAAAATCCATGTGTTATGTGTGTATGATTCATTTCATTATTGTTTTGTATCTGACATAGTTAACACTGGGTTGATCGGTATACTCTGCTTATTTACTAAGTTTCGGTAAATATTCATGTTGCTTATCAGTAATCAAGGAGAATAAAGACAGACAAGGAAAAGCGACAGATAGTGAAATCATTATAAGTATTTCATGGCATGCACCTTGTAGGGACATAATAATCTCAAGTTTATTTGATTGGTGGTTAATGTTTGAAGGATTAATTCTTGAGGCAATTGATTCACCCCCCCTCTCAGTTATTACTAACAATTGGTATCATAGCTTGTGTACTTAGAAAGGAAGGTTTCAAGACCTAAGTCAAGATCACAAGATGAACAGACGAGATGTGCCCAAGTTGAACAAAGACAACTTTCCTTTATGGAAAGTAGGATAAGATGTTAGGATTAGGATCACTGAGAGGGGGGGGTGAATCAGTGATCTATCTATTAATACCTTTTCTTCTTATCTTGAATCTTAACTTTAATGCTTAAGTACTAAACTGAATATCAATGCAAGTAAGATAAACATACACAACTCATAACCAAATATGATTACAGGGAAACCCAATGCAAGTGAAAACCCCAGTGGGAATTAGTACCCACAAATATTCTATACTAGTTTCTTATGATCCTTTATTAGAAGATCCTTAACCCTGTTAGGAGTTGTCTTTACAATGGGTGCAAGCACAAAGTTGAGTGCCAATTCCGTGGAAGTCCACGGCCAAAAACAATTGGCAAACAGAAACGGGCACCCGTTTTTTTTAAAAATGGGTGCCCGTTATGGTTCAGGTGCCCGAGCCGTAAATATAAAACGGGTGCCCGTTTTAAAAATGGGCACCCATTTTGGTTCAGGTACCCGTAGCAAAACGGGCACCCATTTTTTAAAAAATGGGCACCCATTTTTATAAGTATTTAAAATTTATTTTAAACCGTTTTGCAAATCATTTTCACAATTTGCAAAACGGGATTACGTTTTTATCTGAATGGGTACCCATTTTTGAGAGCTACCACCGACCCCCCTGCTGCCATTTTTCCTACTACAGGTATGTATTATTATTATTATTATTTTTTTTTTATTAAAAATATTTTTTATTATTGTTTTTAATTAGTTTAATATTAAAAATTGTATATTGTGTTTAATGTTTATAGTTTTTGAGAGCTACCACCGACCCCCCTACTGTCATTTTTCTTACTACAGGTACGTATTATTGTTTTTTATTATTTTTTTTATTAAAAATATTTTTTATTATTGTTTTTAATTAGTTTAATGTTAAAAATTGTATATTGTGTTTAATGTTTATAGTTTTTTTAAATATA
>MU223926.1:266126-292347 GCA_018584345.1 Thuja plicata | reverse complement strand
CCACTATGCCTATCACTACTAGCTTATCATCCACTTACCCTAGCACCTATCAAGATCAACAAAGACATACATCCTTGAACTCTTGTTATCAACCAATCCATATGAACCAGTCATATCAGCCCTATTCGTCCACACTCCCCAAGTCTTTTGGAATCAATTCGGATGTGCAACGAAGAAATCAGAAATCCAAGAATCCACTTACATATGAAGATCACTATGTCCCATCTAATCGACATGTGACTACAAAGAAAAAAGAAATATTCAAGAGACCGCAAAGGTCCACTGAGAAAAGAACAATATCAAAGCAAATATGTTTTCCTAAATCCATCATGAAAGAATTGTGTTCTAAATCCAAACAAAGAATAACATCAAAGAAAATATGGGTTCCTAAATCCATCATGGAAGAATTGCGTTCTAAATCATCCAAAAGAAAAGGAAAATTAAAAGCTATGTGGACTCCCAAGTCTCTTCCAAAGGACTTGGATACAAAAAGAAAATCAAAATTTATGTGGATTCCCAAGTCTCTCTTAAAAGGCTTGAATAAAAAGGAAAAGTCAGCGTTGGCATTCAAGCTTCCAAATTCTTCCACTGCATCTCCATCTAAACATCTCCCATCTTCTAACTCCATCTTGGGTCCTTGTGTACCAAGATCCATATCCACTCATACATCAAAGCCTCAAACTATTCCATCTACTTTTCCTTCATCCGTCCACTACCCTTCAAGGTGTGTGTCGATGTTGATCTTATCACCATTTCCATCTACCCCTACTCAAACTTTTCAATACCCCATCCCATATCCTTTCATCCCTCTTATCCAATCCATCACATAAATCTTTCGTTACCATCACCCTATCAGCATCTTTGAGCATACTTTCAGTGGCCTTCACCTATCATAACATATCTTTCAGAGGAGCACTATCTAAAGAGAAAGAAGCTTAAGTTACTCCAAAAAGATCAAAAGTACAAAAAAAAGAAAAAATAGAAAAAGTGCCTTGGTGAAAACTTGGTAAACAGGCACCTTGGTAGAAAAAGTAAAGATAAATCAATCCGTCCTATGGTGAAAACCACTTCTTGTGGCGCCTTGGATAAGTACCATGATGAAAACCTAGAAAATAGGCGTCATGCATAATTCCTCCTGCTTGCACTCTTCACTTGGGGGCAAGTTCCTTCCATTGTCATCTATCATATCTTCCATCCAACTATCCTGTGAGCATCCATGTTCCTTCCGCTGATCTTGACAAGGTTGAGCCTATCCATGAGCATCATGTATCCTAACATGCATTATCCTTTACATCAAGGTATTCACTTGCTCTCTTTCATGACACCTTATCATGATCTTGCTTATCTGAAGCCTATCCTTCCTATCTCTGAGCATTCCTACCATAATCCAAAACATCCACTCATAGCCTTCATCACCTCTTATTCTGATTATGCTATCATAGCTATATCCTATCCAACATTGACCCCTTGGTCTTGATCAAAATTGAAAAACAAGTTCTTAGAAGTCTCTTGACATGTCCATTCTTTTGGACCACATGCTTTTCATGACATCAAGTCATTATCTTATACGCTATCCAGCACCGCTCCCTAAGCCTACATTGCTATATTATTTTTTTCCCTAGCTTGGGTAATCTTGAGGAGACTGTCTTTGAGGGTCACATTCACCCTCTTCATCCATCATTGTCTTTTCACCTCACCCATCAACTTTCTAATCCATCTGTAATGATCTCTACCTTATTAGACATTGGGGGCAAACCAATGTGATCTTGCTTGAGACCGGTTAATCTCTAAAAAAAATCTAAAAATTGCAAAAAGTCCTAAAAAAATGATCATCTTGGTGAGAACCTCGCAATAGGTGCCTTGATGCATCAATAAAAAAAAATCAAAAACATCAAAAATACAAAAAAAATTGAAAAAAGGATGGCGATAGAGGCATGCTTACCAGGTTTTCAATGATCACCTCAATCAATAAAGACCCCATCGCTTGGGGCATCTCAACTTCATCACATCAAATCAAGTTGAGATTATCATAAATCAAGAGCAACTTAATCAATTTTCTTATACAGTGATGGATACACTCGAAACCAGACAGATCAGTCTTAGACGAGCTATTCATTATTGAAACCAGGCACATTGATCAAATTGGCTTCATCACTTCAAATCAAGTCAATTTTTTCTAGTAACATCTCTACCAAGAAGGTGAAACCCTAGTAAATAGATGCCTCTTGTACTCAGCGCTCCATCTATTATTGCTCAATCCTTTGCTTCAGTTTGTACATATCTTTTAGTCACTTTCGTGACCCTCTGGTTCTTCTAAGAACCCTCCTGGCTTGAAACCGATCCAGAGTCATAACCTGGGGGCAATCAAATCAAAGTTGTCCTCACAGCATGAGTCAAGTCAGTTATTGTCATTTTCTACTTGGGGCATGGTACCCCAATTTGGTCACATCTTTGGTTTACACCAGAGTCAGTAATCTTGTCATTTCTGAAGGACAACTCGCTACTAATGCAGATAGGTGTTTCTCAACACCACAATCAACAGTATTTCTTAACACTATCTTTGGACACATCTGTGTTTCTTAACACACATTGGATATCACAAACGTAAACAAAAGATAGATAGGAATCAATCACAAATCACTCACAAGCACAACGATGTTTCTCAACACCTCATACATATATACATTCAAAAACTTTGAACATGGCTGAAGTATGCTGAACTTCTATTTGTATGCTATTTGTTTTTATTGATTTTGCTAATCTTTTCTTTGTCTACTGCTTGTTGGTGTGGTCCTGATGATCTAGCAATGTCAAATAAATTGGGTGTATGTGGTAAGAGCTCCTTCATTAAGGCGGAAAATCTTCACATCCCTTGATCCTCTTTATTTGTATGCCAAGGTGAGGTTGGAACTATCTCCTTGACTGTTATTGCTCTGCTTGTTTACACAAGATCGCACTCATGGTTATCTTGGCTTTGAATGCCTCGATACTGGTGTACTCCTGCCACATCAACTGGAAACAACGTTTAGGTCATCTCAGTTATTGTGCCTTTATGCTTACATTGGTTTCCCATATATTATCCGATGAAATTCATATTCATATTCTTATGGTCGCAATGGCACCAGTAAGGATTGTATCGACTTTGATGTTCCAAAAATGCTCAATGATGAAAATTTTCAATGCTAAAGCTCAGTGACTACACCTTAGGTTGCATTCATGTTAGTCTCACATCTACATATGCATAGTGTTTAAATCAACATAATAACTTTATCTCTCTCCAATGTGAAGGATCTGAGATTCTAATCGATCAATCTTCTCATCGTCAAGTGGTCATGACACCCCATACTAAATCAACTATCCTGATTCTATTTTCAGGATCAAAATTAAAATCTGAATTTGACCACTTGCACAACCAATAGAAATCTCTCATGCTTTTCTTCTAATCAATCCATGTATCTTACTTTTGGTCAATCCTGGTCAAACCGGCCCTCTCATCAAGTACATCTTTTGTCCTAACCACGTGGGACCTCTTTCTAATCAAAATAGTTTCTTCCTAAATTGTCTAATCAATCAAATTGCTTCTCATCACTGGGGCACCTAGCCATATTTTGATTTCACTCCTGAGGGGGAAAGATTAGGACATCAACATTCCTGTAATTACATCCTCAATCAAAACCCCATCGCTTGGGGCATCTCAACTTCATCGCATCAAATCAAGTTGAGATCATCTTAAATCAAAGGAAACCTAATCAATGGTCTTATACAGTGGTGAATACACTTGAAACCAGACAATATTGGTCTTATACGAGATATTCATTATTGAAACCTGATACATCGATCAAATTAACTTCATCGCTTCGAATCAAGTCAATTTGCTTGCTAATCAAATCTCTTAATGGTAATCAGTTTCATCGCTTCAAATCAAACTGGTTATGCATTAAAACCAATCAAAAAGGTTTAAGAGTTCCTAATAGATGTTCAGTTTCATCACTTCAAATCAAATTGAGCACTCTCTTATATATCTTTTGATCGATCTTCATCCAATCAAGCTTGAAGTCAGTTTTTTCTTCTTCAAAAGAATAGTTTCATCGCTTCAAATCAAACTATTCTGGGTCTTCTCGCTAACAGGTCTTTGAATCAATGCGCTAATTGCACATCAATTTAAAGAGGGGCAAATGTAATCACCTAAAAATGGTCACATAAACCCTAGACCCCCAATCTCAGCATTAATCAAGAAACCCTAATCTTGATTAAACCTAAGTCCTAAATCAAATAGGCAATTCATCACATTCGAACTGATCTAACCTAAACCCTAGGTCCTAATCGATCATCTTACTTGATTAATTAATTAATTCCTAAAATCACATTACATTGGAAAATAAACCTTATGTTAATTATTTAATTGATATTATGACATATTAATTAAACAAAAATTACAAAATTGTCAATTAAATAAAAAAGGAATTAAATTAATTATAAAAACATACATGTTCATCCAAAATCAATTAATTTGTTAAAAATGCATATGACATCATCAAATCCAGTTAATTGATTTATCAAAATGGAAACAATCCAGTTCCACTCAATTAACTGATTCTCCACTGTTTATCATTTTGGAAACATTTCAATTAACTGTGAACTGATTTTGGAAGTTTCCAACATAACTGATCAGTCAGTTCAGTCAACTGACTCTCTCGACCAATCAAATTACTTACACATGGATTGTGCTTCTTCAATTGAATCTGAGCCACTCTTTTTGTTCAATTCCGACCATCGATTCGAGAGAGATTTCTATCAAAGAGAAACTCTTTTCCTTCACAAAGAATCCTAATCTTTTAATTAAAGTTATTATGCTGTATTTTTGTCTTAGCTTTCTTGAATTCTTAGCATTTATTTAATATTGTTGTTTATTTTATTCAAGCATGCAAATCTAATCATTAGAGCACATTCAATTTGGGTTTTAAAAAGAATCTTTCACTTTCAATTTGGTGCTTCTAAAATCAATCTTAAATAGCTTGGATGAACAACAAAGTTGCATAATCATTTAGATTAATCAATAGTTTACATTCAACATATAGATTAAAATCCTTCATTTAGGTCTTCGGTGTAGTCACTGAGTTTGCAATGACCTGAGAGCAAGCTCATACTCCTACCTTCTAGAAGGCAACAGGTTGACTCTTTCAGACATGTAGGATGAATGAATCAATATTTATTCCTGTATGCAGCTGAAGAATAATGACCATGTTGAAGTGTATGGCTAAATCAGAGGCCCACATTTAGCTATCACAATGGGTTAAACCCTTGACTTCGAGGTGCTTGTGTTCTGGCTTCAGGTTTTTGCCCACACAAAGTGCCTCATATGCTTGACTCAGCTCTAATGTGCATAGCTTTTGAATGGTGCAATGATAGAAAATTTGAATATCGTGAATCAGTAGTACCTTAGGAGGAATTTGGGAATGGGATCCCATTAGATCTATCTCCTCTGCAATTGCTGGATGAAGTTTGAACTTTGGTGGTTCGCAGACTGCAATCCTCACTAACATCTCAGATCCCTTCTTGATCTTACTGCTGAATGAAGATGCCATAATGCTCAAAAGATTGATGAAATTTCGCTGCAACTAAATCTTCCAAACAAAAATTTGCTCTAAAATCACTGTAAGCTCTTAATCTCTCTACAAACTGTAAACCTTGGTAAACAATAACCCTTCGATTTCATTATTTTTGAGAATTTTCACCTTTTTCATTAAATGCTCCATACATAGTAGTTGTCGTAGCTCGATTATTTCTTCCAGGCTTACTCGAAAGCTCGGCAAAAACTAACTTTGCATCTTTGAAATAATATAACCTGACTTAACTCGGTTAAGCCTGAGTAGCTCAGTTGTAATTGAGATCCTAACTCGGTTAGAACCATAATGTGTCATAGTGCATTAATATGTAGATTTGGACTTGCTAGCATATCTGGAACTGATGTATGATGGCTTGTATGCATAGTTCCAGTTGTCTCCTTACATCTTTATTTTGATATGGTGAATCCACCCAACTCACCATTTTGGGTTCCATTTTTTCCTTCATTATTTTGGTCTAAATTATTAGGAGACTTCCTTACCCATTGCTGACTCATCTGAGTTTTGATTTCAAAAAATTTTGTTTTTCCTTTCTCAAAACCAGTATCAACTTCTTCTTTGTTCATACAATTCTTGCTTAGATGACCAAGTTGTTTACATACATAACATCTCTTAGTAGGATTCCTTTTTCTGAGGTGAGTCTTTGCATAATTTGCACCAATGTGCCCATACTCACCACAATGACAACATTTGTTCCATGTGTTATAATCTGAACCAAAAATTGCCTTAGCTAATTGTTCACTAGGGTTCCACTTCTTAGTTCTGCACTCTGAAGACTTATGACCTTGTTTGTTATTGAAACATTTTCCTTCAAACTTAGGTTTCTCAGTGCATTCACTTGCCCTATGTCCATGTTTTTTTTACCTGTAGCACTTACCATTAAACTTTGACTTCCCATTTCTCCAACACTTATTTGATGTATGCCCTAACTTACCACAATGATTACATGTAGGTTTCTTGTTCTTTTGAGTTCCTTGCTGTGAGGATTTTCCTTATTCAGTATAACCTAATCCATTCTGTCCATGATGTCTGAATTGATTTTCATCTATTAACTAATTCATGCATTCTTGTGAATTCATCATCCTCTCATTAGTTTTCTTTTCAGTGTTGAGATCACTTTGCAGTCTTTCATTTTTAGTCCTCGGATTGATAACTTCCTAGTTTGTACTATTGAGTTTATTTATCATATCTTCTTGTTGAAGTGACAAATGATGGATTTCATTTTATTTTTCCTCTAATCTTGTACTTAGAAATATCTTATCTTCTTGTGTCATTTCTCTATCATTTTCTGCTTGGTTCTTTTGTTCCATAACTTCACATATTCTAGCTGAATGAATTTCTTGTTCTCTCTTCAACTTTCTGACTTCTTCATGTAAAGTGAGATTCTTTGCAAGTAGGTCTTCAATGGCTGCATCAACTTCTTCAGAACTTCTTTCTTTTCACAAATCCTTAATTCTTTCTTGTATGTAATCTTTTTTATTCATTTGCATTGCTAAATATTTTATTCTTTTCAAGGAATGAGAGAGTTGCTCCTTGAGTTTTCTGATTTGATCCATGGCCACTTGTAGATCTATCTTTTCACTTTCAATGGCTTTCTCTAGTCTGTATATTTCCATTTCCTCTGATCTGTGCTCAAGATATTAAACTTCTGATAAGAGAACCTTTGATCTTATACCAATTGTTGGAAATATATTGTGGGCTAGGTGACTGAGAGGGGGGGGTGAATCAAGAACCAATAAAACTTCTTCACTTTAATCCTTTATTAGATTGTCTAATCTAATTGCATGCATGGAACATAAAAGAAATAAACATTCATAACACTCGACACAAGGTATGGTGACCTAGAAACCTTTGAAATAGAAATTAAAATTGGGGTGGGGATGATACCCACAAGCTTTAGAACTGTAGTAATAAAGTTGGCCTGTTAAGGCTTACAATTGACCACTTCTGATGGTCTTCCCTGTTAGGAGCAATAAGGACTATTTGGTCCACCTTGTGAAAGGATTTTTATAATACAGTTAAGTATACACTCTACTAGGATATTTGTGAAGGACTGTTAGGTCCACCCTGTTAAAGGATTTGACTGATACACCTGTTAGAAAGAATCAGTGAATGATCTCCTATGCAACTCTGATTTTCTGAATAAGATCCTTTGATGTAGAACTGATAATTTGGATGTGATAGATGAGTCTCTAATGTTTCTTTATACTGTTGTAGCCTTCTAATAAATCTGCATCTTCATATTCGCATCCATACATGTATTCAATGTTGTTTTGAGGATTGATATATTTTTTACTATATCTTCTTATTATTGGACAAACAAAGTATCTTACATATAT
The DNA here is from genome assembly GCA_018584345.1 of Thuja plicata. Classification (NCBI taxonomy): domain Eukaryota; kingdom Viridiplantae; phylum Streptophyta; class Pinopsida; order Cupressales; family Cupressaceae; genus Thuja; species Thuja plicata. The sequence continues at coordinate 284,384 of MU223926.1, read as the reverse complement.
ACCTATCCAAATCAATTACCTCCATAAGTTGGCTACTATGATATTAAATAGTATCAAACAATATGTACTAAGTCGGCCCAATGCTAATACTCAGGTCTAGTAATCCACTCGCGTCATATACTGACACTCAAACGATACAGTGAACTTGGAAACTCTTGCACTCGGTTGACACTAGGTGCTTGGTCCACATTGATCACTTAGAGATGGTATGTAACTCAGGTAACACTGGTGACTCGGCAGATATTTCTTGGAACTAACTGCTCGGTCGACACTGCAACTACTTGGCTCGGTCAACACTGCAATCTGTTGGCTCGGCTAACACTGTAATCATAAGAATGACTAAGTGTTTTGGCACTAATTGACAATATGTCTTTCCATAAGGTCTACAAGTATCAGAGCCAGACTGCAAATTTAGAAGATAAATGCACTCTAAAAACAACATAGTTTCAAACACAGTCGTTCAAACACTAGATTTCACTATCTCTCAGACTTCAGAAGCGAAATGGGTGAATATGAGTCAAAAGATAATATTGCTTAGGTCAAAGACAGGAATGGAAAATGAGCATGATAGTTATATGTGTCTGATGTACATATGTAACGAAGGTTGATTAAATACTTACTAGAGACTATTGGGCTTGGCCTAAATTCATTGGCGGAGATTAGGGGTGCATCTCTTCATTGAGTTCCCATACAAGTATTTTTGGGTAACATGATTGGTGGTTCGTAAATTAAATCATCGCATAAGCATTAGCAAATATATTCGAAACTGTGATAATATAATCAGATCGATCACCAATGCTCATAGCCATTATAAAACAAAATTGATAATATTAATAAAGGGAGTGAGTTTTTTTGTAAAGGCGGTGATAATATTTAAGCATCACTGATGGAGGTAGATGATATTAATAACTCACAAAAGTTATCAACCTCATCCTTAAAACAATAGGAATGGCTACAGGTATTGTCTTTGATTCTAAATTTGACACCTTGGAGAAATTGCAGGTTGAAAGGGCTACTACAGAGATGTCGTTTCATAATAAAAAGGTTGTCGAAGCTTTCATGATCGACTGACATAAAGTGGGTTGTCCAGTGACATTTGCACCAAAATGTATTTGATCAAGTGCTTAGACATGCGATTGTCTTTGGAGAACATGATTCCTTGATAAAAACACTACACAGTGCATTGGAATAACATTATTAAAGCTTTCATATCCATCGTTGGAGATATTTGAGTGATTTCTATCTTTGGCATATGTTTTACTTATTTATACTAATGTTCGGTGGTTAAATACATGTAGCTGGCAGGATAAAAATATGATAGAAGATTAATATCCTAAGCTTGAATATTAATATCAGAGTTGTGCATATTTTGTCTCCATGTGAAGAAAAGAACCACTTCAGTATATAATACAAACAAGATATGTTTTATGGAAGCCATGTCATATGCTAAGGAAACCTAGGATTCTTAGTCGCCGCAGAAGAAATATTGATTATATGTGATGGAAACAATGACAATGATTAAGAGATTTTTAAGGAAGAGATGACATGTTAAGGCAAAAACATGTAAGTGCGGTTTATTATTTCAAGAGGTGGTGGTTCATAGTTATAATAAACCTAATTATGTGCAAACAAGTGAAGATAAATAACTATTAGCATTTGTCAAAGAAAATTGATGAACTGATTTGTTTGAGAAACATTCAGTAAGCCAATGATTATTCTTAGAAAGAGAGATCATTGGAAACTATTTGATAGACCAAAAAAAACTAATTCCTGGAAGCACCAATCAAGATTGTTGTTGTCATGCCTAATCCGTGAGGATTTATATTGAACAAATCAATGTACTCATTCAAGTCAAACTTAGAATTCATCACTATTATTTGTGGAAACTTACTCTTTTTTGTGAGTGCCTAGACATAAAATTGAATTCTGGTTCAAGCTATAAATGTATGTCTGTGCACATGTATCCTAATTTGGTGTAGTTTGATTGTTGTTGTAAGACAAATATGAGTCTTAAGGGTGCCTGTGATAAATCAAAAATCTTGATAATTAGCCGAGTATTAATGTTTTGTCATAGAGAGTAATATTTGAAGCACTTGGTTCAAATATATTGTCTATGGATACATCATGGGCGACTAGGAAAGAGGCATACTTGGGATGAATATTATCATTGTCAAGTTGTACAAGAAGTCAACCATAGAGATGTTTACATTAGAAGTCTGGTTAAGATTTCTATGACTGTGAGAAGGTTGGTGGAGAGTCGATCTTCTAATATTCTACAACTATTCAATTTTGACCTAGACCAGAAGCTTGAGAATACAAGAATGAATACATTAATAGGGCAGTGCTAGTAAATATCAGATTCTGGGAAGATTAAGCATTGGCTGGGACTACGGATTAGAACAGTCAAGTAATACTGATATTGAAGAGCATTCTAAACTTCCACATCGGCTTGTAAAAAATCTATTAACTACAAGGCGGGAATGAACACTTATTGTATTAAGAGAGTTTATTTTCTGAGAATTTCCTCAATAATAGATTGGCTAAATTTGCTGAACAAACAATCTATCAGAAGCAACCTTGGAGGAGGAGGTTAGAAGGTTGATATTACATTCAGAAGAAGTCTGACATTTCATCTAAGGCAACCTTGGATGGAAAGGTCAAGAGGTTGATGAATGTACTTGGAGCTCTAGATGGAAGCTAGATTATCATGAATGTTTGGTGTTATCTTGGGGATAAATCCACAGCTTATTATATTCACTCATGTTACTATGGAATTAGACAAGTACATTTGTGTACGAGAAACTACTCCTACAAATAATGTTATGATCAAAATTTCAACATGATCATGTACCAGATGATGAGTGTCTCTTGGAGAAAGATGTTTTCATGATTGGTGCCTTGTATGTTTTCGTAACAGAGGGAGCTACTAGAGGATCTCCCAAAATTTATTTTCAAGGATCTTAATCATTCTGATTTAGAAGGGCGGGCCATATCGAGATAGTTTTCCTAGTAACTAGAAAACTATAAAAATCCAAAGGATTGCGATTCAAATGATGTATTTCCATGTATGTGGGCTAGAATAATTTTATGCAGATATCTAGGTCATGATATTCCTATATAGATGGATAAGTTGTTGGATCAAAGGACATTCAAAAAAAGATCTTAATGCAGACTAAAGAACAAAGACATGACTTACTCGCAGAAGGGTGATATTAGATTCAGAGGGAGTCTGGTAGTGTAACATAAGAAATAGATGTCACCAAAATGTAAATGGTAAATAGGTAATGTGTGTGTATGAGGAAGATAAGATGTTCCTTTTAACCTCAAATACACAAAGGAAGGTTCCAAATTGATTAACCCCAAAGAAATGATCAATGCATAAATAAATTAATCAATTGGAAATGAGAATAAAGAAGATCTTAAATTCCCTTGTATAAAAGAGAATGTGTGAAATAGATTTATAAATATTAATAAATTTAATTGAAATGAATAGGAGAAAATTAATAACCTTGAAATGTTACAGATCTGAAGAATTTTGTTTTCGGGGATCTGCACTGAGTTTCTGGAAAATCTGCAACTGGATCTAGAACAAAAACACAAAGATGAATAAAACCCAGAAATCTTTTTCTGATCTGACATAGTTCCAATTTTGACCCTCGAGTCAATGTCACCATTGACCTAGAATTTCCGATTCTGACCTAGGGCAGAATTGACCTCTAAAATCTCTGACATAAAATCTATTTCCAGATCTTTATAGTTTGTTGAAAAGGGTATCCAAATCTGTACTCCAACTCACTGTTCCAAGCCTATCCCTGCAAGAAAAATGGTTTGTTTGTTGGGGGGGGAGGGGTTTGCCTTGGTCAAACCCCAGTTTTGGAATTGACCTTAAAATATAATTGAAATTGCATAGATAAACAAAGTAAATGAAAAAATTCACCTTGCTTGTATAGAAACCTTTGTGGTGGATTCGAATCCTTGGATCCACAAGTATGTATGCACCAAATGAATGTAGCATGTAGAATGTAGGATGTAGGGTGTCTCAAATCAATTGCTTGTATATCTTCAACACCAATCTTGAATGGATCTTGGAATAGGAAGAGGCTTTCATGGATGTGGATGGAGGAATTTTCAACAAGAGGGCTCCATAGAGCTTGAATCCTTCAATGACTACCAATGGATCTTCTTGATGAATTGAGTGCTTGAAAGTGCTTGAATGCTTGAGAGTAGATATTTAGCTTGCTTCAAATCTTGCTTCTTAACTTTTCCTTCACTCTTAGATTTCACTTCTCAAGTCTTAGATGGTTATCAAGTCTTAGAGAAAATGAGACGAGAAGGCTTCCTTATATATGAATCTAGGGAACAATCTTCTAGAGAGGCCTACATAGGAGAATTAAATTCCAATTAGACCTATACCGCTAGAAGTGGACCTATATTAAATATAATTTAAGATTTGTTGCTCCAAAGACCGAAGTAGCTGACTCGAAAGCGGGAATTAATTCTTTCCGAAGCCCGACATTCAAAAACCTAAAATTTGGACCTTGGGTCAGAAAAAGGTCAATTTTGACCTAGGTCAAGGTTAAGGGCGACCTTGACCCAGAAAGGTCAATTTTCACCCTGAGGTCAAAAATATTAGTTTTGCAATTTAGGATGTCAGAAATAGGCCAGAGAAAAGTGGAAAATGGGGCAGAACAGGGGAGAAATCCAGATCCAGGTTAGAGACCCATTCAAGGCACTTGACATGACCCCAAACCACTTACTTAGATGGATAAACTAGTCCACAATGGAAGTGCTTCCATTTTCTGACTATACATTTAGCCCCCACTTTAGCAAGAGTATGGACTCAACGCAAACTCTTGGTAAAGGAGATCATGAAGAAAAGATAATCTTATTGAAATGAAAAGGGACAGGAATCCTCAAGCCCCCATGGACTTAAGTCTTTATCAACCCTAAGATCATGACAAGAGATACATCACCAGTCAAAGAGAAAGAGAGAGAGAGGAGTAGTTAGCTCACCCAGTAAGATGTGTGTATCTTATTGTGAACCAAAAAAATGATACGATGGCCCACCAAGAAAGCACTTGATAGTCACCCCATAAAGTTGTGTTCCTTTTGGCAGCTTTGTGTATGTATGTCGTGCATCTTCTGCCAGCTTTTATGAAGTACCCACGGATCCATATCCTTATATCACCATGCAATACATTTATAAAATGTGTATCTCTTCAGGATTTAGCAACTTATGTGTGTTACCTTCCAAGGATTTAGCATATTGAATTGTAATTGAATGTGTATATCTTCAGAATTTAGCAATTTATCTACGTTATCTTCAGATGATTTAGCATGATGCAAAACAAAAGGTTAGTACAAAAGTGCATAATATAGAATGAGGGAGGCCGTCTATATGCCCCCCTCCTTAAGATGGCAAAGTACATACTATTTTGACATGTTAAGGAAAGAAAAGAACAAGGATATATCCATCTTCAACAACAAGACAATATCCATAGACAACACCCAGTCCAAGCCAAGAAGGTCACAACTCCTATGAGGCCATGGAAGGGACGAAAGCAAAGAGATATCATGAAAGAAGTGAAAAAGTAAGGCTTGTGAGGGATAGCACACTATTCAATTTCCAAGGTGAGATATTTATCAACCATGGAAACCCAATATTAAACAATGAAGTAGGTTATGATCAAGGACATAGATCCTCAATGCAAAAAAAAAATTTCATGTATGATTGGATATCACATAATAGATAGATAATGCTTAACCAAGGGAAAAATGGATCTTGGAAAGATAGAAAAGAAGGAGATTTCATCCTTGCCCCCCAAGCGTAGGGACAAGGATGAAAGGGGACCTATTATATTGCTCACAACAATATGCAAGACAATGAGCCCCCAAGGATTAGGCTAATGTTGTTTACATAATGTGGAGCTCCATAATAGGAACATAAATGTTATTTAGAGAAAATAGGATTGAAATACAACTGATTGCCACATGATATATAAATAACTTTACTATCAATGAGCTGCCTAATCTTATAATGTAAAGCTTGACATTCATTAGTAGAGTGATCATGAAATCTATGATAAAAACAAAAAGGAAGAGTTTTCAAGTGTGGACTATGTTTCTTTTTATGTTTAGGTCTAATAATCATCTTAGCACGAAGGAGTTTAGGCAAAAGACCTTCTTGGTTAAATTTCTTCATAGGTTCATCATGTTTTGAAGTGTTATTTGAGATGTTGTTAACATTGATGATTTGTTGAGTATTAAATACCAATCCATAAGAATGGTCATGCCCCCCATTCTATAAGGGAATTTGAATTCCCTGTTTATGCTTACCACATCCTTGACCATGGAATCCTTGTTTAACTAGTAAATGATAACCAGGACCATAACAAGAAGCCATATCAGAAGGAGTCAATGGAATTTCAGTAGTCACTATGTCATCATTAGTAGGTTTGACAGATTCATAGTGGGTAGAAGCATCGACAAAATTATTACGAAGGGCATTAGAAGTAGAAGTAAAATCTCGTTGTTCAAACTCTCTTTGTTTCTTCATAAAATAAAGATTAGAAACTTTATACTCTCCAATAAAGGTAGGATTAAAATCTAAGGATCCCCAATCATCTTCAAGAAGAGCATTAGAGGAAGAAGGATTAATATTAGGAATAGGAATATTGTAGGTTTGAATATTTAAACAAGGATTTGGCGCATCATCCGCATGAAGTGTATACACCATGTTGTTGTAAATAAACTTAACTTTACGGTGAAGGGTGGAAGGAACAACATGCATCTCATGCAACCAAGGTCTACCCAAAAGGAGGTTATAATTAAGAGGTCCAGGCATAACATGAAAAGGAGTATTTAGGATGAATAGACCTACTTTGATAGGTAAGGTAATGATGCCCAAAGTGTTCTTATCAATGTTATCAAAGCCATGTATAGGAGCATTGTCAAGTTGAATATTTGAAAGATCGACTTTAATTGATTTGAGCATGTCCACGCTAAAAATATTAAGCCCAGATCCATTATCAATAAAGGTCCTACGAATGATACTCCTATTGATAGTAACAACAACCATAAGAGCATCATATTGATTCTGTATTTCTTTAGAAGTTAAATCCTTTTGATTAAATACCATGTCAGGAGGACTCGGGGTAGCATGCATGTATTGTAAGAAGGCATTGATGTTCAATTGATTAGGAGGTGAAGTGGGAAGAGTTTCTAGAGCCTTTTGCAAGGATTCATGGTAGGTAGGTGAAGTTTGAAGAAGCTCCCATAAAGAAATCTTAGTAGGGGTATTGCGCAATTGGTTTATCAAATCAAACTCCTTGCTAGGAAGACAAGGTGGAGTAGGAAGAATGGGTTGAGAAGGTGGTAAAGAAGTAGGAACCACCAGATTAGGTTGAGGTTTATTCCTCGTACAATAGGCATGAGCTATTGAATCTTGATCATTAACAGACTCTAAGACTCCATAGGTTTACCTTTGATAGTAATGCAAGGACAACCTTTAATAGTCAAAAAGGGTTTTGGATAAACCATGTTAGTTGTCTCAACACTATGAATAGACTCACAAGAAGGACGTAAAGAAGACATCCTAGGAGGAGATGAGGTTGGATATTGATTCTCCATAAGATCATCACTATGAGGGAGAGCATGAAGGGAATTCATATCATTCTCTGCTAATGCCTCATCACTAGAATGAATCCCAAATGGAGGTAAAGCATCTATAATGTCTTCTTCTTTCTCTAAAATGTCTGCATAAGGGGAGTGTGTTTTATAAAAAGAGTCACCATCATGTATGAATATGTCATCCATTAATAAATCACCCTCTTGTATCAAAGCTTCTTCACAAGGAGGGGATTGATGACATGTAACTAATTGAATGTTTGAAGATGTTAAGTTGATGATCATGCAAGGCATTAAATCAGTTAATGTATTGTATTTTTATTGATGTCAACTTCATATAATTTGTATGATCATGGAAATACTACCAAAGACTTCAAAGAACCAATGAATCAAAGGTTATGCTATCAGTAATGCATACAAGTCAAGTATTCACTAAGTGACTGCATACATCGACAGAGTGCACGCTGATGGTTAGAGTAAAAGAGTAGAGTCACACTGTTGCCCGACAAGCTAATGCACAACATTACTGATGGGAAAAGTTACAGTGTTTCTCGACGAGAAAAGCACAGAGTAACCTGACGGAAATAATTTTAGTGTTTCCCGACAGAAAAGACAAGGACAGAGATCTTGATGACAACTGAAGTCACACCATTGGAACAGTTTGTTATCATCGATGACTAACTGAAGTGTTGACTGACAGAACAGAGAGTTCAGAAAACAACAAAATGCTTAGCTGTCAAGAAGCTAAAGATAGAATTAACATATACTTATCATTATTTTAATCATCCAGATAAATTCGGAGATAAGTAATTGATTTAAACTTGATTTGTCCAGTTGGAAAGAAGATCTCTTTGAGATAAATCAGGAGTTTTCTTTAAATCTATTGGCGAGAATTGTGGAGCACGCCAAGAATCAAGAAATCCAACAAAAGGGGAAATCATGTCTATATAGAGACAAACCCAATTCATTACGAATGGGGATTGTGTGGGGAGAAAAAGAGAAGAGGAAAGATGCTAAAGAAAATCTGAAGGAGAAGAAAGTATTATTTCAATCCTGATCAACAAGCTAAAGGAAGAGCTAGATTCTGTAGACACCAATGAGCAGTGAGATAACATCACAGAGTAGAACAATATGGAGAAAAGGTATAAGTGATTATATTGATCAGAGAGGTAATGGACTTACAATAGATTTGAAAATCTGCAATTGAGTTATATGTATGAGCAGATCATTAGTGTTTCAGTTTAACCATTGAAGCATAAGGCCTCTTAACTGAGTAGGACTTAAAAGTCTTTTACAATTGAGATATATCCCAAGGAGTATCAAAAAGTTTGATCATAAAAGTAGCATTGGATATGCTCGATACCTATTAACAGGCCAAGTGAGTGTTTGATCAAGGATGGTAGCATTAGATGCTAGATACTAGGTGACAAACTATCTTTAAATCCTCTAACAAGGTCACACCTAATAGTGTATTTGTAACCTTTGACAGGGTTGGCTCTTAACAAGGCTCACTTCAGAAGAGTGAAAATTTGGGGTATCGGTCCCAGTGGTTTTTTCCCTTAACAGGGTTTCCACGTTAAAAATCCATGTGTTATGTGTTTATGTTTTATTACTTTACTATTTTACATTTCACATATGCAATTCTAGATTGATTGGTATACTCTACATATTTACTGTGTTTCAGTAAATAGTTAACTACTTATCAATAATCATACATAAGAGAGATTTATAAAGCAATCCGACAAGTAGAAGATTGATATAAGTATTTCAAGGCATTCATCTTGTAGGATAGAAGATAACTTGAGACATAATTTATGGTTATAAGTTTTAAGGGTTGATTTAAGGATTAATTTTTGAGGCCACCGATTCACCCCCCCCTCTCAGTTATTACTAACAATTGGTATTAGATCTTGTGTGATTAGAAGGAAGGTTTCAAGACCTAAGCTAAAGATCACAAGATGAAAAGACGAGATGTGCCCAAGTTGAACAAAGATAATTTTGCTTCATGGTAAAGCAAAATAAGACTCCACTTATCAGGTATTGGTAATGATGTTACTCAATACTTAGATGTTGAATATGTGTTTCCCACAAGAGCACCAACAGTTGAAAAATTGAGAGAGAAGCATGAGCACAATTGCATGATGATAGATCTTGCTTCCTCACTCTTCGATGCTGAATTTGAAGATGTCAAAACCTGCAAGACTGCAAAGTAGATGTGGGACAAATTGATGCTTGTACATGGTGGTGAAAAAAATGTTTTGAGAGCCAAGGCAGAAAGCCTTAGAGGAAATTTTGATGATCTCAAAATGAAAAAGGGTGAAAACATCACTCAGTACAACACAAGAATCAAAGAGGTAGTCAATACTATCTGAGGAGTTGAAGGTGTACTAGAAGAAGATACAGTGGTAAGTAAAATCCTAAGAACCTTATTGCCTACTTATGCTATTAGAGTATCTGCCATTCAAGAAATGAGAGCAGTATTAAATAGTAATGTTACTCTAGACAGTTTGATTGGAAGACTAATTTCATTTGAGATGAACAATTTTGATAATAGTGTCTTACCAAACATAGAGTCTGCATTCAAAACTTCTATGAGAATAAGTAAATCAAGTCATAAACACACTATGAGAAAAGATAGTGATAGTGAAAGTGAAGAAGAAGATCTTGATGAGATTGAAGCACTTATGGAAAGGAGAATGCAGAGAAGAAAAGGTAAATACAAAGGTAAATTACCACTTGTTTTTTTTAATTGTAAATAGATTGGACACTTTTCTGCAAGATGTCCTAACAGAAGAAAAGATGACAGAAGTAATGACAGATCATTTGAAAAGAAGTTTGACAGAGGTAATTATAGAAGCCTATCGACAATCAGAAAGAAGAGAGTCCCGAGACTATAAGGACAAAGTAAAGAAGGCCAGTTACCGAGAAAAATGCAAAGATGATGATACTGACACTGAATCTGAGGAAGACATCGAGATGGTGTTTGTGGCAGTAAAAGATGATGAAGAAAGGTATGTAGAAACTGCACTCATATCTAAAGTTAGTAAAAATGATGTTTAGATCATAGATAGTGGCTGCACTCACCATATGACCGGTGACAAGAAAAAGTTTGAAAACTTTTGAATACTATAAAGGTGGTTCAGTAAGAATGGGTAATGACACACCTTGTCCTATTGAAGGTAGAGGAACCATAATGTTGAATAACCAGATAAAATGTGAAAATGCTTATTGAGTAAATGGATTGAATTATAATCTATTGAGTTTTCTCAGTTGAATAATTCAGGTCACAAAGTAGCATTTGAAAATAAGAAGGCAAAGATCTTCAATAAATTAAATAAATCTGATTGGTACCGATGAGCAGACAAAAGGTAATTTATTCTATCTGAATGATACTGACACCACTTGTTTGATTTCTACAAATGAAGACATATGGTTGTGGCACAAAATATTGTGTCATGTGAACTTTGACAACATGATAAAGATAAGAAAAAAGAGAAATGTCAGAGGCTTAGCGACGATGACCAAGCCCAACAACATCATGTGTAAGAATTGTCAAAAAGGTAAAATGACAAAGTCTAGTTTCAAAAGCAAAACCCATACATCTGATGCCATTCTAGAACTAGTCCATACTGATTTATGTGGACCGGTGAGGACAAAGAGTTATTATGGAGATAGATATTTTATTCTCTTTGTTGATGATTACTCTAGAATGATGACAGTGATGTTTCTAAAAGATAAATCAGAAGCATTTAAGATGTTTAAATGGTATAAGACAGTGGTTGAGACACAAAGTTGTAAATAGTTAAAATGCTTAAGGTCAGATAGAGGAGGGGAATTTATTTCAGATGAATTCACTAACTTTTGTAATGAGAATGGAATTAGAAGATAGGTCTCTGCACCAAGAACACCATAGCAAAATGGAATTACTGAAAGAAGGAACATATCCATAGTTGATTGTGAAAGGACACTAATGATAGAGAAAGGCATCACCCAAATCTTCTGGAGAGATGCTGTCAGTACTGTTGTTTACACATTGAACAAAGTACAATTGAAGAAAGACACCAAAAAGACACCTTATGAGCTTTGGTATGGATACACACCCAACGTAGGTTATTTCAAAATTTTTGGTAGTCAATGTTATATCTTAAAAGATGATAGAAATGGAAAACTTGACTCCAAGAGTGATGAAGGAATCTTTCTAGGGTATTCTACCAAGAGCAAGGCTTACAAATGTCTAAATAAAAGCTCTAACAAAATTGTTGAAAGTGCAAATGTAAAGATAGATGAATTTGCAGAGAAGAATGAAAAAGAAAGCACTAAAGAACCAGAGGACTACAATAGGTTTTCTTACAATGAGGAACCTGACACTCTACCCGACCAACAATGTAGAGCTCCCAAGCAACAGATCATTGCACCCAAGCATCAGGCTGCAAATACCGATGATCAGAATATTGCTCAAGATGATGCACAAAGTAATGGAGAACAAAATGATGATCAAGCTGATAGACAAAGAGTTGAACCTGTACTTGCAAGATATTTTAGAAGGAACCATCCATAGAACCAGATCATTAGAGATAAGAAGGTTGGTATGAGAACAAGAAGTAAGTCTCAAAATACAAGATGTCTTATTTGTGATTATGAGCCCAAATTGCTCAATGCTGCACTAGATAATGATGAATGGATAAGTTCTATGAATGAAGAGATTGAGAAGATAGAGAAAAACAAGACATGGACACTTCTACCGAGACCAGATGACAAGAATGTCATTGGTACAAAATGGATATTCAGGAATAAGATAAATGAGAATGGAGAAGTCACCAGAAATAAAGCAAGACTAGTATGCAAGGGGTATGCACAAGAAGAAGGGATAGATTATGGAGAGACCTTTGCACCCATTTCTAGGCTAGAAGGAGTGAGAATATTACTTTCTTATGCTACATGTAAAGGACTCAAGGTATATCAAATGGATGTCAAGTCTGCATTCCTAAATGGAATACTTGAAGAAGAGGTATACATTGAACAACCAAAAGGGTTTGTTGATCTAGACAAGAGGGACATGGTATGTAGACTACAAAAAGCCCTATATGCATTGAAACAAACACCCCAAGCCTGGTATGAAAGACTTCATTCCTATCTTATAAGTATTAGATTTGTAAGAACTAGTGAAAACAATAATCTATATTTGAAGGAAGATACTGATACTAACATTTTGATTGCTGAGATATTTGTTGATGACATCATATTTGGAGGCAATGATATGTTATCCAAATTATTTGCAAATGAAATAAGCAAAGAGTTTGAGATGTCTATGTTCGGAGAGATCAAGTTCTTTCTTGGTCTGGAGATCATGCAACAAGATGAAGGTATTTTTATTACACAATCCAAGTACATCAAAGAAGTACTAAAAATATTCAAGATGGAAGAATCCAAACTAGTTGGAACACCAATGACAACTGGATGTAAGCTGACAAAGGAAGACAAGTCATTAGAGGTAAATCAGAGTTTGTACAGATCAATGATTGGAAAACTCATGTATGTTGTACACACTAGACCAGATATTGCACATGCAGTAGGAATAGTTGCAATATTTTTTGCTAATCCTAGAGAATCACATAGTACTACTATGAAAATAATCCTAAGATATCTGAAGAATACCAAGGAATATGGCTTATGGTACAGAAGAGAAGGAAAATTTGAACTAAAGGTATTTACCAACACTGATTAGGTTGGAAATATTGATGACCAGAAGAGCACAACTGGAGGAGAATTCTTTATGGGTGATAGACTTGTCACATGGATCAGCAAGAAGCAAGGATGCATCTCTCAATCTACTGCAGAGGAAGAGTATTTTGCTACTGCTGCAAACTGCTCAAATATTGCATGGATCAAATAGTTACTGGAAGGTATTCATATGAAAATTCTTGACCCAGTAATTATCTACTATGATAATACAAGTGCAATAAACATTTCCAAAAATCCAGCCATGCATGCTAAAAAAAAGCATATTTCCATCAAGTATCATTATTTGAGAGAACAAGTTTAGGCAAAGGAGGTGATACTTGAGTTTGTGCAATCAAAGGAACAATTGGTCGATATCTTCACCAAGCCACTACCCAAGGATGCATTTGAGTGCTTGAGAAAGAGACTAGGGGTCGGACCCTTATCTACTGGTCAGTAAGCTTACTAGAAGGCTGCATCAGCCTGCATATTATCAAAATATTATTCATGTTGATGCAAGAAAATAGATGGACTTCAATGATACATCTATACACAGCAAGGTATTTTTCTACTCTAAGCACCAGAGTTATTACCGATGGATTTGGAAATTCAAGAAATATATTATGGATAAAAAGGATCTGCTTGACACTATTGTCAAATATTTGCTTGAAAAGATGTTTGTTTGGCATTGCTGTCAAAGGGAGAGAGATATCTCATTGTCATAGAGAGATTATATCCATTATCAACTCAGGAAGATATCATGTCCATCAAAGTATCCAAAGGGAGAGATGTAACAAGAAAGGGAGAGTATACACAAAGGAAGAGAATTGGTGACAAGAGACATCAAAATAAAGGAGAACAGTCAAAGGGAGAGAGTTTGACACAGAAAGAGAGCACATAAAATCAGAGAAAGAAATATTCTACATCTATCCAGTGAAGGGATTGAAGACAGACAGAAAGCTGCAATAATCAAATCAAAGCTATTTGAGCTTATCGAGAGCCAGACATTTGTAATAGTTACATTAGGAAAGCTTGATGAAACTGTATATTTCATATTGTATTAGCAATAGTATAGTATGATAATGTAGTATGTTGCCATCAATGCCAAAGGGAGAGATTGATGACATGTAACTAATTGAATGTTTGAAGATGTTAAGTTGATGATCATGCAAGGCATTAAATCAGTTAATGTATTGTATTGTCATTGATGTCAACTTGATATAATTTGTATGATCATCGAAATACTACCAAAGAATTCAAAGAAATGATGAATCAAAGGCTTTGCTATCAGTAATGCATACAAGTCAAGTATTCACTAAGTGACTGCATACACTGATGGAGTGCACACCGACCGTCAAAGTAAAAGAGAAGAGTCACAGTGTTGCCCAACAAGCTAATACACAACATTACCGACGAGCATAATTATAGTGTTGCGCAACGAGCAAAGCACAAAGTAACCCGAAGAAAATAATTTCAGTGTTGTCTGACAGAAAAGACAAGGATGGAGATCTTGATGACAACTGAAGTCACACCAACAGAATAATCAATTATCACCGATGACTAACTAAAGTGTTAACCGACAGAACAGAGAGTTCTGAAAATGACAAAATGCTTAGCTATCAAGAAGCTAAAGATAGAATTAACAGATACTTATCATTGTTTTAATCATCTAGATAAAGTCAGAGATAAGTAATTGATTTAAATTTGATTTGTCCAGTTGGAAAGAAGATCTCTTTGAGATAAATCAGGAGTTTTCTTTAACTCTATTGGTGAGAATTGTAGAATACGCCAAGAATAAAGAAAGCCAAGAAAAGGGGAAATCATGTCTATATAGAGACAAACCCAATTCATTACGAATGGGGATTGTGTGGGGAGAAAAAGAGAAGAGGAAAGATGCTAAAGAAAATCTGAAGGAGAAGAAAGTCTTCTTTCAGTCCTTATCAACAAACTAAAGGAAGAGCTAGATTCTGCAGACACCGACGAATAGTGAGACAACATCGCAAAGAAGAACAGTGCGGAGAAAAGGTATAAGTGATTATATTGATCAGAGAGGTAATGGACTTACAATAGATTTTAAAATCTACAATTGAGTTGTATTTATGAACAGATCATTAGTGTTTTAGTTTAACCATTGAAGCATAAAGTCTCTTAACTGAGCAGGACTTAAAATTCTTTTACAATTGAGATACATCCCAAGGAGTATCAAAAAGTTTGATCATAAAAGTAGCATTGGATATGCCTGATACCTATTGACAGGCCAAGTGAGTGTTTGATCAAGGATGGTAGCATTAGATGCCAGATAATAGGTGAAAAACTATCTTTAAATCCTCTAACAAGGTCACACCTAACAGTGTGTTTGTAACCTTTAACAGGGTTGGCTCTTAATAGGGCTCACTTTAGAAGAGTGAAAATTTGGGGTACCGGTCCCAGTGGTTTTTTCACTTAACAGGGTTTCCATGTTAAAAATCCATGAGTTATGTGTTTATGTTTTATTACTTTACTATTTTACATTTCACATATGCAATTCTAGATTGATCGGTATACTCTGCATATTTACTGTGTTTCGGTAAATAGTTAACTGCTTATCGACAATCATACAGAAGAGAGATTTACAAAGCAATCTGACAAGTAGAAAATTGATATAAGTATTTCAAGGCATTCATCTTGTAGGATAGAAGATAACTGGAGACATAATTTGTGGTTATAAGTTTTAAGGGTTGATTTAAGGATTAATTTTTGAGGCCAGTAATTCACCCCCCCTCTCAGTTATTTCTAACATGGATAAATCAATGTCTTTATCCAAGGGTTCATCCCAAATAGGAGGATAATCCACAATGGCTTCATGAGGAAGAGAGTAATCAATATCCAAATCCAAAGGCTCATCCCAAATAGGAGGATTATCATCCCTATCAATAAATCACATTTTAGGAGCACCATAAATCACTAAAGCTTGATCCCTAAAGGGGAAAGAAGGTAAATTATATTCTAAACTAGGCTCATAGAAAAGACATATATTAGAAGAAGAATTAACATCAAACCTCAACTCATCTCCATAAAGAGAAATATTATGGAGAGAAATATTAAAGCCATCTTCTTGCTCTAATATATCCCTACAAGCTAATACAAGAGAGGAAAAAGAAACATCACACGCACTAAATAAAGTCTTTCTAGGTGTAACATCATGCAATGGTAAGGTAAGAGGAATATGTTGTTTAATCCCAAAAGTTATAGAAAGATGTTTGGAAAACACATGAAACAAGTTGCGCAACTTGATAACGAATAAAAAAATGCATAGAAAATAGATTTAAATATATCCAAATGCATTCAAATGAAATCTATAAGCATGAAAAATTTAAATGTTTTTGTATTTTTAAAGAAATGTTGTGATTTTTTATTTCTGATATATAAATGCAAGAGCATAAAAGAAATCTACCTTTAAATGCATGTAAGATCTAACACAAAATGCAAATCTAACACCAAAAAGAAAGAGTTGTCTATTGCGGGTTCACCAAAATGTAATATAAGAAATAGATGTCACCAAAATGTAAAGGGTAAATAGGTGATGTGTGTGTATGAGGAAGATAAGATGTTCCTTTTAACCTCAAATACGCAAAAGAAGGATCCAAATTGATTAACCCCAAAGGAAGGATCAATGCATAAATGAATCAATCGATTGGAAATGAGAATAAAGAACAAGATCTTAAATTCCATTGTATAAAAGAGAATGTGTGAAATAGATTTAGAAAGATTAATAACTTTAATTGAGATGAATAGGAGAAAAGTATTAAACTTGAAATGTTATAGATCTAAATAATGTTGTTTTCGGGGATCTGCACTAAGTTTCTAGAAAATTTGCAACTGGATCTAGAATGGAAACATGGAGACGAACAAAACCCAGAAATCATTTTCCGATCTAACACAGTTCCAATTTTGACCCTCAAGTCAATGTCACCATTGACCCAGAATTTTTGATTATGACCTTGGAAAGAATCGACCTCTAAAATCTTTGACAAAAATCTGTTTCCAGATCCTGATAGTTTTCTAAAAAGGGTATCTGAATCTGCACTCCAACTCGCTGTTCCAAATCTATCGCTGCAAGAAAAATGGTTTGTTTTTTGGGGGGAGGAGTTTGCCTTAGTCAAACCCCAGTTTTGGAATTAACCTTAAAATATAATTGAAATTGCATAGATAAACAAATTAAATGAACAAATTCACCTGGCTTGTATAAAAACCTTTGTGGCTAATTCGAATCCTTGGATCCACAAGTATGTATGCACCAAATGAATGTATAATGTAGGATGTAGGATGTCTCAAATCAATTGCTTGTAGATCTTCAACACCAATCTTGAATGGATCTTGGAATAGGAAGAGTCTTGCATGGATGTGGATGGAGAAATCTTCAACAAGAGGGCTCCATAGAGCTTGAATCCTTCAATGAATACCAATGGATCTCCTTGATGAATTGAGTGCTTGAAAGTGCTTGAATTCTTGAGAGTAGATTTTTAGCTTGCTTCAAATCTTGCTTCTTAGCTTGTCCTTCACACTTAGATTTCACTTCTCAAGGCTTAGATGGTTATAAAGTCTTAGAGAAAATGAGAGGAGAAGGCTTCCTTATAAATGAATCTAGGGCACAATCTTATAGAGAGGCCTACATAGGAGAATTAAATTCTAGTGTACGCCTCTCTCTCCGGTTTCCTACAGCTTTCCAAGGGCTGGGGTTAGTAGCCAAGGTTCACAAGTGCATGCAAATCTATTACGCAATAACTACTAAATGAAATGATGGAAACGTAAGCAATAAAATGTACAAACAACGAAAAGGAAGACAAATGAATGCAAACCCTTCGAAGCTTGAAGCTTCTATTGTCTCTCTCTACTCCTTCCGAAACGCTGTTCTTGATGCTCAGTATTGGCTGG
>MU223926.1:207170-257586 GCA_018584345.1 Thuja plicata | reverse complement strand
TATATATATATATATATATTCATTGCATTCTTGTATTTCATGTTTACATGTTCCAAAATAATACAAAAACATTTCATTCATGCACTAAATCATAAAGCTCATTTCATTTCTTTTTTATGCACTTAAAATAAGCATATAATTTCATACATTTTGCATATGCCATCATGAATATTTTCTATAGGTTAATCTCTTTTTTCTCTCCTAAGGACCCTTCTTCTCACGAGGACATATTAAGGAAAGACAATAATCCTTTTCTTAATGATCTCCCTATTTGGGATGTGTCATTAAAAGATAATTTTTATTATTCTCTTAATATGCATCTCCCCCATGAGGATGCCTTAGTGAAGGATAATGAGTTTCATACCCTTAAGGACACTTTACCTTTTATTCATTTGAATGATTTCCCCTCTACGAATGAAAACTTAATGTGTGTTGATCCTTCTCCTATGAAAACCCCCTTTTATGAGGATACTTTAAAGCGTGAAGAGGACATTATAAATACTTTTCTTAATACCACCTTACTTTCATTTGACACTCCTAGAAAAGAAGCATTAAATAAAATCCCTAAACCCTATTCTAAGGACATCTTGGAAAAAGAGGATAATATTATTACTAATTTCCTTATTGCTTTCCCTTCTAGTAAAGAACCCATGAAGAATCAAGAGCTTGATCAAGTAAATGTTGTCAATTTGTTTAGTACACCTAAATTTGTTCATGCTCAACCTATGGTAGCCAACAAGCTTATGATAACTATCAAAGGATGTACTCAATCAAACTCATTCCAAGAACCTAAAAACCTATGATTACTATTAAGGGATATAATAAAAAAATTTCCTCAAACTTTCAACACACCTGTGATTACGTTCAAAGGAAATAATCAACCAATTTCTTTTCAAACTCTGAATAAGTTGATTATAATCATAAAAGGGAAACCTAGGAGTCCTTTGGATTTTATTAAATAATATCATGCAGTGGCTCACACTTATCAAACAAGAAATAATCCCTAGCCTGCTAATCCAGTTGTTTCTACTTCTCTTCCACCTTTCAACCATGTTTTTCCTCCAGCACCATGCTTACTTCCCGATTTTGGTAAGGAGTATGATTTATTATAACAATTACGTGTTACCCCTTCCAAGATATTCCTTTGGGAGCTCATTAAAAATTCTCATACATAATATGAAGAACTGCAAAAAACCTTAACTACTCTTCCAACTCCACCATCTTCCCAAGATAACATCAATTCCTTTTTTGAATGTATGCATGCTACTCTTGTTCTAGCTCAAATTGTGTTTACTCAAGATGATTTACCTCCAAAAGAAGTTCAAGATCAACATGATGCCCTTATGGTTGTTGTTAAGATCAATAAGAGTCTCATTCATAGGACCTTAATTTAAAATGGATTTGTATTAAATGTTTTTAGTCTTGACATGTATTAAATTAAAGTCGATACTTCAACTACTAAGCCTAACTTCATTCCTATTCATGGATTTGATAATATTGCTAAGAAAAATTTGGTATTATCACATTACCTGTTAAAGTAGATCCAGTTATCCTTGACACTCTTTTTCTTGTGATACCTGGACCTCTTAACTACAATATTACTTCAGGATTCCCTTGGTTACATGTTATGCATGTTCTTCCTTCAACTCTCCATCATAGAGTCAAGTTCATTCGTGGCAATGTCATGTACGCACTTGTTGTAGATGATAGACCAAATAGTTATTTTCACACTAGATCAAAAAATAAATCTTTGTCTCTTGAGAAACAAACAGATCCTGAACTTAAGGATGAAACTTCTCCTACTAGTTTCCTCTTGGATAACGATTGGGGATACTTAGATTTCAATCCAACTTATGTTGGAGAATAAAAATTCAGAACTTTTGACTCTAAACAATCTAAATCGGACCAAGAATCCAACACAACAACTCCTCTTTCCACTGAGCTTAGTAAATTTTTTTTTGTTGCTTCTAATCCTAATGAATCCTTAGATTCTATTAAGCCTAATTTTTATTACATCATGACTTATGAGTCTCCATTGACTTATTCTAATATGGATTCTCGTTATGGTTCAGG
This sequence comes from Thuja plicata, assembly GCA_018584345.1. Classification (NCBI taxonomy): domain Eukaryota; kingdom Viridiplantae; phylum Streptophyta; class Pinopsida; order Cupressales; family Cupressaceae; genus Thuja; species Thuja plicata. The sequence goes on along the minus strand of MU223926.1, from coordinate 255,513 downwards.
TTATTATTTATTAGAAAAATATGGAATCAATGGGAATGGATGTGGAAAACATGAATAATGAATTCAATTTCCCATAGGAAATGAGGGCCATGAACATTCTTTTGGATTAGGTTTTAATCCTTATAATAAGCCACAAACAACTACTCTCAATGTTAACACTATCATGAATCACAATCCAAAATATGGTCTAGGATGTGCGCAACAAAGCATTAAGAATGGTGAGAAAACTATTCAAGAAGTTGGTTTCAAGTCTCCTCCTTTGTCCACATCTTCTCCTTTATCATCTAACCATTATATATCTACCTTTAATCAAGATTTCAAATTTCCTAACCTTCTTCATGCTAAGTTGATTACTAGGCCTAAACGAAAAAAGAAACATAGTCAAAAACTTATGAATCTTCCTTTCTGCATGTATCACTGATATCATGATCACTCTACTAATGAATGTAAAACCTTACATTAAAAAATTCAACAAATCATTGATATTTATGTTATTCACATATCATGTCATAATGAGTTATTTTTCAATCCTTATTTCTTTGAATATTATTTAGGTCCCTATTATGTTTCTCCACGCTATGTAACATCGTTATCCTATCCCTTGGGGGCTCATTGTCACACATGGTGTGATCATAAATTGTGAGTAGAATATTAGGTCCTCTTTCTCCTTATCCTTGTATCCACACTTTGGGGGAAAGGGTACTATATCAATCTACCTCATCCTCTCTAAGGATCCATTTTTCCCTTGGTTAAGCGGTATTTGTCTATTATGTGATATCCAATCTTACATAGATGTGTTGGTTTGAATTAAGGATTCTCTTCTATACAAGAGATGTGCATCATTGATCATGACCCCTTGATTGTTTGCAATTTGTCTTCCATGGTAAACAAATCCATTACATTGGAGACAAAAAGTGTGTCATCCTTCCTTAAATAATCCATTTACCTAGCAATAGAGAAGTGCCAATTCTTCCTTTCTTATTCATAATCTCTTTTCAAAATCTATCAAAAGGATCCCTTGTACACTCCTTTCATGGTATCTCTTTTTATTCATACCTTCCTTGACCTCATAGGAGTTGTGACCTCTTTGGCTTGGACTGGGTGTTTCTTGTGGATATTGTATTGGTGTTAAAAGTGCTTTATCCTTGTTAATTTTTCTTAAGATGTCAAAAATAGTACTTATTTGTCCATATTTAGGGGGGAATACATGTCCTCCTTATTGAAAAGAATTTAAGTATGACAGGTAGAGTACAATAGCATAATATAATTTTCTAGGGCCAGATCACTCTCCTTTACACACATTTTCAAGATGTAGTCAACTAGCATAACACAATCTGCTAGACCATTTTCCCTATCATTTTTCATGGGTTGACTAGTGTAACAAAATTTGCTAGACCATCAACTCTTGGTCCTTAGACTGATCATTCAATATTTTTAAGCCACCAGTAGGCGCAAATTTCTCAAGGTAGATTTGAATAGCATAACATAATTTTCTATACCATCGATTATCCTTCCATCTTTCTTTTGGATAAGAAGAACTAGTGTACTAAAGTTTTCTAGCCTTTCATTATCCTCTCCTCCTCACATGGATCACCTAGCTTAACATAATTTTCTAGCATGTTAGATTCATGGTCTCTCTTTATCTCCCTCCATGCTCTCATAGTTATTCTAGTGGATTAGATCACAAAGTCATGTCTTATCTTTAATGTGTGCTCTTGATCTTTCTACATGACCACTTATGCTTTTGCAATAGCTTTCTGAGCATGATGTTAGCAGTTGAGATATTTTCTCTAGCAAGGTATCTTCAACTAGTTGACTTGGAATATTAGTAAGCTCTAGGATTTTTTTTTTTTTTTTAATATCCTTGCATATGGATGTATGAGTTAAGATCCTTGGTTTTGGGGCTTGTGTCCTTAAACTTAGTGATGTCTTATCTCCTGGTAGTTTTCCCATGATCTTCATCTTTCTCTCTTTCTTCTACTTTACCATGAGCATGAGATGGACTCATACTCCCTCTAAAATGGGGGCTAAATTTATCTTCCTAAACATTATTGACCCTTAGTAGGTGCTCATTTTTAGCCCAATTTTAGTATGTATTAGTTCCTACATTGATTTCACATTCTGCTGGCACTTATTGGACCTTGAAGTTAACATTATTTGTTCAAAACTCAAGGTTGGATCTTGCTTCTAGGCATGATTTTTCATTTTCCTCCATTCCCATAATTCATTTCCTCACCTAGGACCTATCCATTTATTTTTTGATTTCAGGATATACCCTAACATCCTGGCCACTTTCATCTTCTCCTCCCACTTTTTTATAGTTTTTCCAACTTTCCCTAGGTTTTTGTGCAAGTTCTACCTTGGACAAGTTGACTTCTAAATTTATTTCCTATGGTACAAGCTTAGATATCAACTTTTTCTTAGGGTACAAGTTGACTCTCGGCTTTTTCCTAGGATTTAAAATCCAGATCTAGCCCAAGGCCCAATGTCGGGATCTTTTTCTGAGGGTTAGATGCATGGTCTACATAGACTCAGATTGGGCTCTAAAATTAGTATAAAAGGATACCTCTGTTAGTCTTCAAAGGCACTAAGAGGGGGGGGGTGCTAAATTAGTGTACCCACAAATATGAAACAAATCTTAAATGTCTTCCACAAGATCCAACATGAAAAAGTAAATATAATATAGAAGCATATAACATAAAGCATTCACACAATGTAGAAACAAGACTCATGATTTTTCCTACACAAAAACCCTTGTTAGAGGGAGAAAACCACATGTGGAATGGTATCCAAAAATTTAACTAGTGCACCAAGAATTTTTCCCCATTAGGAGCAATTACAAAACCCTATTAGGGGTATACTAGATTAAGAGTATTTTTAGCCCAGTTAGAAGCTAACAAGTCAAGTTAAAAACTCCTCTGTCAAGAGATTTCAAACTCCTAAGAGTCACCTTGTTAGAGGATTTACACTTCATATTGTGTTAAAGATCCTCTTCACTCTATTAGGAGTGACCTAGTTAAAGGATTTTACTTTGAAAACATGTTAGGGCTTTCCTTGAGATAGACCCAAGAGTAACTGATCTTATTCTAACCTTCATGTCTGACAGATCCACTTTAGTTCTTCTCATAAAAAATCCTTAAGGATCCAAAAAATTCACACAATCACAATATATTGCACCATCAAAACATCACCGCACTAAATCTAATTCACAAATTCATCCTTCTTTTATTACAACTTTATCTCAGTCGGCCTCTTGACCTAAAACTTTTTACCCAACAACTTAAAACTTAAATCCAATTCTGCCAAAAAATATTGGTAAACCCAATAAATTCAACAAAACATTAATCGGGTTGCAAAAAATCATTAACAAACAATAAATAGACTGGGGAACCGATCTAAACAAACTTGTTCTAACTGTTTCCTATTCATCATATGAGTCTGCTTGAAACGTCAATAACTTTCTCAAATCTTTAAACTAACTAATGCAGTCATAGATGTAGGTAGATATACCTTTGTAGATGTTATATGCATGATAACACACCTTAACTCAATCTCCAACTCTAGATCTGATTGAATGTATCTCGCATACTGTCCTTTGCCTGGTTGACTGCCCACTTACTCAATTCTTCAATTTGATCTTCAACACCATCGGTATAACTGATCTCTATCCTCCAATATATCATGTTGTCGGAAATGAAAACACCACAATACATTGTCATGGTCAATACACAGATCATCTTCACCAAATTCCAAAAACCTATCCCTCTCATTTTTGGACATCCATCTACAATCTATATACACATTCATGCGAGATATCATACTTTCGTTGTTCATTCAAGCAAGTAAGAAATCAAGTAAATCCTCAAGATTTTCAAGGCATTCTTCTTCCTCTTCATAGAGAATTGTGTAAAACTACAACATATATCATTCATGGTTTTGGTTTCATGATTTTCTATTAAGTTTTTATGGAGTTCAAGCTATTGCATCAACACTTGTGATCGCATCCAAAGAGGCATTGCATCATCAAAGTATAAGGTGATTTTTGTTTTAGATATAGATTTCATTTCATCTTCCTTTTGGAATTTAATTTTAATTTCAAGTTTAATTCCTAAATAGGGGTTTGACCAAGGAAAATCCATTTCAACAACCCATTTTCCTATTTTTTGTCTGTAGGAACAAGTTTCAGGACTTGCAGATCTAGATCTAGGAAGTATAAGTGCAGACTCAGAAACCCAAAAAGTCTCATCAGATTTGGATCTACTAGGAAACAATTGACTTCTTGACTTGTTCCCCAAAAATAGACTTGTCCCTACCATTTTAAAATGAAATTTCTAGAGTAGAAAGTGATGCAGGAGCTTCTTGGGTTCATGGAAATCCTATATCAAACAAAAATATGCTTTCATTTGAGCATGGTAGCTTGTTAGAGAATTTTGATAGACTATTTGGTAACTTCTTTGGAGTTCTTGGTTGAAGGTTCTGTTTTGTTTCACCGACCAAACTCAAATACTATTCTTGGCGTGGATTCACCAATCGGTCTTAGTGGCTATGGTTTTCATGTTTCTTGTCGCAGTGAGTGTGTTTTATTTTGTTGGATCTTTGGGCCAAAATTTGGATTTAATTTTGGTAGCGGTATTAATTTGAGATCTCTCATTGGGATGCATGTGAACCTAAATTTGGGTCATTGTTGTTTCCTATGCTGGATCTTTAAGATCTTTTGAGCTGACCTTTTTGGTAGCCTCTTGCATAAATGTAGTGTTATGTTCTTAGTGAGTAGTTGTTGGATAGTAGTTTGGAGATCTAGGGTTTTTTGATCTCTCATGTATGATGACTATTCTGTAATATTTTTAGATTATATTGGTCATAATTGGGAAAGCCTTATAGCCCAACATGTATGAATTAAGATAAATTCCTTCTCTCCTTCTTTGTGTTTGAGCTTCTCATCTGTGTATCTGCAAGATGGTTTGGTTCTTGGGAGTGCCTATGGCCCTAAGTAATAATCCTCCTTGCGTCAGGTGGTATTAGAGTGAGGTTAGATCTGAGGTTCCTTTTTGTAAATACTAGTTGATTATTTGTTGTGGGGTAGAAGATTGTGATCTGACCTACAATTGAAGAGGGTTTCAAGATGGTTTGAGGGAAGAAAATTGCAGATCTAGGCTTAGTTGATATTCCAAGACAAATTGTTGCTAGGTTGGAAGCCGTTGATACATCCCAGCACCGAGGGAGACATCTTGAGGATGGTAGTGATGATGAAGAAGCCAAGGAAGTACAGGAGAAAGCCACAACTTCACCTATAATGGATCAAGGAGAAGAAATATTATTGAAAGCATTGACAAGATTGAAGTCTACAAATCAGTTTAATCCTCCTGAGTATATTGGAAATTTGGATTTAGATGAATTGATAGACTAGATAACCGAGATGGAGAAATACTTTGAGTATGAGAACATATCAAAGGAGAACAAGGTGAAGATTGCAAGCACAAAATTGAAAGGTCATGCCTCCTTATGGTGGGATCATGTACAATTGGACTAAAAGAAGAAAGGTAAAGACAAGATCATGGTATGGGATATGATGATAAACAATTTGAAAGGCAAGTTTCTACCCTATGATTATCAAATTAACCTAGTTAGAAGAATACAAAGTTTGAAGCAAAAAGATAGCTCTGTGAAGGATTATGGTGCAGGATCACCCAAATTGAACCAAATGTTTCTATGGACCCTAGGGGTTCCTTCAAGGTCCTAAGAGGCCTTTAGTGATATTTAGACATAGGGTTAGACACTGGATCACCATGAAAGGCCATAGTACCAAGATTGGCACATTATGAGCCCTTGGGTCACTATGAATTATTAATGATCCAAAACCCTAGAAATAGGTTGTTTTTGAGTTTTTAGTGTTTGGATCAACTAGGGATAACCTAAATAACATCTTGACCAAATTTGGTCACTAGATTTGCAAAATTGCAAAAATGTAAAAGTTGCTCAAAAGTTGTCAAGCAATATTTGAGCAAACTTAACAACTTTTCAAAAACCAACTCCCAAATGGTCAAGTCAGTTAAAACTTGTCATGTAACCATTGGGAGTGCCTAAAATATCCCTTTCAAGTGGGTGGTAGATTGATGATGTACTTTGATATTTGAAAATAAATAAAAGTAACCATTTTCTTGCATTCTGAAGGAAACAGTCACTGTGTAGGGTTGGGTATGGATAGAGGGGCATGTGAGTCTAAAACTAGGAGTTATGGGTATGAATCTACTTCCATTTGGTTTTTGTCTCATGTGTTGATCAATCTTGGTGTGTAAGTTATTCAATTTTCAAACTCACTGCCTAGATTATAGACCCTAATTTAGGGTTTCTTAGAAAATTAAGTGTTTCTTCACTTTCCACCATGGGAATTTAATGACCCTTGGTGGAAAGCTTGTTCTTATGATTCTTTTCAATATTCTACAAGATAGGTTCCCCAAGTTATAGGGAAATGGAAATGAAGTGATTCCCTAGGTGTATATCCTTTTGTATGCACCTATCCTAATTTAGGACAGCAGTCATAAATTTTGTTTGGGGATTGACCAGAAGCCCTAAGTTGGAGGAAGAGTCATTTGTGCACACCCCCACATGTCCCAATTTTCATTTTGGTCATTGTATGCATCTAAAAGACACTTGTAGTGTAAATGGAGGCCTAATTAGGGCTAATCGGTGAAGCAATTTGGTGTGTCAATCTATCTTCTTTTCAATTCCAAGTTCTAGGGCTTGATTCCAAGGTCCTAGGCCATAATGGGTGTCTAAATCCCTAACCAATTCATAGGGTTATGTGGAAGAATCTCATTTGAGATCAAATTTCCTTCTGAAAAAGGCTACAAGCATAGTCTTGGGTTTGTGAAGCAACCATGGTATATGGATTGCATTTGAGTGAAAGAACCATTGGAAATAAATGGTAGGGACCTAAATAGACCATACCTACTAGCATAGGTCACCCCTGGTCCTATATTTCATTTTGGGGGTATTCTTGTCAATAAGGGTCATTTTCTTGTGAGACCAGCCTTAGTAGTTGGTGTTGGGGGATCTGTGAAACCTAGTGATTAGGTTACCCTTGGATTTTTGGGGTTGTGAGAACCTTAACCAAGTCATTTTTCCACACTTGTGATAAGTGTTAAGTATTTTGGCTTTGAAAAATTGGTGATCTAGGGATCATTGCCCTATTTTGGTCACTTTGAGGCTTCCAGTTGCCCACTTTACATCAAGTGGTATCAGAGCTATGTCTGCTCCTGAGGATGAAGATGTCCCTTCAAGGGTTATAAACGTTGAATTGGAAAATATGGTGAGAGAACAAAGGGCAGAAAATGTAGCCTTGACAAGGAGACTACAAGAGTTGGAAAGCAAGGTAGAAAGGGGTAAGGAAGTTGCCTCTGGGGATGAATATGGGAGTGAGTCAGATGAGGACACTCCTGATCAGGATGAGAACATTCCTGCAGACTAGAGACCCCTTCTAGATTCCTTGAAATCTATGGGAAGAAGAACCATGGAGGAAAAGTTGGATCTATCGACTTTTACTGGAAAGATGAATGCAGATGTGGCCTTGGATTGGATAGAGGCCCTAACTAGATTCTTTGAGTGTGAGGACATCCCTGAGAAGTAGAGAGTGAAGATGGCAAGATCCAAGTTGAAGGGAGCAGCCCTAACTTGGTGAAACTTCATCCAAACAGAGAGGGTGAAGAATGGGAAGAGCATGATCTCTTCATGGAACAAAATGATTGCATTGGTCAAGGAGTCTTATGTGCTTGAAGACTATGGGGTACAACTCCATAGGAGGAAACAAAGCCTAAAACAAAAGGATATGGATGTAGGCTCATACATCGAGGAGTTCCTAAAGTTGTATATGAAGACAAATGTGGCAGAAGATGAAGAAGAAAAGTTGGCAAGATATTTGAATGGTCTGAAAGTATCCATTCAAGAGGAACTCAGCCTACATTGCCCTACCTTAGTAAACAAGCACTATCTAATGGCACTCAAGGTAGAGGAAAAGTGGAAGAGAAAGCAAGATTTTGGAAAGGGAAAGACTAATGATAGTGGGAAGAATTTTAGAGGAAGAGGAACCTCTTGGAATAGAGGGAAATATAGTGGTAATAGCAGCAGGACCCTTGACCAAGGAGACAAAGAGAACAATGATTCAAACTCAAGAGGAAACCATAGAGGGAGAAGAACCTTCAATAGGGGAAGGACAAACATTAGAAGAGGAAATGGACCATTGAGGTGTTAATATTGCAATCAATTAGGAAACCATGCAGGAAGATGCCCTGAGAAGAGGAACAATAACAACCAAGGAGAAAGGAGAGAACAACTCATTGAAGAGGACAAGAAAGAGGAAAATACAAGGGACTTAGAACCAGAGGAAGGAAAATTATTGATGATGAGACAAGTCTTCCTCCAAGTTCCATAAAGCCAAGAACCTCCTCAAAGAAAGAACCTCTTTAGGACAAAGATCAAATGCAATGGGAAGGTATGTAACTTGTTGATTCTGGTTCAACTAAGAATTTAGTGTCTTGAGAAATGGTTCAAAAACTAAATCTTCCTAAGAAGCCTCATCCTTTTCCTTACCATGTGTCTTGGTTAAAAAAGGGTCAGCAAACTCTAGTCACTGAACAAGCATGGATAGAGTTTTCAATAGCAGATTTTAAAGATAAAGTTCTTTATGACATTGTTGAAATGGATGCCTCCCACATCCTTTTAGGCAGGCCTTGGAAATATGATGTTGATGCCACACACCATTGTAGGAAAAATACCTACTCCATCACCAAGGATGGGAAAAAATTCACCATGACACCCCTGCCTAATAAAAAGACTAAGAAAGAACCAACTGTCAAAGCCATGGGGGAGAAAGAAATGTTAAAAGTTTTGAAAGAATCTGAAACTGAAACATATGTCTTAATATCCAAGCCTAAGGATAATGTAAGATCTGATAAGAATGATCCTATAGCAGAAGAAGTTCAGAAGTTTCTAACAAAGTACAGTGTTGTCACTGCTAGTGACTTGCCCACAACCCTCCCTCCCTTAAGAGATATCAGTCACCAAATTGACTTGATACCTGGCTCCTCTTTGCCCAACAAAGCCCCATACAAAATGACTGTAGTGCAGCATGCTGAGATAGCAAGGAAAGTGAATGAACTACTAGAGAAGGGACTCATCCAAAAGAGTCTCAATCCATGTGTTGTCCCTTCAGTTTTAGCCCCTAAAAAGGATGGAAAATGGAGATTGTGTACTGACAGCAGAGCATTAAACAAGATAAAAATAAGATATAGATTTCCAATCCAAAGAATGGAAGATCTTTTGGACCAACTAGGCACTGCTTGTTACTTCACTAAGATTGATTTAAAATTAGGATATCATCAAATCAGGATTAATCTCAGAGATGAATGGAAGACAACGTTTAAGACAACTGAAGGTTTGTTTGGATGGATTGTTATGCATTTTGGGTTAAGTAATGCACCTAGTACATTCATGAGATTAATGAATGAGGTCTTTATTGATTTTATTGGAAAATTTGTGGTCATATATTTGGATGACATTATGATTTAAAGTCATAGAAAAGAGGAATATCTTGATCATGTTTAGCAGGTTCTAAGAAGACTACATCAACACAAGTTAGTGATTAACTTGGAAAAATGTATGTTTATGAAAAAGTAACTCATCTTCCTAGGTTTTGTCATCTCCCAAGGCACTCTCAAAATGGATCCAGAGAAGGTTGCAGCAATAGTCAATTGGCCTCCACCAAAGAACCAAGGTGATGTTAGAAGCTTTCATGGTTTAGCAACTTTTTATAGAAATTTCATTAAGAATTTTATCCATGTGTGTGCTCCTATGTTGGACACAATAAAAGGTGGAAAGAAGACTAGATTTGAGTGGACTAAGGAGGCAGCAGATGCTTTCCAATATCTCAAGAACAGAGTCACACAATAACCAATCTTGGTACTCCCTGATTTCAGCAAAGTATTCACTATTGAAACTAATGTAAGCAACTTGGCCATAGGGGCAGTCTTGAGCCAAGAAGGTAAGGCTGTAGCATTTTTCTCAGAAAAATTGAATGATACCAAGAAGAGGTATTCTACTTATGATTTAGAGCTTTATGCAATGGTGCAAGCCTTGAAAAATTGGAGACACTATTTACTCCCTAAATAATTCATTGTTTATACTGATAACCATGCTTTAAGTTTTCTAAACAGTTAGGAGAAGCTTGGAGTCAAACACATCAAGTGAATGGAGCAGTTGCAAGCATATACCTTCAACATAAAACACAAAAAAAAGTGGCCAACAAAGTGGCTGATGCCCTAAGTAGAAGGGTTGGATTAGTTGAGGAAGTGAAAATTTAGAGTGTAGGGATTGACTCCCTAAAACACCTATATGCTGATGATATAGAATTTGGAGAAGCTTTTGAGGTATGCACTAAAATGGTTGGCAAATACCATACTGAATTTTTTGATTTTCTGATTCAGAATGGATTATTGTTTAAAGGAGCCCAATTGTGCATCCCTAAATGTTCCATGAGAACAAACATTATCAAGGAAAAACATTATGGTGGATTAGGAGGACATTTTGGCATAGATAAGACCACTGAATTAGTAAAAAGAAGTTATTTTTGGCCAAAGATGGGGAATGAAATCAAGAAATTTGTTGATTCTTGTACTATTTTCCAGCAAGAAAAGGGTGTATCCACTAATCAAGGATTGTATCAACCCATACCAATTCCCTCTAGGCCATGGGAATCAATTTCTATGGATTTTGTTATGGGTTTATCAAGGACAAAGTAGGGTTATGATAGTGTTTTTGTAATAGTGGACAGATTTAGTAAAGTGGTGCACTTTGTCCCTTGCAAGAGCACAAATGATGCCTCTCATATAGTACACCTATTCTTTAAAGAAGTGGTTAGGATACATGGCCTACCAAAAACAATAGTGTCTGATAGAGATGTCAAATTTCAGGGTCACTTTTGGAGGACACTCTTCAAGAAGTTGGGCACAAATCTGACTTATAGTTCAACATACCACCCTCAAACAGATGGGAAAACAGAGGTGGTAAACAAATCACTTGGTAATCTCCTGAGATGCTTAACCAAAATGTATACAAAAATTTGGGACATGATCCTACCTCAGGCATAATTTGCATTCAACGACTCCATGAATAGGTCCACTAGAAAGACACCATTTCAAACAGTAAATGGACTTCATCCTAAAGGTCCATTGGATTTAGTAGAGTTACCATCTGATTTTAGAGTGAGTGCACAAGGAGAGGAGTTAGCCAAAGTAATCTCTAAAGTGAAGATAGAGGTAAAAGAATCACTACAACAATCAACTATGAAGTACAAAGCACAAGCAGATAAGAGGAGAAGAGAAGTTTGCTTCAAAGTTGGAGATAAAGTATGGGCATACCTAAGGAAGGAGAGACTCCCTAAAGGCAGATATTCCAAGTTGCACATGAATAAGATTGGTCCTTGCACAATCCTCACCAAGATGGTTGAAAATCCTTATGAGATATCCTTGCCTCCTACTTTACTGATTTCTCCCATTTTTAATATTGTAGACCTCACCCCTTACAAGTGTGTTGCAGACATTGTCAATGTGCAGGGATCACAAGTTGAAGATGCTGGAGACTATGTAACAAATCTCCCACCAAGCAAGCAAGTGGAACTAGACACAATTTTGGAAACCAAAGTCTTGAAGCAAACAAGGAAGAACAAGTACATGTAGTACTTAGTAAAATGGAAAGGAATCCCTTCAATAGATGCTACCTGGATGATAGAGGACCAGATCCAACAACATGGAACCACTGTTGACCAGCTATCCTCAAGTGGGAACTTGAGTTCAAATCTCATGGGGAGTATGGTAAAGAAGCACCCAAACTGAACCAAATTTTTCTATGGACCCTAGGGGTTTCTTCAAGGTCCTAAGAGGCCTTTATTGATATTTAGACATAGGGTTAGACACTGGATCACCATGTAAGGCCATAGTACCAAGATTGGCACATTATGAGCCCTTGGGTCACTATGAGTCATTAATGATCCCAAACCTTAGAAATAGGTTTTTTTTTATTTTTTAGTTTTTGGATCCACTAGGGATCACCTAAATAACATCTTGACCAAATTTGGTTACTAGATTTGCAAAATTGCAAAAAATGTAAAAGTTGCTCAAAAGTTGCCAAGCAACTTTTGAGCAAACTTAACAACTTTTCAAAACCCAACTCCCAAAAGGTCAAGTTGGTTAAAAATTGTCATGTAACCATTGGGAGTGCCTACAATAGCCCTTTTAGGTGGGTGGTAGGCTGATGATGTACTTTGATATTTGAAAATCAAGAAAAGTAACCATTTTCTTGCATTCTAAAGGAAATAATCACCGTGTATGGTTGGGTATGGATAGAGGGGCATGTGAGTCTGAAACTAGGAATTAGGGGTATGAATCTACTTCCATTTAGTTTTGGTCTCATGTGATGATCAATCTTGGTGTGTAAGTTATTCAATTTTAAAACTCACTGCCTGGATAATAGGCCCTAATTCAGGGTTTCTTAGGAAATTAAGTGTATCTTCACTTTCCACCATGGGAATTTAATGACCCTGGGTGGAAAGATTTTTATTATGATTCTTTTCAATTTTATGCAAGATAGGTTCCCCAAGTTGCAGAGAAATGGAAATGAAGTGATGCCCTAGGTGTATATCCTTATGTATGCACCTATCCTGATTTAGGACAGTAGTCATAACTTTTTTCTGGGGATTGATCAGAAGCCCTAAGTCAGAGGAAGAGTCATTTGTGTACACTGGCACATGACCCAATCTTAATTTTGGTCATTGGATTTATCTAAAAGACACTTGTATTGTAAATGGAGGCCTAATTAGGGCTAATCGGTGAAGCAATTTGGTGTGTCAATCTGTCTTCTTTTCAATTCCAAGTTATAGGGATTGAGTCCAAGGTCCTAGGCCATAATGGGTGTCTAAATCCCCAGCCATTTAATAGGGTTATGTGGAAGAATCTCATTTGAGATCAAATTTCCTTATGAAAAAGGCTATAAGCATAGTCTTGGGTTTGTGAAGCAACCATGGTATATGGATTGCATTTGAGTGAAACAAGCATTGGAACTAAATGGTAGGGACCTAAATAGACCATACCTACAAGCATAGATCACCCCTGGTCCTATATGTCATTTTGGGGGTATTCTTGTGAATAAGGGTCATTTGCTTGTGAGACCAGCCTTAGTAGTTGGTGTTGGGGGATTGGTGAAACCTAGTGATTAGGTTACCCTTGAGGTTTTGGGGTTGTGATAACCTTAATCAATTCCTTTTTCCACACTTGTGATAAGTGTTAAGCATTTTGGCTTTGAAAGATTGGTGATCTAGGGATCATTGCCCTATTTTGGTCACTTTGAGGCTTCCAGTTGTCCACTTTGCATTAGATTACCCTTAGGAATTTAATAGGTTAGATATCATATGTGGACATGTTGAAGATGAGGTGGGAATAATTTCAAGATACCTGAATGTGTTTAGGAGTTATATTCAAGAAGAGATCAGTTTGGTAAAGATGGAGAGTATTGAGGAGGCTTATTAGTTTTCCCTAAAAGCTGAGGAGAAATTAAATAAAAGACATGAGAAAAGACAAAGAGGAAGGGGTTATAGATTCCCTAGAGGAAGAGGTAGATATTATGGTGAAAATAGCATATCTGATTAGGACAAGGCAAATCTATACAAAGCCAAGACCGAGTGGAAAGGTGGAAGTCCATTCAGAGGAAGGGGTAATTATTCCCGAGGTGGATAGTAGAAGAGCATTCCAAGGAACTCATTACAATTGTGGAGATGAGAGACATATATCATTTGATTGTACACATGTAATCAAGAAAGTAGATAGTAGCATAAATGCTTTGGTGCAAGAAGATTCACCAAATGAACCTAAGAAGGAAGGAAACTTGATGGTCAGAAGAATCTTGTGGAGTGAGAATAATAAGAAAGATCCAGTAAGGAAAATTTTGTTTAAGACTAGATGTAGAGTTGCAAAAAAAGTTTGGAAATTGATTATTGATAATGGAAGTTTTGATAATCTGGCATCTGAGGATATGGTTACAAAGCTATAGTTTGAAATATTGAAGCATTCAAAGCCCTATCATATTTCATGGATCAAGGATGAGCATACACTTATGGTAAGTGAACAATGTTTTGTGAATCTGAAAATTGGAAATTTTTATGATAAGGTGTTGTGTGATATTATGCCTATGGATTATTGTCATATTTTGTTGGGAAGACCTTGGCAATATGATATACATGCTATATATGATGGAAGATTGAACAAATATACTATTTGGGTTGATGGCAAGAGACATGTCTTATTACCTTTGGTTGAAGAATCTACTGGTGAGGTATGTACATCTGTGAAAGTTTGTTTGATGGAAGGTAGATAGTTTGTTAAGGATATGAAGAGAAATGATTTATGTTATGCTTTTATTCCTAACAAATCGAGAGAGAAAATAGAAGATAAAGTTCCTGAAGAAGTTGAGAAGTTGCTCACTGAGTAAAAGGAGATCATTTTAGATAATGTACTTGATGGTTTACCACCAATGAGAGATATTAGTAATTGTGTGGATGTGATTCCTAAAGCTAGTTTTCAAAACAAGGCACCACACTGATTGACACCAACTAAGAATGAGGAAGTCAACTGACAAGTTCATGTGTTTTTACAGAAAGGTTTGATGATGGAAAGTTTAATTCCATGTGTAGTACTAGCTATTTTGGCACCTAAGAAGAATGGATAATGGTGAATGTGTACGGATTCAAGAGTTATTAACAAGATCACAGTTAAGTATCGATTCATTATACTGAGAATGGATGATATAATGGATTTTCTGAGTAGAGAAAAATATTTTACCAAGATTGATTTGAAGAGTGGATATCATTAGATTAGAATCAGAGAAGGTGATGAATGAAAGACTATTTTCAAGACAAAAAAAGGTTTGTATGAATGGTTGTTGATGTCTTTTGGTTTAACTAATGCACCAAGTACTTTTATGAGGTTAATGAATGGGGTTTTGAAGAAATTATTGGGTAAATTTGTGATTATGTACTTGGATGACACTCTAATATTTAGTAATACTAGAGAAGACCATTTTTTTCACAATAGACAGATATAGCAGATATTAAAAGAGGAAAAGTTGTTGAGTAATTTGAAGAAGTCTTCCTTCATGAAAGAAGAACTTTTGTATTTAAGTTTTGTGATTTTAGTTGATGGTTTGAAGATGGATCCTAAGAAGGTTGAAGCTATACTTGATTGGACTACACCTGAGAGTATCATTGAGGTAAGATCATTTTATGGGTTAGCAATTTTTTACTAAAATTTTATCAAAAATTTCAATTCAATTTGTAATGCTATGACTGAGACAATGAGAGGAGATAAGAGAGAATTCAAGTGGACACATGGAGTGGATAAAAGTTTTGAAACTTTGAAACTAAAGGTTGCTGAATTACCTATGTTAGCCTTACCTAGTTTCAATAAGGTATTCCAAGTGGAATGTGATGCAAGTGGCAGTGCAATAGGATCTTTGTTGAGTCAAGAAGGTAAAGTTGTTGCTTTCTTTAGTGAAAAGTTGAATGATGCTAAAAGGAAATATTATGTGTATGATCAAGAATTATATTCTATTATTCAAGTTTAGAAGAAATGGAGACATTATTTGATGTCAAGTGAATTTGTGTTATATACTGATCATAAGGCTTTACAGTATTTGGGTAGTCAGACTAAGTTGAATCAGAGACATATGAAATGGGTTGAGTATCTGCATAATTTCACTTTTGTAATAAAGCATAAGAGTGGAGTATCCAACTGAGTTGCTGATGCATTGAGTAGAAGAAGATCTTTGTTGACTGAATGAGAATTGATTTTCTTGGTTTTGATGATACAAAGAATTTGTATAAAATTGACCCTTCTTTTTTTGAACCATGGAGAATGTGCAGAGCACCTATTCTAGATCAACTGAGTAGGTTTGAAGAATATTTCATTCAGGTATATACATTGTTCAAAGGTATTCAATTATGTATACTGAGAGGATCAATGAGAATCAATTTGATAAAGGATAAGTATAGGAGTGGTTTGGCTAGACATTTTGCCATTGATAAGACATTGATTTTACTTAAGAAAGGTATTTTTGGCCTTAGTTGTTTAAGGATGTTCAGAAATTTGTGAAGAGTTGTGGAATTTCAAGTTGCCAAAGGAGTAAGTCAAAATACTAGATTGTATACACCGATTTCTATTCTTGAGGAACCTTGGAGTGATATCAACATGGATTTTCTTCTTGGCTTACCGAGGACAGCAAGAGGTAATGATTCCATATTTGTTGTTGTGGATAGATTTTCCAAGATGACACAATTTATACCATATAGAAAAACATCAAATAAAGTGCATATAGAAATCTTTTCTTCAAGGAGATTGTGAGATTGCATGGATTACCAAAGAGTATCATCTCTGACTGAGACAATAAGTTTATTGACTATTTTTGGAAAACTCTTTGGAAGAAGCTAGACACTGAGTTGAAGTATAGTTCTACATTTCACCCACAAATTGATGGAAAAATAGAGGTTGTAAACTGAAGTTTGGGTAACTTGTTGAGATTCTTAGTTGGAGACAAACTGAATAATTGGGATTTTACGTTAGCACAAGCAGAGTTTTCATATAATAATTCAGTAAATAGGAGTACTAATAAGAGACCTTTTTAGATTTTTACTGGCATACAACAAAGATGTATATCAAACTTGAGAGATATTGTTGGAGAAGAGAAGATGAGTGTTGAAGGAGAAGAATTTGTTGAGTTTATGAAGTCATTGCATGAGGAAGTGAAACATAAGTTTGAACAAAGTAATCATAAATACAAGGATAGTTTAGATAGATCGAGAAGACATAAGACTTTTGAGGTTGGTGATGAAGTGATGGTTCATTTGAATAAAGGAAGATTTCCTGTTGGAACATATGGTAAATTAAAAATGAAGAAATTTGGTCCTTGCAAGATATTGAGGAAGTTTGACAGTAGAAATTCTTATGAAGTAGAATTACCTAATGACATGGCTATATTGCCTATATTTGACATTTCAGATTTGTATGAGTATCATGAGCCTGATGAAGAAGTGACAGTTCTGGGTGATTATCCTAAGAAATAGATAGAAGAAGTTGAACAGGTTTTGGAGCAAAGAATTGGTAAAAGCACAAGAGGAAAGGATTACATGTAATATTTGGTAAAGTAGAAGAACAAACCAATTGAATACTCTACATGGATTTCTTAGTCTGAGTTGGATTCAGCTTAGTTCATACCTAACTCATGATTTGGAGAATCATCCCTTTTCAACCCTGGGTGTTTGATGGAGGAGCATCTTGGGTTCATGGAAATCATGTATCAAGAAAAAATATTCTTTCCTTTGAGCTCGGTATCTTGTTAGAGACCCTTGGTAGATTCCTTGGTAACTTCTTTGGAGTTCTCAGTTGAAGGTTCTATTTTGTTTCACCGATCAAACTTGATTACTTTTCTTGGCATGGTTTCACTGACTGGTCTTGATGGCTCGGTGATTTTCTTGTTTCCTATCTCAGTGAGTGTGTTTTATTTTGTTGGATGTTTGGGCAGACATATGCATTTAATTTGGTAGTAGTATTGATTTGGGATCTCTCATTTGGATGCGTGTGGACCTAAATCTGGTCATTTCTATTTCCTATGCTCGATCTATAGGATCTTTTGGGCTAACCTTTTTGGTAGCCTCTTGTATAAATGTAGTGTTTTGTTCTTAGTTTCAGTAGTTGTTGGATAGTATTTTGGAGATCTAGGGTTTATGGGTCTCACATGTGTGAGGATTATTTTGTAATATTTTCATATTCTACTGGCCATAATCGGGAAGGCCTTACAACCTGACATGTATGAAGTTTGATGAGTTAATGAAAAGTATTTGTATTCCTTCTCTCCTTCTCTGTGTTTGAGCTTCCGAGTTGTGTATCTACAATCTGGTTTGGTTCTTTAGAGTGCCTTTTTCCCTAAGTACTAACCCTCCTTGCATCAAAAAGATACATGTCTCAGTTTTCCAGTTCTAACTTTACAGCAAGATCCGACATTTCGGCGACAACCAAATTCAGTTTTAAAGTACCATCCTCTTCATCTAATTTCCAAGTCAATTTTTTCTTACTTCTTTTCCCTTGCATTTACTTTATCAAATAGAATTTATCTTAAGGAAATCAAATCCCCATTGAGCATAGATCTTGCATTAACACTCATTCTCATTTTGGTTGTGTTAATCAGATTTTCTTTGTGAGGGTTTGTATTTCCAATGTATATAAGATCTTGGTGAGTGATCTATATATTTTCATTGCTCACCACTTTCCATTATAAATACCATAATAAAAAATCTCTACATCCTTACCTTCCAACTGTCTGACCATTAGTTTTAAGGTAGTAGGTTTCTCAATGTCATAGTAGTTTCTGGTTAGCTGACCATCTTCATATCTTATTAGCTATTACAATTCCAATGTTTGAATTTAAATTGTAACAATCATTTAGCATAAGAAATAGAGGCACATGATTGCACTTAGTGTCTATATTGCATTGTTATATTCTTTCCTTCAACTTAATAATGATCATTTCATGCTTGTAAGTAAATTCTATGTGATTGCGAGCCATTATCTGTTATTTTTATGCTCAAGATTTATGTAATTAAGGTTTCCTACTAGCAATTAGGGTTTTTTATTTTCTATCCTAGATTCTAAACACTCTATTCTACTCAATTTTCTTAAAAGGTTGTATTTGGTTACATCTACAATATTCAAGTCTATTTGAAAGCCTAGAGAGTGCAATTAAGGTTGGTATAGAACCCTAGTCTCTGTATAAACCCTTGCTTGTGAATTGTAAATATGGTAGAAGCTTAATCTTATATAGATAAAAGGAAGTATCCTATAAATATTATAGAAAAAATCTATAAATATTATAGCAAAAATCTTAGGGTCAACAAAGATATAGAAGAGAGCTCAAACCAATAGTGTGCCTAGTGACTTTTTAGTAGAATTTAATGTTTCTTGCAGATATCCAATAAAAGTGTCCCTATTTAAGAATTGTGGAGGATAAATTGTAATAAAAAGAGATAGGGAGTACCTATCAGAAAAATTGGGGATTCAAATCTAGAAAGAATAATTGTTCCTAAGTTTTTCATCAATGTTGATCTAATGATGGTAGTGGCAAATAGCTATAACCTAATCACAATGCAATTTTTGTCTTTCCAAGATAAATAGTTGGAAAAGATCACTAAGGAGAGCATTGCACAAACAATCATGTTGGAGAGAAATAGAGGATGGTGGTCAGTTGATGAATAAAAATTAATTCCAAATTTTACAAAGAATAATGATATATAAAGAAGAAAGATTCATTTCCACTGACCCAAGTGTTTTTCAAAGGTATAAAGGTCCTTGGGCCCCAATGATAAGCCACCCTGCCATGTTTATTTATTTTATTAGTACCTGAAGGATACCTAGTTTTCTCTATGTCATTGGTTTGGTGAAGATGCTCGGAGAAAGATCCCAAATTGGATGTTGATTATGTATTTGGATATAAAAGGGCATGATTCTCACAAAAAAATTGATTATGCATATGTATTAGCTAATAAGATTCACAGTGCATTAGCAAACATGAAAACAAAATGTATTTTAAATTTCAGATTTTAATATAATATTGATGCATATTTTGTTCTGGATTGGGCTTATGGTGTGGGATGAAGAGCTCAATATTCAACCCCAAGTTGAAGGAGATTATGTTCTTGTCCAAGAGTGGACACATATTTGTGATGTGCATGGTACAGGTTCATCCTACATCTTTTTTGAAAACCCTTTTATGAGAAAATTAATGTGCTTCTTAAATGGATTTGTCCCACAGGGATTGTCAGAGAAGGTCAAGACATTTTTTAGGGCAAAATATTTGGATAAGGATAATAAAGTGGATGTAAAATGGGGATCCTAGTTTTACAACAAAGATCGCATAGTTACTAGGGTTTTTGGTAGTTTTGTACCCCAAAGAAGTATACCAATAATAGTACCAGACATAATTTTTTTCTTAGAAATTATGAACCAAATGTACTTTGCAAAGGGCGTTGAATGTGCAAGACAACTGAGAGAGCGTGTGAATAAGTTGTCCACAAGAATTTAAGAATTTTTAAACTTAAATTAGTTCCACCAATATTACTTTAATCCTTTAATAACTAAAATATGTAAACATGAAAAGCACATAAACCATCAAACACATGAAACACCAAATTTAGGTAGAAAACCATTTTAAGGGAAAAACCATAGAGAATATTATTCTCAAATATATAAACACTTGTTAGGGTGACACTATTGATCCCCTTTTTAAGTCTCCCACCTAAAAGAAGAGCATTCTAAAAGCTTCACAAGGGTGGGAAAATTGTGCCCTGTGAAACAACCTCCGTGATTTTATAGAAGCTAACTCTACTTTGGTGCTTTGGGAAATGGGAAAGAAAATTAAACAAAAACTAAGGTGATGCACCAGAGATTTTGAAAATCTTTGATTTTCCCGTTAGAAATAATAAGAACAAACGACCCCAGAAATGAGCATAGAATTCCACAGACTCTTCATTGTTGGAAACAGAACATGTTGACAAGATCCTTGACACAGGTCAAAATATTTAGATCTTCCCTTGAGAAGCACCCGCTAAGGATCGTAGGAAATGTTCCTATTATCTCGCTAAAACAACTATTATAAGCGAGTTTCATTCACCAAAATGGCATGGTAAAACCCAGATTAGAAGCATTAAAAGAGTTGCCAAATATGGTTCAATGACTTGCAGCCTGTGACAAATTATAAGAGCTTAAAATCAACAAATGATATCTACGTTTATTCATAAATGATACAGAGCTTTAAAATCATTCACAAAATAGAAGAAAAAACACTGTAAAAGCAAACTGGGAATAGTCTAGTATGTCTCCTCTATTGATTATATGAAAATTAAAAGGCTAGGGTCTGAAAAATGAAACTGCAACTATTTTCTAAGTGTTCTTCTATAAAGTGAACAAAAGACTCCTAAACAGAAGTTCTAGATCCAAAATATTGAAGGGAACCACCATATCATGATCTTTTAATACAATGTGTCTATGGGCTTATATAGGAATAACCTTGAGTTGAATCTCAAAAATACAACCGAGAAAGGGCCTTGCATTTGTGCCATGTGGAAGAATCATCGAGGTGGTTGTTACAGTTGTTCCAGGTGTGTTGATGTTGTATCATTATTCTATTTCTATGCACACAACATGGACACCACTTGTGTCTTTTGTAACTACCTTGTCATCATCAGGGAATAAATTCCTAACTCCACTAATTATGATTCCTCATTTTTTACGCGTGGAGATGATCTCATTTTTGGATCAAATCTGCCTCGGGATTCACCATGGGCTAAAAAGTGACTATTTTTCCTTGAAGTATGTGGATCTTGTCACCTTTTGAAACATACAACCAAGGACTGGAGACATGTCGCAATGATGAAAATTGGATAGAGAAAGCCTTGTGCAGAGGCGTTTGAAACTCGGTGGTACTGAGACATTGTGCTCAAGTGGGATTTCTTGAGTTTTTCCTTCCCTTTAGCCTTCAAAAATTTTGCAGTGCTGACACATGGCACTCTCTGTAGCAAGCACACTTGAGAAGTGAAATAAGTTGAAGGAAAAGAGCTCACAAACATTGTAGAAACAATGCGACTTTGGAATTTTACTACCCCAACTTCACGGGGCCAAAGCTTTTAGCTCTCTTCTTAGAACTAGTAATGACATATATCATTGGAAAGGTCTTCAAGAGATATAATTTTCATCTCCACAACTTTGTAAGGAAATGGAAGCTCAAAACTAGCTAGTTGTGCATCTTCCATAACCACTAGTTGCTTGATCCTTTCTTCTATAGTAGTAACTTGCATTGCAAGAACCTGCTCTTGTTGTTCTCTTAGGATCTTAGTGTGATCTTGTAGCATATGAGCTCGGCAATCAATCTCCTCTTGTCGTCGGCGATATTATTGCTCCTCGTCGATAGCTTTCAATTCCTCTTGGAGATTCAACAATATCTCCTTATAGCTAATATTTTCCTAGCTTCCCACATTTTGGTGTTGGGAAGGAGGGTAAGCATGTTGATAGGAACTAAAATGAGCCTCATGTGGTTGTTGGTAACCATATGCAAGGGAGGGTGAGAGTAAGGAATTGTCAAACTGCTCACAATTTTCTTTTGAAGGGGGGAGTGGAGAAAATTTGAAAGCATTTATGGATTGGTACTGCTGGTAGGGAGGTGAAATGCTTACATTTTCATGAAAAAGAGGAGGGAAACTCCACTTTCCATAATATTCCTTCATGCTAAATCATAAGGAAATAAAAAGATATGTTGATGGTGTTTTTAACAAGAGGGAAAAGTCTTCTTAAAACTGAGATTTGGGCATATTCCATCAAAATTAGCCAATTTTTTGGCTAGAGATTTGTCAGGTGTTTGCAACATGCCTCTTGAATGCTGGAAATACTTAAGAACACACCAAATCTCCAACTATGAAATCTCTATCCCATCAAGCATGCCAAAAAACTATTGATCCCCCTTTTTAGTCTCTCACCTAAAAGAAGGGTAGTTTGGAAGCTTCATAGGGGTGGGACATGTGAAACAACCTTTGGGATTTTATAGAAGTCAGATCTTCTCTTTGGTGCTTTGGAAAAGGGGAAATAAAATTAAACAAAAACAAAGGCAATGTGCAAGAGATTTTGAAACCCTTTGATTTTCTATTTAGAAACAATAAGAACATAAGATCCCATAAATGAGTGTAGAATGTCACATACTCTTCATTGTTGTAAAGAGAACATGATGACAAGATCCTCGACATGGGTCAAAATATTAAGATCTTCCCGTGAGAAGCACCCTCTAAGGCTTCCTGTAAATATTCCTATTATTTCACTAAAAAAGCTATTCTAAACAAGTTTCATTCACCAAAATGGCATGGTATAACCCTAAATTACAAGCATTGAAAGAGTCACCAGACATGGTTCAATAACTTGCAGTCTGTGATGAATTATAAGAGCCTAAAATCAACAAATTATAGCCACATTCATTTATAAATGACATAAAGCTTTAAAATCATTCACAAAATAAAATAAAACACGCTGCAAAAGAAAATTGGGCATAATCGAGTATGTTTCCTCTATTGATTATGTGAAAATTACAAGGCTAGGGTTTGAAAAAGGAAACGACAATTATTTTCTAAGTGTTCTCCTATACAGTGAGAAAAAGGCTCCAGAATAGAATTTATATATCTAAACAATTGAAGGGAACCACTAGATTGTGATCTTTTATTATAATTTTCCTGTGGGCTTATATAGGAAGAACCTTGAGATGAATCTCAAAAATGCAACTGAGAAAGGGCCTTGCATTTGTGTCATGCAGAAGAATCATAATGGCAGTTGTTACAACTATTCCAATCATGTTGATCTCTACATCATTATTCTATTTCCATGTGCCTAGTATGGATGTAACCTGTGCCTTTTATAACTACCTTGTCATCATGAGGGAATAAATTCCCAACTCCACTCGCTGTGATTCCTCTTTTTTTTTTCATGGTGGTGATCTCATTTTTGGATCAAATTTTCCTCGAGATTCACCATGGGCTAAAAGTTACTATTTTCTCTTGAAGGATGCGGACCCACTACCCTTTTGACACATGCAACCAAGGATTGGACACTTTTTGCAACAATATAACTTTGACGGAGGAAGCCTCGCATAGAGGCATTTGAAACTCTACAGTGTTGAAACATGGTGCTTAGTCGAGCTTTCTTGATTTTTGTCTTCCTTTTAACCTTCAAAAACTCTATAATGTTGAAACATGATTCTCTTTGCATTGAGCACACTTGAAAAGTGAAATAATTTGAAGGAAATAGATCACATACATGGTAGAAACTCTACGAATTTGGCATTTTACTGCCCCAACTTTGTGGGGTCATAACTCTCAGCTCCTTGCTCAAAATTAGTAATGGAATAGATTGTTGGAAGTGTCTTCAGGAGATTTAATTTTATTCCCTTGGAACCATGCCTTTACCACACCACACCAAGGGATGAATGATAGTTTTGACCCCAAATGTTTTTCCAAAGGCCTCCAAAAATGCACTTTTATGAAACACAAAAAAATACCAAAAAAATTTATTTTCAATTTTTCTCAATTATGCTCAATCTGTCACTTCTTCACTTCCTCAGATCACCTTCAAAATTATTTGGATGAAGGTCATGGTAGATAAAATATACAAATGCCAATTAAGGTGATTTTACAAAGAAAGGCTCACTACGAGAGGCTCACTTGCAAAGGGATCACTATGCAAAGAGAGAAGGCTTGTTGTCAGAGGTGTCACTACCCAAATGATGAAGGATAAAAGAGAATAGATCCACCACTAATGTACAATATAAAATCATCTTAATGATATGTAGATACCTTTGAATCATTGCTTCTAGTAGCTAGCACATGAATATCCACAATGCTCTCAACCAGACTTTACAAAAACTCAAACATGCAAGGAGACAAATCCCCTTTCATACATCCTCATCACATAAGTATAAGGTTTCACAACACTCACACAAGTATACATAAATTCAACACATTTTTCATAATGATTTATCCTTTATTTATACCAATCTTTCATTTATGAAGTCTCTGACTATCGGCTAAGCAAGTAATCAGACATAATTTTGAATTAGGTCAGGACTAATCATTCATGCAGTGAAAAAAATGAGAAGTGGACCACAACACACTTTAACTAAGACCACAAATAGCATTATACATATTACATATATTTTTGCATTCATCGAGACAACTAATTAAAGTGTAAACACTTGAGGTAAGCCAAACCTAGAGTAGAAACATCATTGATCTTTGAAACCAGATCTTTGAAGCTAAAAATGTTGTGCCAACTGAAATGAATGAAGTTAAGGATACTAGTAAATAATTTCCAAAATTTCACTATTAGAAACCATTACACGGACAAATGTGAAGCGCACATTTCATAGATAAAATATTTTTAGTCAGGTTCATATTTAGACAAATACCAATTCTATAGTACTGCACTCTGAACCATAAAATCTCTAATCCAACAATTCCAAAATGTACTCAATAACATATCAAAATCTCACCAACAAATTTGCAACATAAAAAACATGCAAAGAAAAATTCTCAGCACCATTGCACGAAAATCATGTTGACATTAATGCAATTGTGTTGACATCAATGACACCAAAATAAACATTCTAAATAATCACTTATCAAAACTCACCCATTCTACACAATCCTGCAATAATCTCCCCCTTTATCATTGATGGCAACACATCTACAACAATAATAGCCTTAAAAAATTATTCTTGCCAAAACTCTCCCCCTAACTCAAAATATTCCCCTTTGACATCAATGCAAAAGGTCAAAGATGTAGATAAACTACTCATTCTTCTTGGCTTCCCTTGTGATAGATATATCAACTCACAATAGTATGTATCTCGCCCTAAGAGGAAGCCACCATCATTAGTCCAAATCAAATAAAATGGATGAGGTTCACTAAACTAATTGTTAATTTTTTAGGATAGCTACAAATGTAATATCACTCTATGTTGTATGTGTGTTCCAAATGCAACAATCTCTCTTTCATTCATATTGGGAATGGGGCTAGGAGAGACGTGTCCCTTCATGGGAAATGTCTATTCATTATTATTTATAAGAAAGGACATGTCTCTTCCGATTAATTATAATTTAATCAATCTTATAATGTTTCATCAATCAATTATTAATTAAGAATAATTTAATAATTTAATATTGAATGTTAAATTTCATATGATTAATAATAATATAACATATATATTATATTATTATTAATCAACATGTATTATATATATTCCAATGATCATACGACTGAAGCTACAAACATTAACATTCCCTCTTAGCTAGGGAGGATGATCAAACATAATGTGTAGTGGTCTCTTGTGTCAACACTTATGATCCTCACCATAGCTATACAAAACATCAACACTCCCTCTTAGCTAGGGAGGATAAATCAATCCAATGTCAAAACTTATATGACACTTGGTAATATCAATCATATGATGTAAGCAATAAAAGAATCATCCTCATGATGTAATCAATAGAAACACAGTCTCAAGATGTGGATTGCCTCCATCGATGATTCTATCCACAAGCTCTCAAGTGGATTTCCTCCATCGACGATTCTATCCACAAGCTCTTAGGTAGATTTCCTCCCTCGACAATTCTATCCACAAGATCTCAAGTGGATTGCCTCCATCGGCGATTCTATCAACAAGCTCTCGTGTGGATTGCCTCAATCGGTGATTCTATCCACAAACTCACGAGCTTTAGAGTAGATTTCCTCCATCAGCGATTCTATCCACAAGCTCTCATGTGGATTTCATCCATTGGTGATTCTATCCATAAACTCACAAGCTTTAGAGTGGATTTCCTCCATCGGCAATTCTATCCACAAGTTCCTAGATGGATTGCCTAAATCGGCGATTCTATCCACAAGCTCTCATGTGGATTTCCTCCATTGGTGATTCTATCTACAAACTCATGAGCTTTAATGTGGATTGCCTCAATCGGTGATTCTATCCACAAGTTCTCGGGTGGATTGCCTCAACCAAAAATTTTATCCACAAGCTCTCATGTGGATTACCTCCATTGATGATTATATCCACAAACTCACAAGATTTAATGTGGATTTCCTCAATCGGCAATTCTATCCACAAGTTCTATCTATTATGATATGTTTCAGCCATCACAAGATGTTTATCACAATAGAAGGTCAAGTTATTGTAAGACCGTCACCTTTCAATAACTCTTACAAATACAAGTGATAATCATTTGGAAGTCATCACTTCCTCATGATGTACACAGGGGGTGGGCCCATTAAAAATATGGAGTCACACACATGACATCCATCATGTCTCAATGCAAAGGGTGAAAACAAGGGATTTCACCTTGAACTTCTCTCATAGAGAAGAACTCATTGAGAAGATATTAATTTTTTGATCATCCAAGATTGCTTAAGATGAACTGTTAGACTCCCTCTAAGTCTGATATCAATCTTCTTATCTCCTCATCCAAAGTTATCTCTAAATATTCAGACTCCCTCTGAAAACAATTTCTTGTGCTTCTGTCCAGAAGGTATGTCATAGAGAGATTACAAATAACTTATAAACTAGACTATCTCATATAAAAATACCAAAGATAGAAGCATACAAGATTTTACTATCCAATATTATAGCATAAATTTCAAACTCAATAATTCATGTTCATTAATAAAACATGGAATACTTATCTTAAGTTTCAAATATTTCCTTTTGTAAGGTGAGCCCATATAGGAAATATCAACTCTCATCAAATTTTGAAGTTGTTTGTAGAGGACACGCTACACGAGATCATAATGTTATTCCTGCTTGCCATGTCAATGACCTTCATGTAGAGAAAAAACCTAGAGTGGATGATCACCATTTTATCTCTCCACTAAGGATGGTTCAAATGGAAATGTAACTTTGGTTATTATTCCCCCCCACAATGTACAATTCTCACTCTTATATCGTTGAACAATACTCATGTCTTCTTGTTAAATGACTTGATTGCTCCAAGAGAGTTGAGACTATAATTAATTCTATTTTTTCTATAAAGAGACACACTTCCTTGAATAAATTCTCCTTTGTTAATGCTTGACCATGATCATAACAAATTAATATATCTCTTTAATGAAAGCCACTTTCAGGAATTTCACATAGACCCGTACACAGTCTGTCATAACTTTTGAACCCCATATTATCTCTCCAATCTCTCTGGTGGGATTCTTTAGAATTTATTTTTTCCCAACATATCCAAAATTCAAAAAAATCCAACGGTGTATTTTTAAGATATGGTCCCTTTACCGAGACTGTATTTTCTGAGATAGTCACACATTCACCATCAACAAACTACTCACTTACATTTGTAGTCTGGCTCTGATACCATGTTAATTTTTTAGGATAGCTGAAAATGTAATATCACTATATGTTGTATGTTTTTTCCAAATGAAACAATCTCTATTTCATTTATATTGGGAATGAGGCTAGGAGAGACGTGTCCCTTCATGGGACATGTCTATTCATTATTATTTATAAGAAAGGACATGCCTCTTCCCATTAATTATAATTTAATCAATCTTATAATGTTTCATCAATCAATTATTAATTAAGAATAATATAATAATTTAATATTAAATATTAAATTTCATATGATTAGTAATAATATAACATATATATTATATTATTATTAATCAACATGTATTATATATATTCCAATGATCATACGACTGAAGCTACAAACATTAACAATAATGCACATCCATATGCATTTAGCTCTGATAAGGAGGGGAAATTACCCCCAACTTCTCCCATAGATAATCAAAATTATCCTTATAGAGCACCTTGGTTAAAATGTAAAAAAAAAATATTTTGTAGGTACATACTCAAGCTATATCCCATTGTCCAAAAAAATTCCCTCAAAAAGTGGTACCATATTGAAATGTGTTTTGTCCTTGAATACAGACCAGATTTTTTGAAATGTTTATTACACTGGTATTATCACATAAGATAGAAATGGGATCATCAAACATTATTCCAATATCTTTCAAAGTTTATTTTTTCCAAAGTATCTAAGTGCAACATGAACTAGCTGCAATATATTTTTCTTCAATAGTAGATAGAGACATTGGGCCTTGTTTCTTACTTGACCAAGGAACTAACCAAGTTCCAAGGAAAAATTCACCTCTACTTGTACTTTTCCTATTATCTACGCATCCAACCCAATCAACATTAGTGTAAGTCATCAAAGAAAAGCTTGATTTTCTAAGATACCATTGACTAAAGTCTTTTGTTCCTTTCAAATATCTAAAAATTCTTTTTACAGCTACAATATGAGTTTCTCTAAGATCTTGCTAAAATCTAGCTACGAGACTAACAACATGCATAATCTCTAATCAAGTAGCAGTCAAATATAAAAATTCACCAATAATTATATTTAATTTCATCTACCTTAGGAGATTCAACATCCTTACTCAACTTAGATCCAGTAACCATAGCAACTCATATTGATTTAACATTTTCCATCCCAAAAAATTTCAACATGTCTTTGACATATTTTGAATGTGAAATAAAGACACCTTCTCTTTTTTTATTAACTTGTAATTCCAGAAAGAAATTCATCTCCTCAATCATGTATATTTCAAACTATTTTTACATTTCATTAAAAAAATTCTTACACATACTATCATTCCCTCCAAAGATTGCATCATCCACATAGAAAATTATAATCAAGATATCATTTGATTCAAACTTAAAGTATATATTAATATCAATAGGGAGCTTTCTTTAGTCCATATAGTGTATTCTTCAACTTGCAGACCATCTCTGGATCATGTGACAGCCTGAAGCCTTTGGGTTATTCTATGTTACCTCTTCTTTTAGTTCTGCATTCAGAAATACAAATTTCACATCCATCTAATATACCTTAAAGTCCTAATGTGTTTCAAAATCTAAAAGAATTATGACTGCTTCCATTCTTTCCACTAGACCATAAGTATCTTCAAATTCAATTTCTTCCACCTATATATGTCCTTTACATACAAGTCTATCCTTGTTCCTTACTATGTGTCCATCTTCATCTAGCTTGTTCTAGAATGCCCATTTTGATCAAATTACATTTTTTCTGATAGTCTTGGGACCAATTCCCAAGTTTGATTCTTCTCAATATGATCTAGTTCTTCTTTCATATCTTTCTTCTAATTTTGATCATTGCAAGCTTCTTTTATAACCTTTGGTTCTATTTATGAAATTAAGAACAAGTTAACATATTCTTAGCAGCTTTACTTCTTGTGATGACACATCATTTATTATCTCTAATAATACATCTCTCTAAATGATTCGTGTACAATAGGAAAATAGTAAGGGCTTCTAGAGTGGTTCCCTAATGCAACACCTAACCAATCATTTTTTATTATACAATCGAAAGGATGATGACCCACTAGACCCAAGTAGGACTTAAGTGCTAGTGGATGCAATGATCCTTTATTTTTATGGAAATGTGAGAATATATTGGGGAGATATGATTGGCTAATGTAAGATGAGAGACAAAATAGGAAAAAATGGAAATTTGCAGAATATTCAGACTAATAGAAAACAAATAGCTCTGTGTGGGTACCAAAAATAGAAACCAGAGAACACCACCGACCTATGATTTCAAATTGATGTTTTTTTGTAGGGAAGAGGTTTCTTGGGGCATCCTATTCTAGGGAAGAGGGTGCCTAGCATGTCTTGTTCCCATTTCTTTTGACATAACCCAATTGCATATTGTTCGCCAGGTCCTATACTTTCTAGATTCAAAATGATGTGAGTGCCACCTACTTTTGCACACAAAATGGGGAAAATGTTGGGTAGAAAGGAATTTTACTTAGTAAAACCCTAGTTGAGGAATTAACCTTGATATATAAATAAAATTTCATGACAGGAATGTATGTAAATGTAAAGTAAATATTAGATATACTTTGTAAATGCATATACCTCCATAAACTGGTATTGAGACCGTGATGTCTATGAAGATGCTTATGTGTTGCTTGAATTTACTTATATGTTGAATTTGAATCTTGAAATGTAAATAAGAATTAAGGATTCCTTTCACAAATGCATAGATCCATAAATACTCCTCAAATAGCTTCAATGTTGTTATGTTTGATTGTCTCTCACCTTGAAGAATGGATGTGGATGGAAAAAGGATCTTCTTGCTTTATTTGAGTCTTAGCTACTTGGACATTATGGGAGAGAAGATTTCTAAAATGGAGAAGATTTCCTTAAAAGATGCTTTGGATGCTTGGAAAATGCTTGAAATCTTGATCTTGAATGCTTGGATTTGAAATTGTAGGAGAGCACTTGAAATCTTGATCATGGTTACTAAAATGAGGAGAGATATGTTGTTTTTATGCATCTTGTAATATTTTGAAGCTCAAAACTTGAAGGAGGCTAACAGAAAATTAGAAATCCTGTTAAAACAAGGAGAGGGGGCCCCAATTCAAATTTCATAGAGAAAATAGGGGAAGAGGTCTTCCTGGATGTCCTCTTTCCACCAAAAGATTCCAAAATTAAATTTGGGAGTTAGGAAGATGGAAATAAAGTCAAAAATATAAGTGGTTCAAGGCTAGATCAAGCATAATAGACATGAAATCTCAAGAACACCAAAATGGGGACTAATTGAGCATCTTATTATAGGTGCTTACAATTCAAAATGGTACATTTATCCGTCACTTTAGTAGGAGTATGAGACTACCTCATGCTCATGGTAAAGTACAACATAGCATTGGAATTTTTTTATCAAGGTCAATAGACAAGGAGACACTAAGCCCCCAAGTGACTAAGGTCCTCATAAAATCCAAAACCAAGATAAAAGAAGAAACACTTGGAGAGAGAGGGAGAGAGAGAGAGAGAGAGAGAGAGAGAGAGAGAGAGAGAGAGAGAGAGAGAGAGAGAGAGAGAGAGAGAGTAGCCTAGTAAGGTTTTGACTTACTATGGGCCATGAAGAGAAAATATTGCTACAAAAGATGGAATTGATAGTCTAACAAACTATGTTATGTTAGTTAGCCCCTCGAAAAGGATAACTAAGTGAAGTATAGTCCACTAGGAAACCCACCAAAAGAGGATCAATCCTTAAGGAAAGCATCATCTCTGAAAGGGATCTAGAAAAGAGAGATGATTCCTAAGAAAATAGTAGTATCCAAATGGATCTATTGGATAATACACAAGGCATGATAACGTAATGTAAAGGATAATTATAAGGATATCATTGTCTCCTTGAACATCTGCCTTAGATATTGCATTGAATCATTGTGTACATTTGTGAAAAATATGAAACAAGTAGAGGAGTGTATTCCCCAACATTAAATTTGTTAGAATAACTAAGAAGGGGGGGGGGGTGAATCAATGGCCTCAAAAATATTTCAATAATTTAACCACAAAACTTTATATCTCAAATATAAACCTCAAGTTATCTTCAGTCCTACAAGATGTATGCCTTTAAATAATCTCATCAAATAACTACTTCTCGGAGTTCAATTGTTAAACCTTATTCTTTATCTTTACCGATTACCAGTCTATCATTTACTGAAATATAATAAATAACTTAGTGTATACCGACCAATCATGTTTTAGTAATGTGTAAAGAAAAAAATGAAAGAAATGACTCATAAACACATTTGACACATAGATTTTTAATGTGGAAACCATGTTAAGGGAAAAACCACTTGGGACCGGTAACCCAAAATTTTCACTCTTCTGAAGTGAGCTCGGTGAAGAGCCAACCCTATTAAAGGTTACAAACACACTGTTAAGTGCAACCTTGTAAGAGGATTTATCACTAACATTTAATCACTTGATATCTAGAATTTCACTATGTTGTATTCATGAATTAACCTTTTGATACTCCTTGGGATGTATCTCAATATATAAAGTATTGTTAAATCCTGCTCGGTTAAGAGACTTCCTGAATCAATTATAGTTAAACTGAAACAATATATGATCTATTCATATAAACAACTATGCTTTGCAGATGTTCAGATCTATTGTAAGCTCATAATACCTTTCTGATTAATCTCTCTATTCAATACCTCTTCTCCACTTCTTTTCGCTCGGTGATGTTGTGCTTCTCTATTGCTCAGTGTCCGCAGAAATATTTATCTTGTTTGATCAGGACTATATGAAGTCATTATTCACCAGTATCTCTCATAATCCTCTTCTCTATTCAACCCTAATTCATAATGAATTAGTTTGTCTCTTTATAGACATGATTTTGACATTTCTAAGACCTTGACTTTCTTGTTCTTTGCATGATCTGCAATTCTCGCCTTTCTTGCTTTAAAGCTTTACTTTAGTTTTATCTCATAGATTTCTCTTAGACAACTGGAATAAAACAACTTTAAAACTCTATCTTATCTCTGACTTTTAACTTGTCGATGAAAACAATGTTAAAACTAGTTAAATCCATATTTAGCTCTTGCCAGCTAAGTCTTTTTTCATTTCTGAACTTCAGTTTTTTTTGGTGTTTAACTCTTTGTTAGCTCAGTCTAGACCTCAGTTGTCATTGGGCATCTCTGTCCATCAGGGTTGTCTATTTGTTGGGTAACACTATGATACTGCTCATCAGTAATGCTTGCCTGGGTATCACTGTGACTTTCCTTTCGGGGTTCTCTATCTATCTGGGTGCACTGTTTGTTGGTGTTTGTTGTCACTTAGTGCATACTAAAATTTTATGCATTACTAATAGCATAACCTTTATATATATGGTTCTTTGAAGTCTTTGACACTATGTATATAACCAATCATATTATATCAAGTTAACATCAATGACAATACAATACACTAATTAATTTAATGTCTTGCATTAACTTTCTACAGCTTGTTGATCATCAACTTAACCTCTTCAAAAATTCAATCAGTTATAGTTCATCACTCTCTCCCTTTGGCATTACTGGAAACACACTACATTACTACTAATACAAAATGAAATATATCATTTGTAGTTCATCAATATCCCAAATTTATTGTACTATAACCAATACAAATGTCTAGCTCTTGGTAAGCTCATATAGCTTACATTTGTTTCTTGTAGAGTGTTATCTTCAATATTTATTCCCTTCACTGGATAGATGTATCAACTTTTGATTATGTCTCTCCTTGTATTGTAGAAACTCTTCTTTTGATTTTGTCTCTCCCTTTGACTGTTCCTCTCCTTGATCATCTCATTTTCCTTTGACAACAATAGATATACTCTCTCCCTTAAGTCATCTCTCCCTTAGGATATCTTCTCTCCCTTTGATGGATATTTCATATGTATATATAACCTCTCTCCTTTGGATCTTCTCAGGATACTCTCTCCCTTTGATAATAATGCCAAAATATATCCTTCCTCCTTTTTATAATATACTCCTTGAATTTCCTTATCCATCAGCAATACAATGACTCTAGTGTTTAGTGCAAATAAGTACCTTTCTCTGTACTGATGTATCTTTTGCAGTCCATCTCTTTTCTTGCATCAACATGAATGATATTTTGATTTTGTGTAGGCTGATGCAGCCTTGTAGTAAGCTTACTGACCAATAGACAAGGGTCAGACCCCTAGTCTCTTTATCAAGTACTCAAATGTATCTTTAGGCAATGGCTTTGTGAATAAGTTAGCTAATTGTTCCTTGGATTGAACATATTCTAGTATCACCTCTTTCTCTTGCACTTTTTCTCTTAAGTAATGATACTTGATTTCAATATGCTTAGTCTTAGCATGCATTACTGGATTCTTAGAAATGTTTATTGCATTGGTATTATCATAATAGATAATTATTGGTTCAAGAATTTTCATATTCATACCTTCCTATAACTGTTTGGTCATTGCAATGTTAGAGTAGTTTGCAGTAGCAACCACATATTATGCTTCTGCAGTGGATTGTGAGATGCATCCTTGCTTCTTACTGATCCATGTGACAAGTCTGTCACCCATGAAGAATGGTCCTCTAGTTGTTCTCTTTCTTTCATCTAAGTTTCTAGCCCAATCAGCATCTGTATAGACTTGAATCTCAAATTTTCCTTCTCTTTTATACCATAAGCCATATTCCTCGGCGTTCTTTAGATATCTAAGAATTCTCTTGATAGTAGTCATGTGTGATTCTTTTGGATTAGCAGAGAATCTTGCAACTATTCTAACTGCATGTGCTATATTTGGTCTAGTATGAATAACATACATTATTTTTCCAGTCATTTATCTATACAAGGTCTAATTTACCTCATTTGACTTATCTTCCATTGTCAGCTTGCATCTGGTTTCCATAGGTGTTCCAACTGGCTTGGAATCTTCCATTTTGAATATCTTTAGCACTTCCTTGATGTATTTGGATTGTGTGATATATATGCCTGCATCCTATTGAAGAATCTGTAGACCAAGAAAGAATTTGATCTCCCCAAACATTGACATCTCAAACTCTTAGCTCATTTCATTAGAAAAATGTTTACATAACATGTCATTACCCCAAAATATGATATCATCAACAAATATTTGAGCAATCAGAATATTATCATCAGAATCTTCTTTTAAGTATAGATTTCTATTTTCACTTGTTCTTACAAATCTAATGCTTATGAGATAGGAGTGAAGTATTTCATACCAGGATCTATGTGCTTGTTTTAATCCATACAAGGATTTGTGTAGTCTAAAAACCATGTTTCTCTTGTTAGGATCAACAAACCCTTCTAGTTGTTCAATGTATACCTCTTCTTCTATTATTCCATTTAGGAATGCAAATTTTACATCCATTTGGTATACCTTGAATCCTTTGAATGCAGGATAAGCAAGAAGAATTATTTCTCCTTCTAGCCTAGTAATGGGTGAAAAGGTTTGTCCATAGTAAATACCTTCTTTGTGTGCATACCCCTTGCATACTAATCTTTCTTTATTCCTTGTGACTTCTCCATTCTCATTCAGCTTGTTTCTAAATATCCATTTGGTACTGATGACATTCTTGTCATTAGGTCTAGGTACCAATGTCCATGTTCTGCTCTTCTCAATATGTTCTATCTCTTCATTCATAGCACTGACCCATTCTTCATTTTCAAGTGTAGTATTAATAGATTTAGGCTCAAAATCAAAGATTAAACATCTAGTGTTTAGTGACTTTCTTCTTGTTCTCATTCCAGCCTTCTTGTCTCCTGTGATCTGGTTCTGTGGATGATGTCTTCTGACATACTTGGAAAGTATCAGTTCAGCTCTTTGTTCATCATTGTAATCATCATCTTGACCTTCATTCTAATCTCCATTTCTCAGAACATTATTTAGATTAATTTCCTTATTTTCGATATTTACAGCCTGACGCTTAGGTGCAATGTTTTGTTGCTCAGGAGCAATACACTATTGCTCAGGAAAAGTGACAGGTTATTCACTGTAAACAAACCTGTTGTAGTCTTTTTGTTCTTTTATTCTTTCCTCATCATTTTTCTCTGCATATTCATCTATTCTGACATTTTCACTTTCAATGATTTTGTTAGAGGACTTGTTAAGACATTTATAACCCTTGCTCTTGGTGGAATACCCTAGAAAGATTCCTTCTTCACTTTTGTAGTCAAGCTTTCCATTTCTATCATCTTTCAAAATATAACATTGACTTCCAAATATTCTGAAGTAACTTACATTGGGTGTGTATCCATACCATAGCTCATAGGGTGTCTTCTTGGTGCCTTTATTCAATTGTACTTTCTTCAATGTGTAGACAACAGTACTAACAACTTCCCTCTAGAATGTTTGAGTGATTCATTTCTCTATCATTAGTGTTCTTTCACAATCAACAATGGATCTGTTTCTTCTTTTAGCAATCCCATTTTGTTGTGGTGTTCTTGGTGCAGAAACATGTATTTTAATTCCATGCTCATTGCAAAAGTTAGTAAATTCATCAAAAACAAATTCTCCTCCTCTATCTGATCTTAAGCATTTTAGTTCCTTACCACTTTGTTTTTCTACAATAGCTTTGTACCATTTAAACATCTTGAATGCTTCTAATTTTTATTTTAAGAACATAATTGTCATCATTCTAGAATAATCATCTACAAAGAGATGAAATATCTATCACCATAGTAACTCTTTGTTCTCATGGGTCCACATAGATTAGTATGGACTAATTCTAGAATAGAATTAGATGTATGGGTTTTGCTCTTACCTTTTTGACAATTCTTACACATGATATGGTCGAGCTTTGACATTCTCGGTAAGCCTCTTACTTTCCTTTTATTGCTTATCTTAATCATGTTATCAGAATTCACATGACATAATCTCTTATGTCATAACCATATGTCTTTGTTTGTAACCATTAAACAAGTAGTGTTTATATCATCAAGATAGAATAGGTTACCTTTTGTTTGTTCACCAGTTCTGATCAGCCTTCCTAATTCATTAAAGATCTTTGCCTTTTTGTTCTCAAATGCAACTCGGTGACCTGTGTTATTCAGCTGTGAAATACTCAATAGATTATAGTTAAGTCCTTTTACCCAGTATGAATTTTCACATCTGATCAGGTTATTTAGCATTATATTACCTTTACCTTCAACTGGACAAGGTGATTCATTACCCATTCTTACTGATCCACCATTATAATACTCAAAAGTTTCAAATTTTTTTTATCACCAGTCATGTGGTGAGTGAAGCCACTATCTATAATCCAGACATAATTCTTACTAATCTTAGATATGAGTGCAGTCTCAACATACCTTTCTTATTCATATGAATCATCCTTCATGGCCACAAATACCATCTCAATGTCTTCATCAGATTCGGTGTCAGTATCTCCAGCTCTGTTCTCAGTAAGGTAACAAGCTTTCTTCCCTTTGTCCTTGTAGTCTCGGGTATCTCTTCTATCATATTGTCAGTTGCTTCGGTAATATTTGTTATCACTTCTATCAAACTTCTTTTCATATGATCTTTCATTACTTCTGTCATATTTTATTTTGTTAGGACATCTAGCAGCAAAGTGTCCAATCTCTTTACAATTAAAACATACAAGTGGTAATTTAACTTTGTATCTACCTTTGCCTCTCTACAATCTTCTATCCTTTAGTGCTTCAATCTCATCAAGTTCTTGGTCATCACTATCACTTTCACTATCATTTCTCATAGTGTGTTTATGACTTGACTTACTTATTTTCAAAGAATATTTGAATGCAAACTCAATGCATGGTAATACACTGTTATCAAAGTTATTCATCTCAAATGAAATAATTCTACCAACCAAACTATCTAGAGTGACATTGTTGTTTTCTACTACTCTCATTTCTTGTATAGAAGATAGTTTAATAGCATAAACAGGTAGTAAGGTTCTTAGGATTTTACTTACCACTGTCTCTTCTTCAAGTATACCTCCAACTCCTCGGATAGAATTGACTACTTTTTATTCTGGAGCTGTATTGAGTGATATTTTCTCCTTCTCTCATTCTTAGGTCAACAAATATACCTCTTAGGCTTTATGCCTTAGCTCTTAGTACATTAGCTTCTCCTCCATGTACTAGCTTTAATTTGTCCCACATTTGCTTTGGAGAGGTGCAGGTTTTGACATCTTCTAATTCAACATCAGAGAGTGAGGAAGAAATTTTTATCATCATAGAATTGTGCTCATGCTTTTCTCTTAATTTCTCAAGTGTGTGAGGTCCTATAGGCAACACATATTCAGTATCCAAGTATTGAGTAACATCATTTCCAATACCTGATAGGTGGAGTCTTATCCTGCTTTGCCATGATGCAAAGTTGTCCTTGTTCAAATTGGGCACATCTCATTTGCTCATCTTGTGATCTTTAGCTTAGGTGTTGAAACCTTCCTTCTAAGCACGCAAGCTTTGATACCAATTGTTATAATAACTGAGAGGGGGGGTGAATCAATGGCCTCAAAAATATTCGAATAAATTAACCAAAAAATTTATATCTCAAATATAAACCTCAAGTTATCTTCAATCCTACAAGATGTTTTCCTTGAAATAATCTCATCAAATAACTACTGCTTGGATTTAACTTGTTAAACCTTATTCTTTATCTTTACCGATTAGCAGTCTATCATTTACCAAAATACAGTAAATAACTTAGTGTATATCAATCAATATTGTTTTAGTAACGTGTAAAGAAAAACATGAAAGAAATGACTCATAAACACATTTGACACACATATTTTTAACGTGGAAACCTTGTTAAGGGAAAAATTCTTGTGACAGGTGTTGGTTGTATTCCCAATTCTTGTGTTTACCCTAAAATATTTTGATATCTTCGTGACTGAGAAGTGCACAAAATCTGAAAATGTGTCCAAAGTTATGGGGTCCCTGAGAAAGTTTTATGTTTTTAGATCAAAATCCAGAGAAATGGTTAAATAACCCTATCTTAGGTTCCATTATATGCAAAAGTGTTAAAAAACCTAGATATGTTAATCTGATTTATATTTTTGAGTTACTTTTTGAAAAGCTTAAGTTATAAATAAGTCATGTGTTTTTTAAGGTTATTCGCCCAGTCTCCTAATGTTAAACAAATATTCCATTTTGTAAAGAGACTTAATGATCCACTTTGGTCAGGATGTCTCTAAAAATAAAACAATATACCTTATAAGTCATGAGACTTAGTGAAAAGCATCAGTCGTGAATTCTCCCAATGAGGAAAATATGATCTGGCGACATGGAGACAAACGGTTAAGTCGCGGTGTTGTGCAGTGTATCCTGCAGTTAGTAAATTATCATGAGACTTAGCGATTCCTTCAGTAGTGGGGTCTCCAAATCATAACTCAATTAGTGATAAGTTAAAAAGCTTCAGTCGCCATGTCTCCAGTTAAAAGGTCAGTTAAGTAAAAGGTTTAGAGACTTGGCGACAAACTGCAAATTAAAATGAAATATGTAGTACTGGTCGGGTAGTCGCTGGTCAAACATGGTAAGTCAACATCTTTTCAATGACTTGGAGACAAACAACTAAAGATGAGACACGTGTCCACAATGAATAAAGTAAAAATGCATCAGTCGCGTGGTCTTCAAATGATTTAGGATTTCTAGAATGTATTCAACGACTTAGCGAAGCTGTCAGATGTAGAATAAGATAAGATCAACGATAGTCGCTGAGTCTATAAAATTTGCATAGAGTAAAAATATTCTCGTGACAATGAGATTAAGCTTTAGTCGCGTAGTCTCCAAATTGAATGATAAAATAAATTTTCATGAACCTTGTCGCTAAGTCTCCAAAGGAAATATTAAAGAGTAGATTTATTCGGCGATTGAGTGACTAAGGGTAGTCGCGAGGTCTAGTAAAGGGAAAAGAGCATTCAGAGACTTAGCGATTAGAGATTAATAGATGAAAAAGTAACCATAGTCGCAGGGTCTCTGAATAAAATCAAAGCTAGGATATTCTACTAGCGACTTGGATTCCTTTAGTCGCGTGATCACCAGGAGTAAACCACAGTTTAGCCAAGGTGAAGAAAATCATGCAGTCACCAAATCTCTCAAAGAATTAGAGTTAAGAGATTTGATCAGCGACAAGGAGATAATGCATAGTCACTAGGTCGCCAGATATGAAAAGTAATAGTTATGATAAATGGTAGTTGCTGACATGACAATATAGAGATTCCTCGTCCAATAGAAATACAGGAGATTAATGACTATGTGAAAAAGGTAGCTGAGATGTCTGATAAAGAGCCAATCATATCAAAATATGTGATTTTGTTCTAATTTTATAAGGGTTTTTTCTGAGAAGTACTCATTTGAATTCGATTTCCTGTCACATTCGTGAGCTACAACTAGGAATTCAATTAATACCACAACATGTAAATTTGAAGACTAAATTGATTGATTGTTCAATGATGAGTTAAGTACTTTGTAAAATTACCATAAAGGGATGATCTTAGGTTTATTTTCATTCATCATACATCCATAATTTTAGAGTGGAAAAATTGCTAGGTTTTCTATGTCTAAGAAGAAAGAATTGTTAATTTAGTAAATTTTTTATCAATTTCAAAGTGATTATTCAATTTTTCAGAGATCTTGAATTATATTCAGTGCACAGAGAAGGGTAAGGTGTCCTGAGAGAAGATTTGTTCCAATATCAGTAAAAAGAAGTGGAAAACATAAAAAAATGAGTAAAACAGTTAGTGTGGCATCTACCAGTGGGAAGAGTGATGAGGTGGATGAAGATGCTAAGGGAAAGAGGAACTTATCTGATGAGTTTTTGAAACTGTTACCTGGATCTACACAGAACAAGAGGGAAAATTCCAACATATTGGCAGATGAATACTGCGATATTAGAGATGCCCATACACCAGGTTCTACAGGTTTTTCTTTTTACAATTATTTTTATAAGAATGTTGATAAGGCCATACAAATATCAAACACCTGGACTAGTGGTTTGGCTAGGTTAATTGTTCCCGATGTATTTGTAGATGTAGACTTGTTTCTAGGTCTAGCAAACCATTATGACCCCTTGTCAAAGACAATTAAAAAGAGTGATGATACTGCACTATTAATTCTGAATAGGAATTCTTTTATGCAAGCTTTCAGTTTGTATAGTACCATGTCCACTCAAATTAATATCACAAGGCAGGAGGAAAGATACAGGTTATAGCCTGGGATAGCTAGGAATCAATTACAGAAACATATCCTTAAAGAGGTTTGAAACCACATTGTGCCTTTACCAGGAACTGCACCTTATTGTTTCAAGGATTTACATTTTTATATCAAATACGTCATTGCCTATGCTTTGTCTAAGGTGCTGGGTAGGGATGGAGGTGCTGAGAAGATAAATGTTGGGATTTTGATGATGGTTTTGGATTTACAAGATGTGCATTCCAGCGCCAGCTATGACTACATTCAATACATCATTGACAGGATGCATGAAGGGTTTGTGACCATACAGAAGAAGGATAAAGATCCCAAACTTTTACACTATTCTATCCTAATGCATCTTTTATTGCATTTTAATTATGGCATCATGGATGTAAACAATTTGAAATACTAGAGAATCTTTCATGACCGGTCCAATCTTGTCCAATTTTGGATTAAGATATGGAATTTAACTTCCAAGGACTGTGATTTCTGTGGATTTGAGAATTGGATTGTCTACCCTTTAATGTAGAGTTTGGGTGTCAACAAGACTAGACTTCCAGTAAAGGTGTTACAACTACTGAGACCACGTGAGTATTTTGATAAGTGGGAAGGTGACCACAATTGGGGAGACTTCTTTTTAGAAGACAATTTCACTATGATTAGAGTGTATGGATGCAAACATCTTCCCCATGTCCTACCATATCATGTACCATCAAGAGTTGCAGCAATGGAATTTATTGGGCAACTTTTATTAACTGATAATGAACACTTTGTACCACATAGGAAGGGGACATTAACCCCTAGGCAGTTCAAGATCTTTCAATTTATAATTGGCAAAGGTGCTATTGATCTAGTAAGCAAATGGTTGGAAAGCTGTAAGATGGTAGCAACATTGTATAGATATATTGATCCAGAGGGATTCATTGTAGGAGCTAAGAAACTCCTAAATCCTACCATACCAAATACATATGTGCATGGTCTTTGTGTGGAGGAGGATGCAACTAGGAATATAATTGATGAAGATAAAGTGAGAAATAGAAGAGAAAAAATCTAAGAGTTGTTGAATTTAGAAAAATAGATAAAAAGAAATGGATTAGCATTTGGGGGTTTTTACCCTGATTTACCATATTTTGATAAAATCAAAGCTATGTTGGACAACTTTTACATACTCTGTGAACAGTTGGATAGAATTCTAGATGTAAAGAAGGGGGGATAAGAACCTGAATATTCAGAATCTGAATATGAAAGTGAGAGTGAAAAAGAATATGTTAGTCCACCTCATATGGATCAATCACAATAAAATGTTGTAGAAGCGGTTCAGGTACAAGGGGAACAGGGACACATTATAGATTTAACTAAAGTTTCTCAACTTGATGATATAGATGAGCATGCTACCAAGAGGCAAAAAGTTGATCTTGGTCAGACATCTCATGTCCAAACTTACATAAGAAAAGAGAGAAAAAAGGATAAAGTAAGTGATCTTGTTCCTGGTAACGGAGTATATGATCATAGTTTGAGAAAGGAAATCAGAAAAGGAAAGAAACTGCAGCAAGAAGTAGAAGAAAACATAGAGTTTCCTCTTAGAACATGTATAGATGAGAGATTGATCCATCAACAACAGTTCTTGGAAGATGATGATTTCATTAAAATTGATGAATTTAAATATTTCCTTAGATGGTGAAAGAAGGAAGAGATAAAAGAGCAATTGAGAATAGCTGGTGAAGAAGCAGTGACAAATGAGGTTCTTTTGGTTCTACAAGCATATGATCCTGAAATTGAAGACATTACTCCTAAGGAAGCTAGAAAATTAGTGTTGGAAAGTGGCATGTTTCTTGCTGAAGGCTGGGATTTAGCCTCAACATTTATAATAAATCAAATAAGAAAGCAACCAGATTTAAAGATGACCATTGAGATTCAAATGGGTGATATGATTAAGGGATTTGGATATAGTCCAAATTCTCAAGCATTTTCCATGTGGAGTTTATGTCCTAAGGACCAAAATCCTCAATTGCTAAATATTCAAGAGAGCATGGTGGGAAACCAAATGGTATGGACAATCCAAAACACAAATGATTTGGAGATTTCCCAAATAATGACACACTGGGAACATTTGAATGAAGATAAGACAAAGCAGTTGTCTGAGAAATGTGGTATACTTATAGAGGAAGCTATTTCCCTGGCTAAGGATAGATAATTGTGTCACATCAAGATTCATCAGCAAGATAAGGTAATTGCTGAATTAACTAAACAATTGTGTGAAAATCCAGAAGTAGTATATGTACCTTCAAAATAGCCTCCACAAATAGAAGAAAAGGTTGAAACAAGGGAAGAAGTAAAAACAAATGATATGGCTAAGAAAGATAATGAAATTGCCATAAATGCATTGTTGAATATACTTCAACATAGGATTGATATCTTAAAAGATAAAACTGATATAATCCTTAATGCATACAATAAATTGCCTACTTTACATGTTGAGGTAACAGGGTATATCTCTACTTTAAGCCCTTACTTTGTAACATGATCTTCCAGGATACAGCTATTTGTGAGGTTGGCTTCTTTACAGACACATAGGCCAGATCTGCTAGAGATCGTGACAAAGGTGGAAGATGAGATCAAAAAAGTAAATGTGACTTTACCTTTCTTTAAAGGTAAGTTAAATCAAATAGAGGAAAAGATGAGCATGTTTGGACCAAGTTTCA
This sequence comes from Thuja plicata, assembly GCA_018584345.1. NCBI lineage: Eukaryota > Viridiplantae > Streptophyta > Pinopsida > Cupressales > Cupressaceae > Thuja > Thuja plicata. The sequence continues at coordinate 211,624 of MU223926.1, read as the reverse complement.
ATAGATTTGTTCCTCCATTAAAGGGAGAAGATGATCATACTAAGGCTTTGGAGGCATGGAGAAATGAATTTGACAACATACTTCCTAGTAAACAAGTATTTATTATAGATTCTGATCTTGATTTGGAAGTTTTTAATAAAATTTTAGATGAGGCTTTTAAAGCAGAAACTGACATTAATAAATTCTTAGTTGATGTCAAAAGTATAACTAATGTCAGATGGGAAAGGAAGAAAGGACAACTGTAGAGTATTTAGAGCTTCAATTGGCCTACAGAGGAGGATGTGACCACATGGGATTTGAAGACAAGACCAAAGAAAAAGAAGCCTGTAGAGATAGAAGAAGAGGTCATAAATGAAAAGTAGAGAGGAACACTTGGCAGCTAATCATTGAGCACAGGGAGGTTAGTAATCATAAAAGACAAGTGTAGGTTAGCCTGAAAGGGTAGTCACTTGGTCTCAATACCAATATTAGATGCTATCTTGAACACTATCAAACAAAGGTGTCGGAATTCATGTGAAGACAAAAGAAGATCAGATTTCATCCCTTATTCTTGTCTTCCCACCGCTTGAACATTCTTGTTTTTTGTCTTTTCTGTACTTTTAGGGTTAGGTTCATTAAACCATCCAAAACTTGTTGCATCCTTACTTTAAGGATTCCAAGATGGTTTAAGACCTATATATAGATCAAATGTAATAATTTTGAAGAGAGATGAAATATATTGGCAAGCCAGAATTCTAGATTTTAGTCTGTGTTTTTGAGCTTTTAACCTTGATATGTATTGAAGCATAAATTTATTAATAAAATATAGTGCAGCTTTATTCCATATTGTTATTGTCTCTTTTCTTATTGAGTGTACTCTTTTATGTTTAATTTGTAATGCATGTTAAGAATATTGGCTACAAGGTAGATATCTAATTATTTGCAAGTTTCTTCTAAGGGGAGAATTAAACTTTGTGAGTAGTTTCAGAGAGTATAGCAGTAATTGAGGATTTCATATAATATTGTCGGAGTGATAGGGTAATTTGTTAGGAACTTTACCTGAGTTGTATGTAGGTTGTAAGGCATCTTATAGTACTTTTATTTGTCTTTCTGTGGATTTATATATTCTGACTCTATATCCCAAGGATAGGCACTGGTCTAGGAACTTGTTTGGTAATCCATCATCATCCAAAATATCTAATACTATTGAAAATCAATTACCTTCAGATTATATATTTAAAATCAATTGTATTCACAGAGATTATAGTTGGAGTTTGTTGATTTCTTAAAGATAAAATCAAATAGGCTATTCCTCCTAAATTCATTAGAATTTTAAAAGGAAAGAAAGATGAAATTTCTTATTATGTTGTTGTCTATCATCATTAAGATAATGATTTGGATTGTTAAGCTCTTCCTCAGAATAATCATAGTTATTTGCATTGTCATTTATATATCCATATAAGAACAGAGCATTTAGCACATAAGTAAAATCCACTCTAAAGATACTGTCAAGTCAGTAATCAATCATAGGTAAAACCTGCCTGAGCTAGTGGATCTCAAAAAAGAAGGAGGTGATAATAGGTATCCTCAGTGTTATCAAAATACCTCATCAATTAGTGTTTTCTCTTGCTTGAGTCAAAGTATCAAATGCATTGGGAGTCATAGAGTTATTTAAGTATTCAAGCATTTTTAGAGGCCCTATAAGAAAAAACCCTAACAAATTGGCGACTCTATTGGGGATTCAAGTGATTAAAACATCATATCAGTTATAGTTATCAAAATTATATAGTATTCATTCATTCCTAACTATTGTTGGGTGGCGACTCTAAAATAAAATCTCTAAGATTAGTGCAAATTTAGTAAATATTTCTCAGAATGAATACTAGGTCAAGGATGAAAAATAATCCTGAGAAGGTTTTAGATGGTGGAATCCCATCATCCTCAAGGATGGAAATGTCCTGGAGGAAGAAGAGAAACCAAGTTAGCATTGATGATACTCCTCTAAGAGGTAAATAAATTAATACTAGGAGAGAGATGAACAGAAATCATCCTTCTCATGATGGAAATACTTCAGAATATGAAGAAGCAATGGAGAGAGTATTAGAAACTCCTACTGTTACTTCTAATTCTAGTGAAAGAGAAGAAACAAGCACATCTAGTTCAGATTTTGAAGAAGCTCCATTTGATGAGCTAGCAAATGAGGAAAAACTTATCATGAAACAACTTACCCTTATTCAACAAATGAAAAGGGAGAGAGAAATGAGAAAGAAAAAACATGAGCATAAGGATGTTGATAAGAGTAAAAGAAAATATTCAAGACATCAAAATATAAAAGATACAGAGAGGTCTCAAAAGGACCAAGAAATAACACTTACTTATAAGGCTTCTAGCTCACATAAAGACAAAGGTAAGAAAAAAATGACTGAATATGGAAATCAAGAACCTAGGTTTCAGAAGCCTTTAATAGAGCAAATGTCCAAATTGGATATTGATTTGGAGAAATTAAGAATTGAAAAGGAGACCATGGAGAAAATGTTAGAAAAGGCACAAATGGAAGCTGCAACAATTGAGATGAAGAAGAAAATAGATTTTTTCAGTCTTCTAAGTATTCTCATGCTGGGACAGAGAATACAACAACTTCTATAGCAAAAGCCACTACTTGTAAAGAGAATGATAGTTTTCAAAGAAAACCATTACATACTGAATGGTATAAATAGTTTAACTTCATTGGTATCCCTGGATATCCTAATGCATTCCCTAAAGATGTGGGTGATATAGGAGAAAAGCTCCCAAAGTTCGTAGGTAACAATGTTATTTCATGTGAAACACATTTAAGAAAGTTCATTGATTTTGTTGATAACTTAAATATCACTCATGAGGATGTATTAATGAAATTATTTGTTCAGTCTCTAGTAGAAGATGCTAGAGAATGGTTTAGGAGCCTTTCTAATGGATCTGTCATTTCTATGGATGAGTTAATTGAATTATTTAAGGATCAGTATGGTGATAAAACAAGTAAAGGTTTTTTTTTAATGAATTCAACAACATCAAAAATAATTATAATGAAGAGGTCACTAAGTTTAATATAAAATTTCAAAGAGCTATGCACAAGTTATTTTAGAAGATAAGGCTAGATGAAGAGGTATGCTTAGCAACTTATTTAAATGCCTTTGATTCTAAAATGGGATATGCTCTTAGGGATAAAAACCCTAGAGCTCTTACTAATGCTTATAAGATAGCAATGAATATTGAAATGAACAGAAGAGTGTCTGGTAAATTAAATAGGAGAGCTGACTCAAGGTTTAGTAGGAGCAACCTAAAAGAACCAAAGTATAAGGAATATAGAACTCCTCTAAACAATAGGCCTTTTTACAATAATACATATAATGCTCAAAATAGAATGCAAAACCATCCTTATGGAACTCAGTTTAAGGATGGGAAGCCTGTTATTCTACCTAGAGAAGAAAGATAACAGAACTACGGACCCTCTACATAAGAATGTTGTCCATTTCTGTAATGATGATCCTTGGTGTCAAGTTTGTGAAGCCCCACATAACCCTGATTTTTGTATTGTTTCCTTAGACTTAAGAGTAAATGAAGAACATGGAAATGAGGAGGGTGAACAATGTGATCATAGTATGACAAATACTTATTCATTTCATGATATAGATTCGGACAGTGAAACTAAAAATCATGATTCTTCTATTTCACAAAGAAAGGTAGAAGGTCATCATCAATAGATTTGTCAAATAGTGAAGTAGAGGAGACTGATGACCATATAAGATGTTATGCTCAAAACAATCAGGATTTTCCACTTATTAGAAAAGCTTCAAATGAAGAAAAAGATAGGCTTACTGCAGATTTAGTGAACAAGGCTAGAAGCAACTACCATTTAAGAAACAGAGTAGTGGGTGGTATTGGTAGTCAGTCATCAAGTGTTTTTATAAAAGAAAATAAAGTGGACACCAAATATATACAAAAAAGGAAGGACTTGGGGAAAATGTAAATAAGCATAAGGTCAAAATTATTACCAAAGCCTTAGAACCAAATGTTGTACAAGAAGGAGAATTAAAAAGGCAAGAAAAAGGTACTCATGTTCTTAAGATGGAAAGAAAAAGGTTAAAAGAACCCACTCTGAATAAACATATTGAGGAAAGTGACATTACTATTGATAAGTCAAAGTCCTCAAAAGTGAAATATCACTAGTACATTTTACCCTAAATTTTGACCAAAAATTTCAACCATCAAATAAAAATGTTTAGTTGGTCGCATTAGAGAAAGAAAACTTTTTTTTTTTTTTAATACATCCCCGTGTTGGTCTCAATTTCGACCAATACCTTGTTGGTCAAAATTGAGACCAACGATCATAATATAAAGTTAAAAAAAAAGGGCAAACACTTCATTTTGTTATTTCATTTCACCGAAAGGAGCTTGACCAAACCGCGGGCTTTCACAAGTGTGGAATGGCAGGGTCC
>MU223926.1:182568-207070 GCA_018584345.1 Thuja plicata | reverse complement strand
TGATTCATGAGTAGTGGTTCACACGAACCCATCTCTCATGAGAATGAATGGAACACTTAGCACTCATTGGCTCTGGGTGATGCTCACAGAGGTGAAGCATCGGGACTTCCCGAGAGGTCACCCATCCTTGTACGAATCCAACTCAAGGGCACTTAAATATGGAGTTTCCTCCATGGTTAAACCCACTCTGCTTGCATCATCATTTGCAAAACCTTCACCAAGTGTTGTGCCTTATGAACCATCCATTAGAAAGGCACAACACTTGATGAAGGTTTTGAAAATGAGGATGCAAGCAGAGTGGGTTTAACCATGGAGGAAACTCCATAGTTAAGTGCACTCTAGCTGGAGTGGTACTGGGATGGGTGACCTCCCGGGAAGTCCCAGTGCTTCACCTCTATGAGCATCACCTAGAGCCAATGAGTGCTAAGTGTTCCATTCATTCTCATGAGAGATGGGTTTGTGTAAACCACTACTCATGGATCAAAGGTCAATGAGTTTGACTCAAAAAACTATACAGTTGAATCCAAATAGAATTTAAAAAAAAAAATTTAAATTAACATTGGTCGAAATTTTGACCAATGCCACGGTTCATTTCCACCAGCGATTGGTCGAAATTTTGACCAACTCTAGAACCAATTTCCACCAACGAGTGGTCACAAATTTTGACCAATACACTAAAAAAATGACGAGAATGCCATGCTTTTGACCAATACAATGGTCAAAATTTTGACCATTAGTTTGGTGGAAAGTATGGAATTCCCATCAATTTTTTTAGTGCATTGGTCGAAAGTTGCGACCAATCGTTGGTGGAAGTATTGGTCGAAATTTTGACCAATGCACTAAAAAAATGACAGCAATTTTAAGCCTGGGCTATAGTCAAAATTCTGACCTTTTTTTTGGTCAGAATTTTGATGAATTATAAATACGTCAAAAATTTGACAAAAAAAGACCGACAAAAGTTTTGGTCGTAAATTTGACCAATTACTGTCGTAATTTCGACCAAGTTTCGTCAAAATTTGAGGTCAAATTTACTAGTGTATACTCCAGTGGATATGGGTCACTGTTTATCTCAAATGACAGTAAAGGTGCCATTTCTAGAAATGATGAGAATTAAAGAACACAAGGAAAAGGTGTTGTCATTATTAAATAGTGTGCCCATAATAAAAGTCCAAAGTCTAGAGAATGTGGGAAAGAAACCAATCAACAAAGGGAAGGAAGTTGAAGTATTAACATTTGAGATTCCTCAAATTTTCTTGAATACAACTTCTTCCCCAAAGGTTGTTGACCCATTTTTTCTTTGCTTAATAATAAATGGAAAGATGCTAAAAAATTGTATGATTGATTCAGGAGCATCAAATATTGTTATGCCTGTAGAAATAATGAGGTCAATGGGACTACAAGTTGATACTCCTCATGGGAGATGTCAAGCTATGGACTCTAGAGAAGTCCCTATGATTGGTACCATTGAGGCTATGCCTTATAAATTAGTAGTTTGTTCTGATGTAGTAATGACTATGAATGTTCTTGTGGTGTAGATACCACCACATTATGGCATGTTGATGTCAAGAAAGTGGTGTGCTTCAATGGGAGGTAGTATACAAAGTGATTTATCATATGCTACTTTTAACATTGTTGGAGATAATGTTAAGGTGTTAAGGGAGAGTGGAACTCCACACATGATAGAAAGATTTGAAGAAACTAACATTAATTGTTGCATTGATATGGATATGGAGAATTTTAGGATACAAAAGAGTGAACTTTATTATCAGAATGAAGAGGTTGATCCTCTGAACAGAGAGTTGATTATACAAGGTCATGGATTGTGGAAAATGTACTTTGATGGGGCTTGCTCAAAAGAAGGATTAGGGGCAGGTGTATTGTTGGTATCTCCATTAGGTACAAATTTTAAATTTTCATTTCTATTAGCCTTCCAATGTACATTAAATAATACTGCAGAATATGAGGCTTTGTTTTTAGGACTTGAAATTGCCATCAAATATGGGATTAAATGTTTAAAAGTTTATGGTGATTCTGAGTTGGTGGTAGCTCAAGTTAGATCCAAATATGCAGTAAAAATGATCGATTAAAAATGTATAAATATGCTATTTGGGATCAAATTGAAATGTTTGATGCCTTTGATATAAGCTAGATAGAAAGGTCAAAGAAAATAATGGCTGATTTTTTAGCAAATGTTGCTCTAAAAACTGATGATTTGACCTTACATGGGGTGTCAATACTGGAAGTCAAGACAAGACCAGTTATTCTGGACAACATATACAACTGGAAGGTTTTTCAGGATGACCAAGATATTCTGAGATTTGTTCAATGTCTAGACCATTATAAGAACTAGAGTATAGATTGTAATACTTTGCTAGAAAGCAATGATGGAAAAGACTACATTTTGGGAAATGAGGTTGTCCAGTTAAGTTCTAATCAGATTCCTAGGGGTTTGGTTGAGCTCGAAGCATTTTTTAGTAGTCAACATAATGATTCAACAAAATTAAGCAATGCCAAGGTTGAGGATTTGGAGGAAATAAATTTAGGATCTAAAAATACTCCTCAAATTGTTTATATTGGAAAGGGTTTAGACTCTCATATAAGGACAAATTTGATCAAACTGTTAAGAAAATATAAACATGTCTTTGCTTGGTCATATGAGGATTTGAAAGCCTATAGAGAGGATCTTTTTCAACATGAAATCCCACTAAATTCAGATGTGAAACCATTTAGGAAAAAATAGAGGCCTATTAACCCCTTGTTGGCTCCCAAGATGCAGCAAGAATTGATGAAGTTAAAGGATGCTGGGATAATCCAGCCAATTAGACACTCAACTTGGGTATCAAATTTGGTACCAGTCAGAAAGAAGAATGGTGATATCAGACTGTATGTGGATTTCAGAAATTTAAATATTGCTTCATTAAAAGATAAGTATTCCTTGCCTAATATGGAAGCAATGTTACACAAGGTGACTGGTTGTGAGTTGCTGTCTATGATGGATGGTTTCTTAGGATATAACCAGGTCTTAGTTAAAGAATCAGAATAGTACAAAACTACATTTACCACTCCATGGGGAACCTATGTTTATATCAGAATGCCTTTTGGGATAATAAATTCAAGAGCAACTTTTCAAAAGGCCATGGATGTTGCTTTTAAAGAATTTATTGATTTATTTATGGTAATTTATTAGGATGATTTAACTACATATTCTAAGAGATTTGAGGATCACTGTGATCACCTAGGTAATATTTTCAATAAAGCATTAGAATATGGTGTTTCACTAAATCCCAAGAAATGTCATTTTGCAGTACAAGAGGGAAAGTTGCTTGGACACATAGTGTCTAAGGAGGGGGTAAGAATAGACCCTGAGAGAGTGGAAGCAATTCAGAAGGTTATTGCTCCAAATAACCTAAAAGGAGTACAATCTTTCTTAGGAAAGATCAATTTTGTCAGAAGGTTCATAGCAAACTTTGCTGAGATTGTTAAACCTATTGTAAAGTTGCTAAAGAAAGATGCAAAATTTATTTGGAATGAAGAAGCCCAACAGACATTTGAGAAAATAAAGAAAGTAGTAAAAGAGGCTCCATTTTTAAAATCTCTAGATTATACTAATCCCTTTTCTCTATTTTCATTTGCATCTTTTCATACAATTGCTGCTATTTTACTACAAAAACATGAACAAGGATTTGAACATCCAATAGCTTTTTTATAGTAAATCTCTACAAGCTGCAAAACTTAATTATGAGATAATGGAAAAGAAGGCTTATGCTTTGGTAAAAGTTGTAAAGTCTTTTAGGCCATATTTGGTTTGTGCTCAGATACAAGCATATGTTCCTCACTCAGCAGTGAAAGATATTATTACACAGTCAGAAGTTACTGGTAAGAGATGTAAATGGATAACCAGAATTTAGGAATTTAACCTTGAGATCCATATTACAAAGTTGGTAAGAGGTCAGGGTTTGGCAAAACTCGTGATAGAAGAAAACTTGGATTTAGTACAAATAAATCAGAAAGAGATACATGATCAAACTATTACAAGCATAGAAAGGCAAACATTTTATACTAATATTGTGTTTTTCCTAAAAAATGCCAAGTGTCCTGATCATATGATAGAAAATCAGAAAAGAAATCTGAAATTGCAAACCCAAAGATACACTTTGATTCAAGGAGACTTATATTGGAAGGATAAGAATGGTTTATTGTTGTTATGTCTGGATAAATACCAAGCTAAAAAGGTTTTATGTGAAATGAATGCAGGAGAATGTGGAGGTCATTTTTCTACCAAAACTACTGCCCACAAGGTTTTAAGGGTTGGGTACTATAATCCCAGTTTATTCAAAGATACTTATGAATATGTCAGAAAGTGTGATTCTTGTCAAAGGTTCTCAAACAAGCTAAAATTTTCAAGAGCTCTATTGTTAAACCCAGTAAGTACTGAAGCCCCTTTTACTATGTGGGGGATTGATTTCATTGGCGAATTTCAAGAGAAATCTAGTGGGGGACACAGTTGGATACTTGTAGCCACATATTATTTTACCAAATGGATTGAGGCCATCCCTACAAAAAATTCAACAAGCAGGGTAGTCACAAAATTTCTAATGGAAAATATTATGACTAGATTTGGTGTACCTGCTAAATTAGTAATGGATAATGCCATGAGTTTTAGATTAGAAGAAATGACAAATTTCTGTGATAAATATGGGATTAAAATATCATATTCATCCCCATATCATCCATAGTCAAATGCACAAGCTGAGTCTAGTAATAAGAGTATATTGAAAATACTAAAAAGAATTCTTGAAAAGAATAAAAGGGCATGTCATACTAAATTAAAGCTAGCACTTTGGGCTGACAGAATAAAAGTTAAAAAAGCAACAGGAAAGTCTCCATTTGAGTTGGTGTATGGTCTATAGGAAAGAATGCCTATCAATAATTTATTACCGGTATATAAATTTATACAAGAAGAACAATTAGATGTTTCTGACACTATGCAAAATATAATGATTCAGTTGATAGAGTTGGATGAGACAAGAAGAAATAGCCAAAAAGAAAACATTAAGTTGCAATAGAAGACGAAATACATGTTTGACAAGAGGGATATTGAAAGAAAATTCCAATCTGGTGACCTAGTTCTTCAGTGGAATGCAAGAGCAAAAGATAAAGGAAAACACAAAAAAATTGAATCTTTGTGGCTTGGACCATTTGTTGTCCCACAGAACTTTGGAGAAGATTCCTACCTATTGAAGAATATGAATGGAGAAAATTTTGAGTTTCCTGTGCATGGGCAATTTCTCAAGCCCTTTTTCAACTAAGAACCAAAGTTCATGCACAGGTAAGTATGTATCTACTCTAAATACTCTCATGCATTTGTGTAAATGCTATAAATAGTTTCCCTTTTGTAATAGGTTAGTTGGTGTCCCTCTCGATTTTTGATCTAGTCTGCAACCAGAGATTCTATGGTTCTTTGCCATAAACTCTATTTAGTCAATCCTCAGATAGAGCCACTGTTGGTTGTATTCCCAATTTTGGTGTTTACCCTAAATTTTTTTGATATATTCATGACTGAAAAGTTCACAAAATCTGAAAATGTGTCCAAAGTTACAGGGTCCCTGAGAAAGTTTCATGTTTTTAGGTCAAAATCCAGAGAAATGGTTAAATAACCCTATCTTAGGTTCCATTATATGCAAAAGTGTTAAAAAACCTAGATATGTTAATCTGATTTATATTTTCGAGTTACTTTTTGAAAAGCTTAAGTTATAAATAAGTCATGTGTTTTTTAAGGTTAGTCACCCAGTCTCCTAATGTTAAACAAATATTCCATTTTGTAAACAGACTTAGCGATCCACTTTGGTTGGGATGTCTCTAAAAAGAAAATAATATACCTTATAAGTCATGCAAATTAGCAAAAAGCATCAGTCTGAAGTCTCCCAATAAGGAAAATATGATCTATCGACATGGACACAAACGATTAAGTCACGGTGTCGCACAGTGTATCTTGTAGTTAGTAAATTATCACAAGACTTAGAAATTCCTTTAGTCGTGGAGTATACAAATCAAAACTCAGTTAGTGATAAGTTAAAAAGCTTTAGTTGCCATGTCTCTAGTTAAAAGGTCAGTTAAGTAAAAGGTTTAGAGACTTGGCGACAAACTACAAATTGAAATGAAATATGTAGTGGTCAGGTAGTCGCTGGTCAAACATTTTAAGTCAGCATCTTTTCAGTGACTTGGAGACAAACAACTAAAGATGAGACACGTGTCCACAATGAATAAAGAAAAAATGCATTAGTCGGGTGGTCTCCAAATGATTTAGGGTTTCCAGAATGTATTCAGTGACTTAGCAAAGCCGTCAGATGCAGAATAAGATAAGATCAACGATAGTCACTGAGTCTCTATAAAATTTGCACAGAGTAAAAATATTCTCATGACAATGAGATTAATCTTTAGTTGCGTAGTCTACAAATTGAATGATAAAATAAAGTTTCATGAACCTTGTCACTAAGTCTCCAAAGGAAATATTAAAGAGTAGATTTATTTGGTGATTGAGCAAATAAGGGTAGTCACGGGGTCTCGTAAAGGGAAAAGAGCATTCAGAGACTTAGCAATTAGAGATTAATAGATGAAAAAGTAACCATAGTCACAAGGTCTCTGAATAAACTCAGAGTTAGGCTATTCTACTAGCGACTTGGATTCCTTTAGTTGCATGATCGTCAGGAGTAAACCATAGTTTAGCCAAGGTGAAGAAAATCATGTAGTCGCCAAATATCCAGAAGAAATTAGAGTTAAGAGATTTGATCAGTGACAAGGAGATAATGCATAGTTGCTAGGTCGCCAGATATGAAAAGTAAGAGTTATGATAAATGGCAGTTGCTAACATGACAATATGGAGATTCATCATCCAATAGAAATACAAGAGATTAATTACTATGTGAAAAAGGTAGTTGAGATGTCTGATAAAGAGCCAACCATATCAAAATATGTGATTTTTTTTTAATTTTATAAGGGTTTTTTTTGAGAAGTACTCATTTGAATTTGATTTCCTGTCACATTCATGAGCTACAGCTAGGAATTCAATTAATACCACATCATGTAAACTTGAAGGCTGAATTGATTGATTCTTCAATGACGAGTTAAGTACTTTGTAAATTTACCATAAAGGGATGATCTTAGGTTTATTTTCATTCATCATACATCCATAATTTCAGAGCGGAAAATTTGCTAGGTTTTCTATGTTTAAGAAGAAAGAATTTTTAATTAAGTAAAATTTTTATCAATTTCAAAGTGATTATTCAGTTTTTAGAGATCTTGAATTATATTCAGTGCACAGAGAAGGGTAAGGTGTCCTGAGAGAATATTTATTCCAAAATCGGTAAAAAGAAGTGGAAAACTAAACAAAATGAGTAAAGCGGTTAGTGTGGCATCTACTAGTGGGAAGAACGATGAGGTGGATGAAGATGCTAAGGGAAAGAGGAACTTCTCTGATGAGTTTTTGAAACTGTTACCTGGATCTACACAGAACAAGAGGGCAAATGCCAACATATTGGCAGATGAATACTGTGATATCAGATATGCCCATACACTAGGTTCTAGAGGTTTTTCTCATTACAATTATTTTTATAAGAATGTTGATAAGGCCATACCAATATCAAACCCCTGGACTAGTGGTTTGGCTAGGTTAATTGTTCCTGATGTCTTTGTAGATGTAGACTTGTTTCTAGGTCTAGCAAACCATTATCACCCCTTGTCAAAGATAATTAAAAAGAGTGATGGTACTGCACTATTAATTCTGAATAGGAATTATTTTATGCAAGCTTTCAGTTTGTATAGTACCATGTCCACTCAGATTAATATCACAAGGCAGGAGGAAAGATACAGGTTACAGCCTGGGATAGCTAGGAATCAATTACATAAACATATCCTTAAAGAGGTTAGAAACCACATTGTCCCTTTACAAGGAACTGCACCTTATTGTTTCAAGGATTTATATTTTTATATCAAATACATTTCCTATGCTTTGTGTAAGGTGTTGGGTAGGGATGGAGGAGCTAAGAAGATAAATGCTGGGATTTTGATGATGGTTTTGGATTTACAAGATGTGCATTCCAACACTAGCTATGACTACATTAAATACATAATTGACAGGATGCATGAAGGGTTTGTGGTCATACAAAAGAAGGATAAAGATCCCAATTTTTTACACTATTCTATCCTAATGCATCTTTTATTGCATTTTAATTATGGCATCATGGATGTAAACAATTTGAACCCCCAGAGAATCTTTCATGACCGGCCCAATCCTGTCCAATTTCGGATTAAGCTATGGAATTTCACTTCCAAGGACTATGATTTCTATGAATTTGAGAATTGGATTGTCTACACTTTAATGTAGAGTTTGGGTGTCAACAAGACTAGACTTCCAAAAAAGGTGTTACAACTACTGAGACCATGTGAGTATTTTGATAAGTGGGAAGGTGACCACAATTGGGGAGACTTCTTTTTAGAAGATAATTTCACTATGATTAGAGTGTATGGATGCACACATCCTCCCCATTTCCTACCATATCATGTACCAATAAGAGTTGCAACAATGGAATTTATTTGGCAACTTTTATTAACTGATAATGAACACTTTGCACCACATAGGAAGGGGACATTGACCCCTAGGCAGTTCAAGATCTTTCAATTTATAATTGGCAAAGGTGCTATTGATCTAGTAAGCAAATGGTTGGAAAGCTATAATATGGGAGCAACATTGTATAGATATATTGATCCAGAGGGATTCATTGCAGGAGCTAAGAAACTCCTAACTCCTACCATACCAAATACATACATGCATGGTCTTTATGTGGAGGAGGATGCAACTAGTAATATAATTGATGAAGATGAAGTGAGAAATAGAAGAGAAAAAATCCAATAGTTGTTGAATTTAGAAAAACAAATAAAAAGAAATGAATTAGCATTTGGAGGTTTTTACCCTGATTTACCATATTTTGATAAAATCAAAGCTATGCTAGACAACTTTTACATACTATATGAACAATTAGATAGAATTCTAGATGTAAAGAAGGGGGAACAAGAACCTAAATATTCAAAATATGAATATGAAAGTGAGAGTGAATAAGAATATGTTAGTCCACCTCATATGGATCAACCACAATAAAATGTTGTAGAAGTGGTTCAGGTACAAGGGGAACAGGGACACATTATAGATTTAACTAAAGTTTCTCAACCTGATGATATAGGTTAGCATGCTACCAAGAGGAAAAAATTTGATCTTGGTTAGACATCTCATGATCAAACTTACATAAGAAAAGAGAGAAAAAATGATAAAGTAAGTGCTCTTGTTCCTGGTAACAGAGTATATGATCATAATTTGAGAAAGGAAAGAAACCGCAGCAATAAGTAGAAGAAAACATAGAGTGGCCTCTTAGAACATGTATAGATGAGAGATTGATCCATCAACAACAGTTCTTGGAAGATGATGATATCATTAAAACTGATGAATTTAAAGATTTCCTTAGATGGTGAAAGAAGGAAGAGATGAGAGAGCAATTGAGAATAGTTGGTGAAGAAGCAGAGACAAATTAGGATCTTTTAGCTCTACAAGCATATGATCCTAAAACTGAAGACATTACTCTTGAGGAAGATAGAAAATTAGTGTTGGAAAGTGGCATGCTGCTTGCTGAAGGCTGGGATTTAGCCTCAACATTTATAATAAATCAAATAAGAAAGCAACTAGATTTAAAGATGACCAGTGAGATTCAAATGGGTGATATGATTAAGGGATTTGGATATTGTCCAAATTCTCAAGCATTTTCCATGTGGAGTTTATGTCCTAAGGACTAGAAGCATCAATTGCTAAATATTCAAGAGAGCATGGTGGGAAACCAAATGGTATGGACAGTCCAAAACACAAATGATTTGGAGATTTCCCAAATAATGACACACTGGGAACATTGGAATGAAGATAAGACAAAGCAGTTGTCTGAGAAATGTGGTATCCTAATAGAGGAAGCTAGAGCCCTGGCTAAGGATAGATAATTGTGTCACATCAAGATTCATCAGCAAGATAAGGTAATTGTTGAATTAACTAAACAATTGTGTGAAAAGCCAAAAGTAGTATATGTACCTTTAGAACAACCTCCATAAATAGAAGCAAAGGTTGAAGCAAGGGAAGAAGTAAAAATAGATGATATGGCTAAGAAAGATAATGAAATTTCCATAAATGCATTATTGAATATACTTCAACATAGGATTGATATCTTAAAAGATAAAATTGATATAATCCTGAATGCATACAATAAATTGCCTACTTTACATGTTGATGTAACAGGGTATATCTCTACTTTAAGCCCTTATTTTGTAACATAGTATTACAGGAGGAGGATGTGACCACATGGTATTTGAAGAAAAGACCAAAGAAAAAGAAGCCTGTATAGATAGAAGAAGAGGTCCTGGATGAAGAGTAGAGAGGAAGACTTGGCTCCTGATCATTGAGCACAGGGAGGTTAGTAATCATAAAAGACAACTGTAGGTTAGCCTGAAATGGTAGTCACTTGGTCTCAATACAAATATCAGATACTATCCTAAACACTGTCAGACAAAGGAACCAGAATTCATGTGAAGACAAAAGAAGATCAGATTTCATCCCTTATTCTTGTCTTCCCACCACTTGAACATTCTTGTTTTTGGTCTTTTTTGTACTTTTAGGGTTAGGTTCCTTAAACCATCTGAAGCTTGTTGCATCCTTTATTTAAGGATTCCAAGATGGTTTAAGACCTATTTATAGATCAAATGTAATAATTTTGAATAGAGATGAAATATATTGGCAATCCATACTTCTAGATTTTAGTCTATGTTTTTGAGCTTTTAACCTTGATATGTATTGAAGCAAAAATTTATGAATAAAATACAGTGCAGCTTTATTCCATATTGTTATTGTCTCTTTTCTTATTGATTGTACTCTTTTATGTTTAATTTGTAAGGCACGTTAAGCATATTGGCTACAAGGTAGCTATCTAATTATTTGCAAGTTTCTTCTAACAGGAGAATTAAACCTTGTGAGTAGTTTCAGAGAGTACAGTAGTAATTGAGGATTTGTTATAATATTGTGGGAGTGATAGGGTAATTTTTTAGGAACTTTACCTAAGTTGTATGTAGGTTTTAAGGCATCTTACAGTACTTTTATTTATTTTTCTATGGATTTATATATTCTGATTCGGTAGCCCAAGGATAGGCACTGGTCTAGGAACTTGTTTGGTAATCCATCATCATGCAAAATATCTAATACTATTCAAAATCAATTACCTTCAGAGTATATATTTAAAAACAATTGCATTTACAGAGATTACAGTTGGAGTTTGTTGATTTCTTAAAGAGAAACTCAAATAGGTTATTCCTCCTAAATCCATTAGAATTGTAAAAGGAAAGAAAGATGAAATTCCTTATTATGTTGCTATCTGTCATCATTAAGATAATGATTTGGATTGTTAAGATCTTCCTCAGAATAATCATATTTATTTGCATTTTCATTTATATATCCATATAAGAATAGAGAATTCAACACATAAGTAAAATCCACTCTAAAGATACTGTCAAGTCAGTAATCAATCATAGGTAAAACTTGCCCGAGTCAGTGGATCTCAGAAAAGAAAGAGGTGATAATAAGTATCCCCAGTGTTATCAAAATACCTCATCAATTAGTGTTTTCTCTTGCTTGAGTCAGAGTATCAAAGGCATTGGGAGTCACAGAGTTATTTAAGTATTCAAGCATTTTTAGAGGCCCTGCAAGAAAAAACCCTAACAACAGGTAACCCAAAATTTTCACTCTTCTGAAGTGATCTCGGTGAAGAGCCAACCCTGTTAAAGGTTACAAACACATTGTTAAGTGTGTCCTTGTTAGACAATTTATCACTAAAATTTAATCACTTGATATTTGGAATTTCACTATGCTATCTTCATGAATTAACCTTTTTATACTCCTTGGGGTGTATCTGAATATATAAAGTATTGTTAGATCCTACTTGGTTCAGACTTTCTGAATCAATGGTTAAACTGAAACAGTATATGATTTGTTTATATAAACAACTATGCTTTGCAGATGTTCAAATCTATTTTAAGCTCATAATTCCTTTTTGATCAATGTCTCTATTCAATACCTTTACTTCATTTCTATCTGCTTGGTGATGTTGTGCTTCTCAATTGTTTGGTGTCTGCAGAAATCTTTAGCTCTATTTTTAATCTTGTTTGATTAGGACTGTATGAAGTCATTCTTCACCAATATCTCTCAGCATCATCTTCTCTATTCACCCCTAATTTATAATGAATTACCCCTAGTTCATAATGAATTAGTTTGTCTCTTTATAAACATGATTTCACCTTTTCTAATTCCTTGACTTTCTTATTCTTGGTGTGATTTGCAATTCTCACCTTTCTTTCTTTAAAGCTTTACTTCACTTTTATCTCGTAGATTTATCTTAGACAACTGGAATAAAACATCTTTAAAACTCTAGCTTATCTTTGAATTTTAACTTGTCGATGAAAACAATGTTAACAATAAGTTAACTCCATATTTAGCTCTTTCAAGATAAGTCTTTTTTCATTTATGAACTTCAATTCTTTTCGGTGTTTAACTCTTTTCTAGCTCGGTCTAGACTTCATTTTTCCTCAGGCATCTTTGTTCGTTAGGTTTGTCTGTCTGTCAGGTAACACTATGATTCTTCTTGTCGATAATGCTTGCTCGGGTATCACTGTGACTTTCCTCTCAGGGTTCTCTATCCATCGGGGTGCACTATCCGTCGATGTTTGTTGTCACTTAGTGCATACTAAAATTTTATGCATTACTAATAGCATAACCTTTATCTTTCTAGTTCTTTGAATTTTTTGACACTATGTATATAACCAATCAAATTATATCAGGTTGAAATCAATGACAATACAATACATTAACTGATTTAATGTCTTGCATTAACTTTCTATAGCTTGTTGATCATTAACTTAACCTCTTCAAACATTCAATCAGTTATAGCATCAAAAGTGATTGAAAACACCTTAATGAGAGAAATGGATTTAACAGAACAAACATTCACCCATAATATATTTTTCTATTATGAGATGTCCCCTAGTAAGGACAAGCCAAGGGAAATAAAATATATAAAAAAAGAGAGCACAAAAGGGATCTACTAACTATTGGGTTAGTATGATCATATGATAACTCAAGTATATAAAAATAAATTGACATCATCCCTGAAAGGTAGTAGAACTACGAGCATAATGGAAGAAGATCACATAAGAGATACAAAGAAGAATCTATTTGGGTTGACATTGTGAAGGCAAAAAAGAATGGTTGCTACCACTTTGTTTCATCCAAAATCAAACAACACAAAAATCATATTTACGAACAATAGCACATGCATGACATATAGAATAAATTAGGTACAAATAGAGGAATGTCACAATAGATCACTTCCTTTATCACCTTCTTCCATTGGACAAATATTTTTTTTTAAAATAAATGTAAATAAAACATATAAGAAGTAGCACATCATGGAGGAAGCATAACACAATAGGCAAACACATAAAAGAATTCATCGTAAAAGGAGATGTAGTCAAGCATATAGCCTACCCCTCATCACAATTTTTACTATTTAGGGAAGGTGGGAAACATGCAAGAGGAGAAATGTCAAGCGTGGAATATGGATCTATCACAAGTTCCAAATAAGGACCATGCTCTAATGAATCACTTTGTTTTTCACTAGGAGTGAAGGATAATTGCTATATCAAATCTAGCAGGTAAATCATGATTAACATCAATAAGTTCATACATATCATTAGAATTGTTTGCATTAGAAGCACTTAAATCAACATCATCAAGAGTATCTTCTTCATCCAAATTAATCCCATTATAATCTATGATACAAATAGAATCATCATGTCTATGCAATTTCATTTTATTTAGATCAACTTCCTCACTTGTGCTATACATAGGTTGCTCAAAGGGAATTAAGGAATTTTAAGGTGTCTTAGGGTTTAATAAGAAATCTCATGGGCCCTAGCATGACATATATTGAAATGATCACAAGCACATCTATTACTTGTGGTTTTTCTTGAGATTTGAGTTGGTTTAGGATCAATCAGCATCAAGTCCTTTTCTTATATAGGAGGAATAATGGAAGGAACCACACTAGTTTGATAGACAGAAATTGTAAGATATTTGTAGTATATAGGAGGTGGAACTAAAATATAAATAGGAGGTACAAAAGGTATAGGAAGGATTATAGGTCTAGGAGAAGGGGACATAACTGTAGAACTGCTAAGCTCACAAATATTTTGGGTTTTGAATTTTTGATAGGATAAGAAGAAATGATCTTGGTGAGGTTTAATTGGTTGATTCATGCTAGGCCAAAAGAAGTCAAGGCTAAAGTTCCCTCAACTAGCTAAAATTTTATTGAGACTATGGTTAATTGTTATGGTTTCTCCATTATGGGGAAATTTAAAACATGTATGGATAGTAGAGATAATATATTTCATGGAAGTAACCCAAGGAAGGTCAAGTATAACTTGAAATTGATTGGAATTTGGCACGACAAAAAAGGTGATTTTTTAATATTTCTTGCCAAATTCAATGGGAAAGGTAATGGAACCATGAGTAGGAAAAGGGAAACCAATGAAATTCTTAATCATCACATCTAATTTACCATATGAGTTACAATAGAGATGTTGGGTGAAAATGTATTCTTTAGTTATAACATTCACCATGCATGTAGGATCAATAAGGACTTCACAAGAGTGAAGAAGATTAATCTTTGCAAAAATGTAAAGAGGACCATTAGATACCCTATGTAAAGAGAAAAATATAAATGTGAAGGAGTAATGGGTACAAGAGACTTGCACATATAAATAATACCCTTTACATATAAAAATTTGGGGAAGGTAAGATTCTCCTCTTAGCCCCAAATTCACAAAGGAAAGATCCAAATCGATTAACCACAAGAAAATGGTCAATGCACAAATGAATCAATAGATTAGAAATAAGAAGAAATAGGAAAACCTTACATTCCATTTTGGAGAAGAGTGTGTAATAGATCTAAAAAGATCAAAATCTTAATTGATATGAATTGAAGACAAATACTAACCTCAAAGTATAGCAAATCTAGAAATTGTTGTTTTCTGGTGTCTGTACTGAGCTTCTAGAAATTCTGCAGCCTACCCTGGCCTGGAAACACAGAGATGGAGAAAACCCATAAATCATTTTCTTTTTTGACCAAGTTTGACCTTGACCCAAATATGGGGGCACAATTGTACCCCTTTATGTTGACCTTGACCTGCACTGCTCCGACAAAAATCTGTTCGCAGATCCCAAAAGTTTGTCGAAAAGGGTATCTAAATTTTCTCTATAATTCATTGTTCTGTACCTATACCTGCAAGAAAAAATGGTTTTTTTGTTTTTTGGATGGGGGGTTTGCCTTGGTCAAACCCCATTTTTGGTATTAACCTTTAAATAGAATTGAAATTGCAGTAATAAACAAAGTAAATAGAACAATTCACCTTGCTTATGTTGAAACCCTTGTGGAGGATTCGAATCCTTGAATCCATAAGTATGGATGCTCCAAATGGATGTAGAATGTAGGATGTAGGATGTCTCAAATCAATTTCCTTTAGATCTTCAACACCAATCTTGAATGGATCTTGGAATAGGAAGAAGCTTGAATGGATATGGATGGAGAAATCTTCAACAAGAGGGCTCCATAGAGCTTGAATCCTTCAATGGCTACTAATGGATCTCCTTGATGAATTGAATCTTGAATACTTGAATTCTTGAAAGTAGATGATTGCTTTGATAGATTATGCGTAGATTATCCTTCCTCTTATCCTTCAAAATGAGAGGAGAAGTTTTCCTTATATACTAGTCTAGGGCACAAACTTCTAGAGAGGCCAACATATGAGAATTAATTTTTAATTAGGCTCATACCCCTAGAAGTGGACCTATATTAAATATCTTTTAAAGATTTTCCATTTCAGAGCCTGAAACAGCCGACTTGGAAGCAGGAAATAATTCTTTCCAAACCTCGACCTCCGAAAATCTTTGAAATTTGAAATTTAGACCCTGGGTCAGGGTCGAGGTCAACCCTGACCTAGGTCAGGGTTGAGGTTGACCTTTACCTAGGTCAAGGTCAAGGTCAACCTTGACCGAAAAGGTTGAAATTGACCCATAAGGT
This sequence comes from Thuja plicata, assembly GCA_018584345.1. Taxonomy (NCBI): domain Eukaryota; kingdom Viridiplantae; phylum Streptophyta; class Pinopsida; order Cupressales; family Cupressaceae; genus Thuja; species Thuja plicata. The sequence goes on along the minus strand of MU223926.1, from coordinate 190,859 downwards.
TGACCTTGATCCTGAGGTCAAGAACCTCAAAATCTTGGAGCGGGATACCAGATACAGGTAGGAGAGAAGTGGAAAACAAGGTAGGACAGGGAAAAAACCAGATCCAAATCAAAGACCCATTCAAGGTGTTTGACATGACCCCAAACCACTTACTCAAAGGGCTAAACTAGTCCTAAATGGAAGTGCTTCCATTTTTTGACGATACATTTAGCCCCTAATTTAGCAAGAGTATGGACTCGATGCAAACTCTTTGTAAAGGAGATCACAAAGAAAAGATAATCTTATTGAAATCAAAGGGACAAAGAAATCCTCAAGCCCCAGGGACTCAATTCTTTTTCAACCCCAAGATTACAATAAGAGAGACATCACCATTCAAATAAAATAGAGAGAGGGTGTGATTACCTCACCCTATGAGAACCTATGTCCCATTGTGAATCATACAGGAAAAAATGCAACTGTAAAGATGGAGTTGAACCGCCTAGTGAATGTGGCTACTCACTAGTCAACCCATCAAGGATTCACCCTCAGGAATATTCTATTCCAAAAGAGAAAAGCCAAAACTAGAGAGATCCAGTCTTAAGGACACCTTCCAACCTTAAGGGATCAAAAATTTGTAAATTGAAACTGGAGGGACCAAGAGATCCTATAAGGTAAAAATCCATGCTTTAAGGATTAGTCTCTAATCCATAAAGGGAAAAAAAATTTTAAGTTTGAAAATATTTTGGAAGTGCGTGTGTGCAAAAAGTGAGTAGAGTGTATGCCCCCATGTTAAATTAATTGCTAACACTTTAACATGAGAAAAGGATTTAATGGAAGCATAAACAACTCCACTGATTATGTTTCCACTATGAGATGCCCCCAAGTGAAGACAAATCAAGGGAAATACCACATAAACATAGAGAGAAAATAGAAGGGATCTACCTACCATGGGGTCGCTATGATCATAACATAATATATATATATATATATATGTGTGTGATATTATTGAAAATTAATTAACATCATTCCCCAAAGAAAGTAGAACTAAAATCACAATGGAGGAAATAAAACATAAGAGTTACGAAGAAGAGTCTTTTCGGACCACAACATGGAGACCAAAAAGAATCAGTGATACCATGTCACAAATCCAAGCGGACTACACAAGGAAAACATTTATGAACAATAGCACATGTACAAAAAAATATGAAAACAACATATAGAAGAATAGAGATACATATAGAGGAATAGTACAACAGGTTTGATTCCTTTATCACCTTGCACCAACAAAGTAACAAGCGTCGTATAAAAGAATCTAACAAACATTTGGAAAACACATCACAGGAGAAGCACAATACAATAGGCAAACACATAAAAGGCTACCATGGAGGACAAGCCTATCAAGCCCATCACATAATCTCCCCATCTCAATCTATATCATTTAGGGAAGGTGGGAAACTCACAAGAGGGACTATATCCAACATAGTAGGAATAATAGCCAGTTCCAAACAAGGATCCTATTGAGAATCGCGATTTTTGATACTAGGTATAATTATAAATTATGTTGAAAGCATATTAGGTAAATCACTATCAATATCAATAGTCTCATATTCATCATTAGCATCAATAGGATCATCAAGATTAATCAAAATAGAATCTAAGATACGAATAGAATCATCATAATCATTCTTCTTAACATCATTATTAACATTAACTTCTTCCAACACATCAGGCATAGGCTAGTCAAAAGAAGGTAAAGAAATTTGAAGAATAGAGGCACGGGGCTTAGCTTGAGCCTGATGCATTTTACAATGTTCATTGGAAGATCAATTACATTTTTTCTTGTTTGAAATATGCTCAAAACTAGGAGGAACAACAACTGGTTCCTTCACAGGTTCTACAGGAGGATTAGTATGATTCTTAGTAGGGTGAAAAGAAACACTAAGAGCTTGATTAATGGATAAAGGAGGTAAGGAAGGTGTAGGTAGAGGACCACAGTTAAGAGCCATCTGAGGCATGCTTAACTCAACAATCTTGTGATGTTTATAGGCTTGATATGAGCGAAAAAGGTTATCAGGTTGAGAAGAACATGAATTAGGTAATGAATGCCAAAAGAATTCAAGGGTAGCATAATCTCTAGGCATAGAAGGTTTATATAAACTATGATTAATTTTTTTCACTTCTTCATCATGAATGAACTTAATACACTTATGGATAGGAGAAGCAACGGCATGCATGGGAGTCAACCAAAGCAAACCATGATTAACTTGAAACTAATCAGAAGTAGGGACAACAATGAAGGTAGTGTCCACAACTTTACCACAAAGTTAAATAGGCAAGTTAATAGATCCAAATGATGGATAGAGAAAACCATTACAAGTTTGGATCCACACATTAGATGTATTATAACAATCACATTGTAAGTTCTTCGAAAAAAGGTTTTCTTCAGTAATGACATTGACTAAGTATGTAGGATCAAGAAGACAACCATGTGTAGATATCTTAGCAATCCTAGCATAAATGTAGAGGGTACCATCAGGAGATTTAATAGTCTCAGAATCATCAAAGGTGATCGAGATTTCCCTAAGTAATTTATTCTTAGGTTGTTTTCAAGGTTTAGGTTGAGGCTTTGGTTTAGGCTTAGGCTGAGGTGGAACTTGAAGTTGAGGTTGAGGTGGAGGAACTTGAACAAGAGGTTGATATTGAGGCTAGGGTGGAGTACGGGTTGAGACAAAAAAAATATGCTCCACATGGTTAACAATATGATTGAGATCATCTATCTTTGAATCATAAACAATATCCACGGAAGATGGTTGAACAATGGTATTAGTATCATGTGCAAGAAAAGGGTTTGTATAGATTTGGAGGTTTTGATTAGGAGGAGAGACATATTTGTTTCCACTACCATCAAAATTATCAATGGATAAAGCATTAGAATCAATTAGTTCTTGAACCTTATGTTTTAGAGAATAACACTTCTTTGTATCATGGCCATTCTGATGATGGTATTGACAAAAAGGCTTTGGAATCAAAGGATTTGGATGCCATCGTAGTAGGAAGAAGAGGTAAAATAGGAGGAATGTAATAATATTAGCATTCAAAAACTTACTCATAATAGAATTTAAAGATTCAAAAAGAGGAGTAAACATACAATTCAGACAAAAAGCAGTGGATGCAAAATTGGCATTATTGGATGCAACATCAACTTGATCAACAACTACATTTGCTTGCTTATTTATCTTGACATATTTGTTAGTGTATCATCTTAAAATGGAAGAAATTCCATGATAAGAATGTTTATCCCTCCTTAGGGGGTTTTTTAGACCATCATCATATTGTCCACTCATTTTTGCACCCTCTCCAGCTTCTATGCCTGTTTAGGACCCTGATTGGGCCTCTCCGGACACTGTTTATCCCACCTGGCACATTTTCTAGGGGTTATGACTCCCTAGCTCAAGGTTGACCTAGGTTAGGGTTGACCTTGACCCTAACCTAGGTCAGGGTCAACCTCAACCCTAACCTAGGTTAGGGTCAACCTCAACCTTGACCTAGGTCCCCCTTTCCAATTGGAAAGTTTGTCGACTGTCGAGGGACACTCAAAAGTTCATTTTCCTACTTCTGGGTGAGTTGTTTTGGGTTCCAAACAGATGACTCTTAAATTATCTTTAATATAGGTCCACATCTAGGGGTATAGGTATAATTGGAATTTAATTCTCCTATTTAGGCCTCTCTAGAAGATTGTGCCCTAGATTGGTATATAAGGAAGCCTTCTCCTCTCATATTCTCTAACAAAAACCATTAACAAAGCATAATGAACAATCCAAGACTAAAGATTAAAAGCGTCCATTATTATACATGTTTTCAAGCTTCCAAGTGTTCAACTAAGGTTTTCAAGTCTTCCTCTCAAGTATTCAAGTTCTCCATTGAAGATCAAGGATTCAAGCATTCAAGCCTTTAAAGGGATTTGGTTCAAGCATTCAAGATTCATCATTCAAACCCTAGATCTATCCATCATGGTGGTGTGATCTTCCTTCAAGATCCTTTGTCCATCCTCAAGATTCATTCATTATTCCTTCAAGGTGGATTCCAAGCACACAATCATGGAGGTTTATGGTTTCTAATATTGAGTCCAAGATTTCATTTTTTCATACTTGTTTACATTCAAAATAAAATTACATATCTATTGAATATCATAGCTTCATTGTTAGATTTACTTCTACTACTTGCTAGCATTTTCTATTTAAATTATTGATTTCAAGGTTTATTCCTAAATCAGGGTTTGACTAAGGCAAACCCCTCCCCCAAAAAACAAAACCATTTTTCTTGTAGGTACAGGTTTGGGACAACAAATTCAAGTGCAGATCTAGATACCCTTTTTGGAAAACTTTCAGGATCTGGAAATAGATTTTCCATCGGAATGTGCAGGTCAAGGTCAAATTTTTGTTTTGGGTTAGAATTGAATTTCTGTTTTGGGTCAGAATCGACATTCTATTTTGGGTAAAAATCAACCTAAGCTAGATCTAGAAAATATTTATGGGTTTTCTTTGTCTCTGTGTTTCTATGCCCAATCTGGTTGCCGAACTTCTAGAAACTCGGTGCAGACAACCGAAAATAGTATTCTTTAGATCTATTACTTTTTGAGGTTAATAATTGTCTTCTAATTCAATTCAATTAAGGACTTAATCTTTCTATATCTTTTCCACATTATTTTCTATAGGACGTAACCTAGGGTTTTTCTCTTTATCCATATTCTTAATAGATTGATTCCTTTATGTATTGATCATTTCTTTGGGGATTAATCAATTTGGATCTTCCCTTTATGAATTTAGTATTAAGAGGGAAATATTATCTTCCCACACCCCACACACATACATCAAAACATATATATACACCTTTTCACATTCTTCCTATACATTTTGGTGACCTTCCATTCCTATATATATCCTACATTTTAGATATTGCATTTTGGTGAACCCGCGATAGACAACTCTTTATTTTTGGTTTTAGATACTCTGCGTCTTTTCCCAAAAACATTTCTTTCATTTCATTCACTATGAAGATCTTTAAGATGCTTTGGAGTATGTTTATTTTCCTTATTATTCTTCTCTTGGCATCTCTTTATAGTACTTATGATGTTTATGAAAGTATCATCCATTTCCTCATGTTTGTTACTCTTCATGTTTCACTTTCTCATGCTATTTTGAGATTAACTAATACTAGTCTTCCTACTTTCAAAACTTTCATTAAGGATTTGTGTAGTGGACTTATTTCTCTTCTAGATTAAGTGAAGAATTTGGTAGATGATACCCCATTTCCTAATATTCCTATTCCTAATCCTATCATTCCTAATCTAATTCCTAATCTTCCTAATCCTCATCCTATCCTTTCTAATCCAATTCCTAATATTCCTACTCCTATTTCTCCATCTTCTATCCCTAGTTCTTCTCACACTCGTAATGGGGCTCAAACTATGCTTCATGATGCATATGTTCAAGAATTATTTGATTCACCTTCCCCTTCTTATCCGATCAATGATGATGTTAAAGGGAAAATCAAAGAACCTTCTTTTAAACCTATCATTCCTCCTTACACAACATTTTCTAATGATCATCATAAAAAATCACCTCTTGTAGAAGCTTTACAAGATATGTACACTATTGGATACAATATGGTGGCTAAACAAGGTTATAAGGGTTTAGGGCTTGGTGTTAATGAACATGGTATTCAATATCTGGTTCATCTATCCCCTAAACAAGATAAGCATGGTCTAGGATTTCCACTATCTCAACTTGAGGTAGTTGTTTTTTTATCATCGCCCTCCTCTTCATATTCTCCTTCCAACACCTTCCTTAGATTACCCTGATACTCCTCAAGATGTGGCTAAGAAGGTCTCTGTTCAGTTAATGAATTCTAACAAAGGATTATTTAAACCTATGCCGAAAGATGCTTTCTCCAAATACAAATTTCCTTTGCGTTATAGTAATACACATTTACTTTCTTATTGTGTTCATTTCAATATGTATGTTACAAAAAGAGCTTCTTTAGGAATTATATCTCACTCTCATGTGGTATTATAATTTCTTCATAATTTACATATGGGGCATACCCCTTGTTCTTCAATAATATAGAGCTTTCTCCCTCTTGTCTCTTCACTGGGGGGCAAGAGGTAACTCTTCCATTTTTTTATAGGATCCATTATGCTCTTAGCATGTAGTTTTTTTTTAGCTTAATTGGTTATCATTTCTATATTATATCCCTTTGGTTTTGTATTATGGTACATACTTCCTTCACTCATAATCATCCATAGCTCTCTTATGATATTCATGATATCTTTTCTAGGACATTTTTTTTGTAAAGATATTTATTTATTACAAAATCACTTGATATGATTGGTATATCCCTTTCTTTCATCCCTAGGGAGCAAGGTTTTCCTTCTTTCTCTATGTCTAAGGATCTACTTTCCTTAGCTTAGTGGCATTTGTTTATTCTGCAACATTATTTACTTATAAAGACTTATGTTTTGGCTATGGATACCCTTTTATATGAGAGGTGATTTTCCTAGGTCATGACCTCTTCTTTATTTTGCAAATTATGTTATTTATAAACTATGGCCCTTGCTTTGGATTAGAGTTTTATTCCTTCATTCCAAGATTCCACTTCCTCTTTATCGCAGGGGGCTTGATGACTGAATCTTTGTTCCCTCTTTACTTTTCTTTGAATGATGATATTTTATCCTAAGAACTCCTCTACATTGGGAATCTTGTTGATAAGATATCTTCCTCTTTGACGATCCTTTTTTTCATAAGTGACATATCCTTTTCATGATTATCTATGCTCTTAGATGTAAGGTTCAATACTCTTCACTAAGACTATAGTGTACATTATTACTAACAGGATATCTCATTACTTTGTGAAGTAGGTATCCTCCTTTCTCTTCCTTATCTTGTCTATTAGGTAGCCACGATAAGGAGGGGAGAATATATAGGGTCTCCCTTATACTATAGTTTAAATTTTACATCATGGTAAATCCTCGGAAGGCAGCGCACATAAGTTGCTAAATCCTGAAGAGACACATTTTTATTTTTATTTTTGCTAAATCCTAAAGAGATGCATTTTTATTTTTATTTTTGCTAAATCCTCGGAAGGTAATGCACATAAGTTGCTAAATCCTAAATAAATATTCATTTTTCAAATTCAAATATGCTAAATCCTTGGAAGGTAACGCACATAAGTTGCTAAATCCTGAAAAGACATGCATTTTATATTCCTATAGTGATAAAATAATGTGGATCTATGGGTATTCCAAAAGTCTTCAGAAGACGCATTACAAAACACAGTTTATGGGTGAACCTATTCATCTCTCCTTCATTGGTGATTCATGGTAAGGTGGGAATATTACTAGGTGAGGTAATCACTTTCTCTTTTCTCTCTTTTTCTTTCATGCAAGTAGGATTAGATCATGAGGCTATGCTATTTATAGTGTTTCTATTGTCTTTCTTATGTAGTCATTTATTCTTTCTATGATTATTTTCTCTTTTCTTTCATAACTTTTTGTGTGTATGTTGAGTTATAATCCTTGGTCTGGGGGCTCATTTCCTTGACTAAGTGATGTTCTACCTCGTTGTGATCCACTGGAGTCTTTCTTCTAACTTTATCACAAGTATGTTTGATTTACATACTCCCACTAAAGTGGGGGCTTAATGTATCATCTTAAAATGGAAGCACTTCCATGATAAGAATGGTTATCCCTCATTAGGGGGTGTTTTAGACCATCGTCAAATTGTCCTCTCATTTCTACACCCTCTCTAGCTTTTGTGTCTATTTAGGACCCTGATTGGGCCTCTCCAGACACTTTTTATCCCACCTGACACATTTTCCAAGGGTTCTGACTCCCTGGGTCAAGGTCAACCTCGACCTTGACCTAGGTCAGGGTTGACCTTGACCATGACCCAGGTCCCCCTTTCTAGTTGGAAATTTTTTTGGCTGCCAAGGGACATTCAAAAGTTCATTTTCCCACTTTCAGGTCAGCTGTTTTGGGTACCGAAGCGACGACTCAAATTATATTTAATATAGGTCCACTTATAGGGGTAAGGTCTAATTGGAATTTAATTCTCCTATGTAGGCCTCTCTATAATATTGTTCCCTAGATTGGTATATAAGTAAGCCTTCTCCTCTCATTTTCTCTAACAAAAATGATGCAGGAGCATCCTGGGTGTAAGAGCAATCTTGCATCACCCAAAAATATTTCTGTTTTTATATTCAATAAGGGCTATTTTGTGCAGAGCTGCTATTTATGGAAAGTTACTATTTTTGGT
>MU223926.1:156634-182059 GCA_018584345.1 Thuja plicata | reverse complement strand
TTGAAAGTTTGTAATTCCACATTTGTGGAGATAATAAGAAGCCAATTTTCTGTTCTTGCATATTGTGGTTGTTTCTCTGTTTATGTTATGTGTTTGTGGTATTAAGGGGAGCACCCTTCATCAAAAAACCATTAACTAAGCATAACGAACAATCCAAGACTAAAGATTTCAAACATCTTTTATTCTACATTTTTTCAAGCTTCCAAGTGTTCAACTAAGATTTTCAAGTCTTCCTCTCAAGTATTCAAGTTCTCCATTGAAGATCAAGGATTCAAGCATTCAAGCCTTTGAAGGGATTCGGTTCAAGCATTCAAGATTCATCATTCAAACCCTAGATCTATCCATCATGGTGGTGTGATCTTCCTTCAAGATCCTCTATGCATCCTCAAGATTCATTCATTCTTCCTTCAAGGTGGATTCCAAGCATACAATCATGGGGATTTATGGTTTCTAATATTGAGTCCAAGCTTTCATATTTTCATACTTGTTTACATTCAAAATACAATTGCATATCTATTGAATATCATAGCTTCATTGTTAGATTTACTTCTACTACTTCCTAGCATTCTCTATTTCAATTATTGATTTCAAGGTTAATTCCTAAATTAGGGTTTGACTAAGGCAAACCCCTCCCCCAACAAACAAAACCATTTTTCTTGCAGGTACAGGTTCGGGACAGCAAATTCAAGTGCAGATCTAGATACCCTCTTCGACAAACTTTCAGGATCCGAAAAAAGATTTTATGTTGGACTGTGCAGGTCAAGGTTGAATTTCTATTTTGGGTCAGAATTGACTTTCTATTTTGGGTCAGAATTGACATTCTGTTTTGGGTCAAAATTGACCTGAGCCAGATCTGGGAAAGATTTCAGGGTTTTCTTCATCTCTGTGTTTCTATGCCCGATCCAGTTGCAGAACTTCTGGAAACTCAGTGCGGACACTCGAAAATAGTATACTTCAGATCTGTTACATTTTGAGGTTAGTAATTTTCTTCTAATTCAATTCAGTTAAGGTCTTAATCTTTCTAGATCTTTTCCACATTCTTTTCTATAGGATGGAACCTAGGGTTTTTCTCTTTATCCCTATTCTTAATAGGTTGATTCCTTTATGTATTGATCCTTTCTTTGGGGATTAATCAATTTGGATCTTCCCTTTATGAATTTAGGATTGAGAGGGAAATCGTATCTTCCCACACCCCACACACATACATCACACTATATATATACACCTTATCACATTCTTCCTATACATTTTAGTGACCTTCCATTCCTTTATATATCCTACATTTTAGATATTACAGTTAGGTTTCTGAAACTTGTTGGGATTAGGAGCAACATCACTCTTATCAACTGGAATAAGAGCCATTAGAGTGTTGCTCTCAAATTGACTCACTTGTAATTGATAATGATGAAGCATTGCACAAAGTTGTTGAAAATAGGTAATTCAGTAAGCATAATCTTATCTCTAATATCCTTTCGCAAATCTAAAATAAACATATGTTGAATATCAATATCAGGAATAGGATAACAAATTTGAGCATACAAATTCTACCAATAAATTAAGTCAATTTTTCTTTAGTATTTTTCTTACAATACATCAAATCAGTTAAGGACACATGTAGGCCAATGTTATTTTGGAACTATTGGATAAAGGCATTAGTCAATTTTGGAAAAGAATCAATATAATAAGGAGGCAAGGAACAATACCATTGTAAGGGCTTATCACAAAAATTTCTAGCAAACAACTTGGCTAAAATCCTATGGTCATGAGCATAGTCACTACAAAGGATTTGAAATGTTTTAACATGAGTGACAGGATCTCCCTTACCATTGTAATTCTCAAGATGAGGCATAACGGCTTGCTAAGGGACAGGAGCACAAATAATGTAGAGGGATAAAGGACTACCCATGTCACATGTAGGAATACTAAACTTAGATTGAGTTAAGGAGACAAGTTGTTGTTGTAATGAGGACAGAGTTTGAGCCAGACTAATGATTGTGGAATCATTAGAAGAAATAGGAGGCATAGAAACATTAGGAACACTAGGAAAAGTGTAGGAAGCGACGGGAATAGAAGACACAATCGATGGAACACTTGGAACCACAGTTGGAAGAGGGTTGGAATAGGTAAAAGGAACACTATGGTAAGAAGGTTGTGAGGTAGGTAGAGACACCGGTGGAACACTCAAAAGAAGAGATGGAAGTGGAAGATTCAAAGCTAGAGGATGGAATATGGAAGAGATGTAGTCACTAAAGAAAGAGTAGAAGTAGGAATGCTAGGTAAAGGAATGGAAGAAGGTTCCACACTAGTGACAGGAGGAGTGAATCCTAGATCTTGATCTTCTTGAACTAAAGGTTGGACATTTAAATGCACAAGATGAGTGATACCACGCAAGAGATTAACACCTTGATCACTATCACAAAGGACTTTCTTAAGGGCCTTTATAGCTTGAATAGAATCTTGATTATGGTTTTCTTGAATAAGCCAATTTCCCATTTTATCAAGTTCAGTTGAAAGTATTTGGACTTGTTCAGGAGGAACTCCTAAAGCATCATCCTCATCATGAGATGAGTGAGAAGAGTTTTCTCCCTAGAAGGATTGGAATCATGAGTGATCAAATTTTCAATCGGGATCCTAAGGAAATCAGAGGAAGACTCGGGATCAAAGGAACTCATAAGTCTTTGACTTCTTCTAACCGGGATATTATAAGTAGGACTAGAGGTAGTAAGGCTCATACACCAATGCAATACAAATGAACTAAATTAGGAAAACACAAGGCATGAACAAATAAATGTTTTAGTATTTTTTCTTTATATGATTTTTTTATAATTTTTGAAATGTAATTGCAAGAACATAAAAGAAGGCTAATCTAATATGCATGCAAGATCTAACATGAAATGTAAATCTAACACCAAAAAAGAAAGAGTTTTCGTAAGAGGGTTCACCAAAATGTAAAGAGAAAAATATAAATGTGAAGGATTAATGGGTACAAGAGACTTGCACATATAAATAATACCCTTTACATATAAAAATTTGGGGAAGGTAAGATTCTCCTCTTAGCCCCAAGTTCACAAAGGAAAGATCCAAATTGATTAACCACAAGAAAATGGTCAATGCACAAATGAATCAATCAATTAGAAATAAGAAGAAAGATAAAACCTTACATTCCATTTTGGAGAAGAGTGTGTAATAGATCTAAAAATATTAAAATCTTAATTGAGATGAATTGAAGATAAATACTAACCTCAAAGTATAGTAGATCTGGAAATTGTTGTTTTTTGGTGTCTGTACTAAGTTTTTGGAAATTTTGCAACCTGCCCTAGCCTGGAAAAATAGAGATGGAGAAAACCCAGAAATCATTTTCTTTTCTGAACAAGGTCAACCTTGACCCAAATATAGGGGCAAAATTGTACCCCTTTATGTCGACCTTGACCTACACTTCTCTGATAGAAAATCTATTCGCGGATCCTGAAAGTTTGTCGAAAAGGTATCTGAATATTCTTTGTAATTCACTATTCTATACCTATACCTACAAGAAAAAAAAAAAAAATTTGTTGTTTGGATGGGGGGTTTGCCTTGGTCAAAACCCAGTTTTGGAATTAACCTTGAAATAAAATTGAAATTGCAGTAATAAATAAAGTACATAGAAAAATTCACCTTGCTTATGTTGAAACCCTTGTGGAGGATTTGAATCCTTGAATCCATATGTATGGATGCTCCAAATGGATGTAGAATTTAGGATGTCTCAAATCAATTGCCTTTAGATCTTCAACACCAATTTTGAATGGATCTTGGAATAGGAAGAGGCTTGAATGGATATGGATGGAGAAATCTTCAACAAGAGGGCTTCATAGAGCTTGAATCCTTTAATGGCTGCTAATGGATCTCCTTGATGAATTGAATCTTGAATTCTTGAATGCTTGAAATTAGATGATCACTTCAATAGATTATGCGTAGATTATCCTTCCTCTTATGCTTCAAAATGAGAGGAGAAGGCTTCCTTATATACTAGTCTAGGGAAAAAACTTCTAGATAGGTTGACATATGAGAATTAAATTCTAATTAGGCTCATACCCCTAGAAGTGGACCTATATTAAATATCTTTTTACGAGTTTCCACTTCGGAGCCCAAAACAGCCGACCCAGAAGTGGGAAATAATTCTTTCCAAACCCCGACATTCAAAAATATTTAAAAATTTGAAATTTAGACCCTGGGTCAGGGTCAAGGTCAACCTTGACCTAGGTCAGGGTCAAGATCGACCTTGACCTAGAAGGTGGACCTTGACCCTAAGGTCAAGAACCTCAAAATCTCAGAGCAGGATACCAAAAACAAGTAGGAGAGAAGTGGAAAACAAGGCAGGATAGGGGAAAATGAGATCCAAGTCAAAGACCCATTCAAGGCATTTGACATGACCCCAAACCACTTACTCAGAGGGATAAACTAGTCGTAAATGGAAGTGCTTCCATTTTTCCACGATACACCCTAATAGTATTCTTAGGATAAAATATAATGCAAAGCTCAGTTTTAGATTTAGGTTGGGGGTTGATCAATAAGGTTTATAATATTGTTGGCCTTTCTACATTCATCATCATATTTCACAATAGTAGGAGGGTCAACAACATTGGTGGAAGAATATGGAAAGGAATGGGTAGACTCAATGGTATTGGTAGAATCAAAAGCAAAGCAATTGGTATAAATTTGCAAGTTTTGGTTGGGAGGGGAAATGTATTTGTTTCTTTTATCATTAAAACCCTCAAAAAATATAGAATTAGAATCAATAAGGTCTTGGACAATAGCCTTCAAATGAAAACATTTCTCAATATCATGACTAGGTTGATGATGGTGTTGAAAAAAGGATATGGGATCAAAATATTTGGATGTTTGTTTGGAAGGTGTTGTCACAAGGATTTTCATCCGATGAGCTAATCTCAAACCTCAAAAATCCTATGCAACATGGGAATACTCTCAGGATGTGGGTGTCCTATTGTGAGAGTAGACCTCTAGAGTGAGTTGGTTCTCCTTATCATCACCTAAAATACTGATTAGACTAGGAAAAGGGGAGAAAGATGTACTCTTTAAAAAAAAATACTATCTTCCCTATAGGTGATGCACCAAATATTTTATAATCCTAACAGTTTCTTAACCTTACAGTTAATTCCAATATCAACTCTTGGTTCTCACAACTCAAATCAAAACATGTAATACATAAGAGTTTCATATGGAGGTTCTAAATTTCAGTGTTTACTTTTAGGAAAGAAAGTTTCACAATTGTAACTTACAGAGAAATAATCAAACACATCATACAACCTATACTACCATGATATTTCTTGCTTCAGCAATGCATAGATGATGCATAATCAAAGAAGTATAATTAAGTCACAATAGTCACATCATACCAACCATTCATTATGAGGCTATAATAAAATGAGAAGGAAATATTCTAGATTTTATTTAAAATAAAGGAGTTTAACAACTGAAAAATGCTTCAAAATATGAGATACAATGTTGCTTTGGTGTGTTATGTGCCAAAATAGAGATTAAAGCAACCCCCTGAAAAAGGAAAAGAAGAAACCTTATAGAAAATGTCTTCAATTGATCTCCAAATTATTTGAAGAAGAGACTGTTGGAGTTGTTGTTATTGAGGTGTTGACATTCATGTTTTTTCATTGATGTCAACATATGTTTTAGTTGGATGTAGTAGAAGTCTTAGAAAGACTGGTTATCAAAAGTATATGTGAGATTGACACATGTGTACAAACAGTGTATGACATATGAGAGTATGCAAGCATGGATCTATATAGAGAAATGATTTTATGCCTTATGTCTAAGGTCACCGGATCTTATGTTGGTAGTTGAATGAGCTATAGATATTTTGGTAAAGATTGGTTATAGTGCAGTGATAGAGGATTATGAAAGAGATGGTCTCTAAGTTTTTGGGATATCTTGGATTCAAGCATGAGTTATGATATGCGAGCTTAAGGAATGATAAAAGATACATGAGAGAACATTCTTTGTGATTCTTGGGTCATCGTATTCCCAATGACGCCAGCTGAAGTGTGTGGACTAGCGATTATTTATATTGGCGTGTAACTAATGATTTATATTTGTTAATTACTTGTGTAAGGTACAGTGTGCATCTTAGAAAGGGTCTATGTAATTGTTTGTGCATTGGGTAAGTCTTAACAGGTTGACCTAATTTCTTATTATAACTTGTATAAAGGAAATAAGTGTCTTGATGTGTAAAAGCATGGAATCTATGGATTCAATTCTATGATCCTATGGATGTGATTTTTTCTGGATGTAGAGCAGTGATTATGTTTGTAATGCACTTCATCGGAACTGTAAAATAAAATCAATTTTCTATCAGTTAGTTCATTTTTATAAGTATACTTTTATACTTCTCTTTGGACAATGAGTCTAGAAGGTGGGTTTAACCTTCATAAAGTGGATTTAACCTTCACTTTGGGAAGTGAGATCATCATTCAACTCCTAATAGGGTTTTTCCATTAACAGGGACTTGTACTGGATGTAATAATCATATCCTAACAAGGATAGATCTCATAAAAGGGATAAAATACTTCTAGTACATATGAGATTTTTTGGTCCTCTGAGAGAAATCTTAACCATTTGAGGTGATTTTGAGATGGATTACTCTAGGAAGGAGAGTCCAAAATTTGATGCTGACAATTTTGACAATTGGAAGAACAAAATGAGAACTCATCTGATATGCTTGGGAATTGATTACTAGATGATTATAAATAATTATGAACTAATCAAGGAAGAATATGAATTAGGAAATGCTACTAAGGAAGAAAAGAAATTGTTTTCTTGCAATATGGTTGCAAGGGAAGAACTAATAAGTGCACTCTCTGAGGAAGAATTTTCTAAGGTTAAATATCTCGATTCAGCTCACAAGATCTGGACAAGGATAGAGGCTCTATATTAAGGAGATCAGTACATTAAGCAGGTAAAACTATAGAATTGGAAGGCTAAAATGGAGAGTTTGAGGATGCGAGATGATGAGAATGTAAAAGCATATGTACAGAGGGTTACAAAGGTTGTTACTGGAATCAAAAACTCAAGAGGCACATATACTGAAGATGAAGTGATCACAAAGATTCTTAGATCTTTGACACCTATCTACAAGACTAAAGTGCGAGTGATAGAGTAGATCATACCACTGACTAAAAATTTCAATAGAGTAGTCTTGATTGCTAAGTTGACCACCTTTGAGACCGCAGAGTTACATGATGCATTACCCAAAGTAGTGTTTGCATTGAAGGCTACTTTTCATAATGACAAAAGGACCTTATCAAACCTTTTGAGCTCTAGTGAATGTGTGTCTAATGATGATTCTATGAATGATGGGAATGAAATTGGATTTATTGCTATTAAAGACGATGAACCTATTCATGATGAAAAATCTCTAGTCTCACATTTTGAAAAGAAATTAGAATGGATCATTGATAGTGTTTGTTCACATCATATGAATAGTGATAAAGATAAATTTATTTAATTGAATAGATATGATGATGGTGTAGTCATATTTGGTGATAACACTCCTAAGTTGATCATTGGAGTTGGTTCAATCTCTCTTGATGGTAAAACTAACACTGATGATGTCTTACTTGTTGATGGACTTAAGCATAAATTTTTGAGTGTTGGATAGCTTGTGGAAAAGGGTTATCATTTGTAGTTCATGGATGGAAAATTTACTCAATCTAGAAATTTGATCGCATCAGGTACTAAGTCAAGAGGTAATGTGTTTTAGCTGAATACTACAAAGGCAACTTGTTTTGTTGCGAAGGTAAATGATAGTTGGTTATGGAATAACAGGTTTTGTCACATAAAGTTTGATAATATTGTAAGGGCCAATAATACTAGTGCAGTCATAGATTTTCCAAAAATTGTGAAGCCTACTAACACTATGTGTAGAGAGTGTGTGATGGGAAAACAAACTAAGAGTATCTTTCAGAGAAAATCCTTTCTAGCAAGAGGGAAGTTGGATATGGTACATACAGATCTTGGTGGTCCTACAAGGACTATATCTTACTATGGTGAAAGGTAATTTATAATTTTTGTTGATGACTATTCTAGGATGATGTGGGTTGCATTTCTCAAAGAAAAATCTGAAGCATTTGATAAGTTCAAGATTTTCAAAGAAAAAGTTGAGAATGATTAAAGTCTTAAAATCAATGTTTGAGTTCATATAGAGGTGGAGAATTTACATCATATTTGTTCAATGAATATTACAAAAAGTATGGTATATATAGACTAACTTCTACTCCTAGGACACCTCAGTAGAATGGAAAAGCATAAAGAAGAAATAGAACTATATTGGATGCGTCCATGACTATGTTACTTGAAGGTAATGTATCTCATATGCATTGGGGAGAAGTAGTTAGTATTTTTGTCTACGCTTTGAATTTAATTTAGATCAAAGAAGGTATTGATAAGACATCCTAAGAACTTTGGTTTGGTTATTCTCCTACTATAAAATACTTCAAAATATTTGGTAGCAATTGTTATATCAAAAGAGATGATGAAATTGGGAAGTTTGATGCTAGAAGTGATGAAGGAATTTTCCTTGGTTATTCTACTAGAAGTAAGGCTTACAGATTTTTCAATCTGAGATTGAGGAAAATAGTTGAAAGTGATAATGTGAAAATTGATGAGAGGTTTCAGATTCAGATCCCAGAGAATGAGAATAATATTGAAAATCAAGAGATAGAACAAAATCTTGAGGTTCAGTCATACTTTGATGAGCCTATTGAAGCACCAAAGAGACCAAGGTATGTTAAGATGAATCATCCTAAGAATCATATTATTGGCGATGTTAATAAGGGCATGATGAAAAGGTGTAAATCTAGAAATGAGATCATATCAACAAAAAAAAAACACTCGGGAATTGGTTCCTAGACCTAAGGACAAGAATGTAATTGGAACTAAATGGGTTTTTAGAAAACAAAATGAATGAAGATGACATGGTTGTAATAAATAAGGCTATACTTATCTCTAAGGGATATTCACGTATAGAATTTGATTAAACATTTGCACCTGTTGTGAGGTTAAAGGAAGTGGGATTGTTCCTTTCTTTTGCAGCACATAACGACTTTAAGGTATTTTAGATGGATGTGATGTCTACATTTCTGAATGGCGATCAAGAGGAAGAGGACTACATTGAGAAACTTGATGGCTTTCCTTTGACAGATGATGAAGACATGGTTTTTAGATTGAAGAAGGCATTGTATGGTATGAAACAAGGTCCTAGAGCTTGGTATGCTTAGTTAGAGAGGTATTTATTACATCTTGGTTTCACAAAAGGTAATGTAGATAGTAATCTATATTTGAGAACTTGTGAAGATGGAATCATGATTTTTTAAGTATTTTTGGATGATATAATCTTTGGAGGAAATGATGAAATGAGTAAAAAATTCTCTAAGGAAATGAAAAGTGAATTTAAAATGTCTATGATTGGAGAAATGAAGTTCTTCCTTGGTTTGCAAATTACTCAAAGTAAACATGATATTTTTATTTCTCAAACAAAGTATCTTAAGGATTTTCTAAAGAAGTTTGGAATGGAAGATTGTAAACCTATTGGAACACCCATGATTATTAGATGCAATCTTACTACTACTGATGAATCTCAAATTTTTTTTAAGACAAAATATAGATCCATGATTGAAGGTTTACAATATTTAACTCACACTAGAATAGACATAGCTAGTGCAGTTAGAATTTTTGTGAGGTTCCAAGATGATCCTTAGGAGACTCACCTTGTTGTAGTTAAAAGGATATTCAGATATTTGAAAGGGACACTGGAATATGGTATATGGTATGAAAAGTCTCATTAGTTTACATTGCATTCTTATATTGATGTTGATTGGGCAGGAAGTGTTAATGACAGAAAAAGCACCAGTGGTGGAGCATTTTTCCTTGGAAAAATAATAGTTTCATGGTTGAGTAAGAAGAAGGACTATATAGCTCTATGAACTGCTAAATCAGAATATGTAGTTGCTGCTATAAATTGCACACAGATTGTTTGGATGAGACAGATGCTAAAGGACATTGGGATAATATTTGAAGAACTAGTGGTTATACATTATGATAATATAAGCACAATGAACATGTCTAAGAATATTTTTATGCACTCAAAGACTAAACATATTTCAATCAATTATCGCTTTTTGAGAGACAAGGTTGCAAAAAAGGAAGTCAGATTGGAGTACATCAGCACAAAGGAGAAAATAGAAGATATATTCACTAAACCTTTGTCAAAAAATTGAGTATCTCAAAGGTATTCTTGGGGTGAGAACCCTCCTTGTGAGAACTAAATGATGTAGGAATGCATCATTCTGGAAGTTATTAGAGCTATATTATTCTCTGGACTTGATGCTTGGATCTACTCCTCAGGGGGAGTGATCATAGGAAGACAATAGAACATATTTGGGTGATCAAGCACCTAGTTTGTAGTAGGCATGAAGATTTGAAAAAGAAACAACTTGTAGAGGTGGGATGTGCAGAGAAGGAAAATAGATATGGCACCCTTTTCCATTGATGTCAAAGGGGGAGAGATATAAGTGAAAAAATCCCTACTATTTTAGTGGGAGCTATGTAGAGTATATTGAGAAGATTGTATTAAAAAAGGTACTTTTGGGTTGATGGATTTTCACATATGTTTCCATAAATACCAAAGGGGGAGATTGTTGAAACTTTTTCTATTGAGGTGTTGACATTCATGTTTTTTCATTGATGTAAACATATGTTTTAGTTGGATGTATTAGAAGTCTCAGAAAGACTAGTTATCACAGGTACATGTGAGATTTCCATATGTGTACGAATAGTGTATGGCATATGAGAGTATGTGAGCATAGATCTTTGTAGAGGAATGAATGTATACCTTATGTCTAAGGTTGTTAGATCTTATGTTGGTATTTGCATGAGTTATAGTTATTTTTCTAAAGACTGGTTACAGTGTAATGACAAAGGATTATGACAGAGATGGTTTGAGTTTTTAGGATAACTTGGATGTGATCATGAGTTGTGATATGAGAGATTAAGGAATGATAAGAGATGCATGAGATAAAACTATTTTTTATTCTTGATTTTCTGGATTCTTAATGATGTCAGCTAAGACATGTGGACTAGCAAAGATCTATTTGGGGTCGACTACATAAATGTAACGTGCTTAATGATTGGTTAGCGTGATTTATGGATCTTGGCATGTAACTAATGATTTATATTTGTTAATTAATTATGTAATGTACCATATGTATCATAGCAAGGGCCTATGTAATTTTTTGTGCATTAGGGAAGTCTTAACATGCCGACCTAATTTCTTATTATAACTTATATAAAAGAAAGAAGTGTCTTGATGTGTAAAATCATGGAATGGATGGATTTGATTATACAAGCACATGGATGTGAGTTCTACTAGATGTAGAGTAGTGATTATGTTTGTAATGCACTTCTTTTGAACTGTATAAGAAAATAAAGTTTCTATCAGTTAGTTCACTGTTATAAGTATACTTTTATTCCTCTCTTTGGATGGTGAGTCGAGAATAACCTTCACAAGGTGGATTTAACCTTCACTTTGGGTAGTGTGCTCGGGTAGTGATCTCATCATTCAACTCCTAAAAGGGTTGAAAAGACTTGCAATAGGGTATTTCCTTTAACAGGGACTTGTATTGGATGTAATAATCAGCTCCTAACAGGGCTAGATCTCCTAACAAGAATAAAATATTTCTAGTACATTATTTGTGGGTGCTAATTCTCACCAGGATTTTTCCCTTAACATGGTTTCCTCAACAAAACAATACTTTTGTTATGGTGTTGTTCTTGAAGTGTTCAGATTTGGATTAAGTAATTGGTTTAAAGTTTAAATTTTAAATATTTGGCATACAACTGATTCACCCCCCCCCCCCCCCCCCNCTGATTCCCCCCCCCCCCCCCCACTCTCAGTTGTATTATTCCTAACAGAGACATGACTGCAACAAGATGTAGCTTCCTTAAATTGTGCATGAACTTGAGCTCTATCTTCTTGGGTGGAGCACAATTTAAAATCCCCAAAATTAGGATTCCATACTAAAAGAAACATGAATTCAACTACCTCAAAATCCTCCCTCATTCATGCATAACCATGTGGGTCCTTAAACTGATGTTGAAATTTCCCATGAAGTCACGAAACTTCGTATTTCCCCTCCATTATATTTTCCAATCTCCTAAATCCCTAGTTACACCATATTTGACTCATAATTAAATAGTATTTTAATTGCATCACATAAAATATTTACTAAAAATGGTTTATAAAACATAACTTTTAGCAAATATTTTACATTAAAAAATTATGCAAATAAAAAATCATAACATAAATAGAGCATCAAACATCGAAGTTCATTAGTATAAAAATGTTTTTTTTTTAAAATATAGGCAAAATGCCTCTTTGTTCACATGTCATCTAGGGTAAAAACAAACCCTAAATAAAACTCATACATTCATTCACTCTTTCCATGCCTTTGTTATTTTGGATCCGTTAAGAGGATGTTTGGTTGTGAAGGCTTCTTGTGTAGACAATGGCTTTTGACTTGTATCTCTAGTAATCTTTAAACTACTTTGAGATTTTCTAATAAAATAAATAAAGTAAATTCTTGATATGCTTCATTTTCTATACCTTTTGAAGCTCAACATGAGCTCTATGAATAGATATTTTGGAAGAAATGAAGAACCTTATGTGGATTCATGCCCATTTTGTTGGTTGTGGCCCTATCACTTCTATACATACTTTTTATTTTCTTTTGTACATGGTTCTCGAGGGTTTTGTGTCCTTATGATTGTTGCCTTGATAGTAAATCCATAGTTGTACATTATTCTTCATGGCTATTATGATAGTGTATGAATTCTTTAAAAGACTATAAATTATTCTCTTTATCTTTGATACAACCATGAATACTTGTATATGAACCTCATGGTATGAACTCTGTTACAAATCCATTATACTCATGCCTACTAATCTATAAGTTCTTGTACCCCATCAACTTATAAAAACTTAATGAAAACTTTATTAATGTCAATTATCTTTGACATTGTTGCGCCCTTTTTTAAACCTCTATCTCTTGACATGGTTTTTTGATCTTTCTTTACATTGAATCAATACACTATCTTGATGATAATTTTTTATGCACATAACTATACCTTATTTTTCTTCATGAAATCATTTCTCTTTAGTCTTGTAACAATCACCTTTCACCTTAATGAATGTCTCTACCCATAGAATATTTTTCCTTCATTCATCATCACTGTCTTGATGTGTAATATATGACTGTATTAGGTGGTTACCTCTCTCAAAATCAATAAATATGTCCATGTTTCTTTGGCATGGAAATGATTCCCTTCTAAAACTCTTTAATCAGTATCTTCATCACTTATTGAGTGCATATTTTTTCCATGTTAATCACTTATGTACCACTACTCTCCTTGTCAATCATATTGTGCATTGTAACCTTGAAATCACCATTTTCATGTTCTTTAACCTTTTATTTTTCTATTGGTCTTGTAATGGTCTTTTACTAAGTCCTTTTAATCTCTACTTATGACTAGGTATATAATTGTCCCTCTTCATTCTAATAATGGTTATTTCTCATTGTTTATGACCTTGAAATTCACTTTTCATTATAGTTTCTCTTTGTGTTCACCTTGTTTATTGTTTTCATATGCATTGAACACTCTATCAAATATTTTAATATGTGATAGAAATCATTATCTTTTTTCCATATGTATCATTAATTTTTATTAAAAATTTGTGTTTTTCCTATGACCATGGTTATAGAATCACCATTGACTACCAAGGCAACCTCTATTTTCATTGCACTCAATGCCTACCTTTGATGTATTCAATATTTTCTAACATTATATATTAGTTCAGATCCTTGGAAGCCACTATATTTCATTTACTTTATTTTATATTGCGCAATCTGTTACTCCAAATAAGCATTGAAGTTTTCATTAGTATTCAAGCACTCAAAATGGACACTAGGTAATAGAGTCACAAATAGGACAATCGGTATAATCACCAAAGTACAGAGTTAACCAAGAGAACTGATCACGCATAAAGTTAATCGAGTGCAATGATAACTAAGCAGATAGACTTTATCGAGCAGTAGACTAAACCGAGACATATAGTATAACCGAAGAGCAGTACAACTAAGATACACAGACTACACTAAGAACCAAGAGACAACATTAACCGAGTGGACCAGAGGCCAAATGAATTTTCTTATGGCACATCATTCTAGGTAACAACTTTTTTCTGACCTAGATAACAGTTTACAATGATCGAGGAGAGTATTAATTATAGATTTACAAAAATGTTTATATATCCTATGTTTAGATAATGAAGGTAAATTATGTTCATCGTTGATCTTAGGTTAGGGATGTTATTGTAAAGCCATAATTAGGTCATAGATTTTGATATATATAATGTATAGATGTCATTTTGTAATGTATGTTGATCAAGCAATGACCCAGTGGGGATAATGGGTCAAAAATGGGGCCAAAGGCAAAACCCAAAATATTTGAATATTGGTAGAGAATCATCTCAAGCTAAGTCACATGGTCTCTCCATTAATCTGGGGAAAGAGAAATGGAGAGGTCTCTTTGGCATAAAACCCTCGGGTAAGTCCTTATTCCCTAAAGTGAATATTCTAAAAAACCCACTGAAAGGAGAGTTTGGTATTGATATACCAGATCAGTTAGTGGACCACATAGTTTCTATCATGGCTTCTACTCTGGTAGGCAAATTTTTGGGTCCAAGACCGAATATAGATCTATTTAGATCCTTTGTGGATAAGAAATGGAGGTTGAAAGGTCAATTTGATGTAGCGGCTATGCCAAAAGGTTTTTTCTCCTTTGAATTCTCAAATGGCAAAGACCTTTCAAAAGTTCTACATGGGGGTCCCTGGATGATGGGAAAATCCTCCTTATCTCTGCAAAAATGGATGACCAACCTTGACTTTAATGATAGATTCTTTACACTAGCACCGGTTTGGGTTCGTCTTCCTGGGATGCCTCTAGAATACTGGCATGAAGACATTCCAATCACTATTGCAAGATCATTTGGGGATCTTCTATCTATAGATCCAAGCCAAAACAAGACAAGTTTATGTAAGGATTTGTGTTAACATTCAGCAGAATGTAGATCTTCCTCAGGTAATAACCCTGAAATCAAAACTAGGGACATGGAATCAAGAGATTGAATATGAATCGATGCCTTTTGCATACAATATATGTAAGAAATC
Source organism: Thuja plicata (assembly GCA_018584345.1). Taxonomy (NCBI): domain Eukaryota; kingdom Viridiplantae; phylum Streptophyta; class Pinopsida; order Cupressales; family Cupressaceae; genus Thuja; species Thuja plicata. The sequence continues at coordinate 166,769 of MU223926.1, read as the reverse complement.
TGGTCGTTGGGCTAAACATTGCCCCTAGAAGCCTCAAAAGGAAAAGAAGAAGGACCGAGATAAAATCAAAGGATAGAGAATGGAATGGAAAAGAAAAATAGAGGAAACAAATGTCATCCCCAAAATGCTAGAAGGAAATAGGGATCAGATGGAAGAAAACATGAATGAAAAATAAAATGAGAATAATCAGAAGGAGAAAAAAGGGGAAGTTGTCCAAGAATTTGTGATGCAAGTTCTCGACGAAATGACAACTGAGTTCACAAGCCAGAATATAGTAGCAGAAGAAAGAGGGGAGCTTGTCACAATAGAAATCAAACAAAATGAAGCAAGGATAGAAGAAAATGTGACTCCTTCTAAGGGAGAAGAAAAAGAAAGGTACACTGAAAAAGAGGAGTCTCTAGAAGTAACATAAAATAAATAAAAACAAATATCAGAGGAAAAATAGGAGAAGGAGGTTGATTCAACCAGGGGAAGGAAAATAGGCTCGGGAGCTGATCAAAACTAGAATGATAAATAGAAAAAAGAAAAAATAGGAAGAAGAAGAGGAAAACTCTTGGTCATCTGTGGGATAGTCAAAGAAGGGATCAGGTAAAAAAGGCCCAAAATCCCCTGAAGGAAACCACTCTGCTTATGAAATGAACTCTATCTCAGGAAAGAAAGTTGAGAGCTCCTCAATGGGGAAATTGATTAAGAAGATAGGAGGCCAAAAACTAGGAGTATTGACAAGACAACATAAAGCAGACATAGGAACTCCAAAACCAGATAAAGGTATAAAATTAGAGAAAACTCAAAGGGGAGAGGAAGAAAAATAGAATATTGCTGATGGAAAACAAATCACTATCCATCAGGTTTGTTCCCCAGTCCTTAAATGAAGATTATTTCATGGAACATTCGAGGACTCAATGGTCCTCACAAGAAATATGTTGTTAGGAACTAAGTTAGAGATTCTAAACTTGATATTCTTTTGATTCAAGAAAGTAAGATGATCAAAGATAAAATATAGAATTTGAAGCTATTAAAAAATGGGAAATGTTTTGGTAGTAGTTCTGAAGGGGTTTCTGGAGGACTGACAATCTTCTGGAATCAATATTTTTTTGATTGTCAGCTTCTAAAAGAGGATAAAAATTTCCTTGCTGCTAAATTTCAGAGCTTAAAGGACAATTTCTCTTGGACCCCTATCAATGTTTATGCTCCCAACACAAAATCTGGAAGACTTAAGCTCTGGAAGAATTTGCACGATCAGATGGAAGTTAGTCAGGAAAACAAATTTCTTATAATGGGAAACTTTAATAATCCCTTAAAGAAGGGAGATAAAATGGGAGGAAAGTTATCTCAAGTGGAAAGTAGAGTATATTTGATGGACTTTATTATTAATGAAGGATTTCTGGATGTTGATCTGGAAGGGATCAACTATACCTAGTCTAATCGTAGGGTGGGAGCTGATCTTATTCAAGTTAAGCTTGATAGGGTGTTGATCAATCTAGAATGGTACACTAAGCTCTCCTATGCCCTTTTATCCCTCACCAGAATTGGTTTAGATCATTTCCCCATATCCTTTAATGTTATTCCTTTCATAGGAAAAAGAAATTCTCCCTTTAGATTTGAGAAGATGTGGCTTGACCACCCTGATCTGGAAAATAAAATAAGGGACTGTGGAATATTAAGGTGGAAGGAACAACAATGTTCAAAGTGGCCAAGAAATTGGCTAATGTGAAAGCTAATGTCAAATGTTGGAACAAGAACATCCATGGTGACATCTTCCAATCTAAAAATAAAACCCAAATGGAACTGAAAGAAATCCAGGAGAAAATTCAAAGGAATGGCCTAACTGAAAATTTGAGAACTCAAGAGAATGTTGTCCTTGTGGACTTTCACAATATTATTGCTAAAGAGGAGACGTTCTGGAGGCAGAGGTCCAGATATCTTTGGTTGAAAGAAGGAGATAAGAATACTAGATTTTTTCATCTTACTGCTCTTAAACACAAGGAAATAAATAGAATCCATTCCTTGTCTGCAACCAAAGGTAAAATCACCAAAGAAGAAGAAATAAGGGAAGAAATGATGGGGTACTTTGCGACCTTGTTATCTAAAATTCAAAATCTTAACTTAGAAGACCAAAGGAAATTACTAGCCTCGGTTCCTTGTAAAATGGATCATTTTTCTAATGTTCTCCTAAAAGTTATCCCCTCAGATACTGAAATCAAGAAGGTTGTCTTTTCTTTTGAAGGAGAGAAATCTCCAGGTCCTGATGGGTTTCAAATGTTTTTCTTCCAGCAGTTCTAGAGATTTGCTAGGAAAAATGTATGTTCAGCGTTTAAAGAGTTCTCTGGAACTAACTCTATCCTAAAGGAACTTAACTCAACTTTTATAGCTCTCATTCCTAAAAAACCTGGAGCTGATACGATTGATGGCTTTAGACCAATAAGTATATGAAACTCCTTATACAAAATCATCTCGAAGGTCATGACTACTAGAATTCTTAGATTATTGCCAAATCTAATCTCTCCATAACAAAATGTGTTTGTTCCTGGAAGACAAATCCTATACTCTATTATGGTGGTGCATGAGAATATTCATTCCCTTCATGCCTCTAAAAGATAAGGATTCTTGATGAAATTGGACTTGTCAAAAGCCTATGACAGAGTGGAATGGTCTTTTTTGTCAAATATCCTTAGCTCTTTTGGCTTTGATAAAGATGTGATAAGAACAATAATGTAGTTGGTGACTATGGTGAATTCATCAGTGCTTGTTAATGGGGTATCTTCCAATTTATTCCACCCCACAAGAGGTTTGAGACAAGTTGATTCTATCTCCCCCATTATCTTTGTTATCATGGCAGAAAGCCTTGGGAGATGCATCAATAGTATAGTTATGACAGGTCAAATTTCTAGTTTCCAACCCTCCTCTACTCTGCAAATTTTTTCTCATGAACACTTTGTCGATGACACTATCATGATGGGGGAAGCCTGTGTTAAGAAAGCAAGGAACATGAAAAAAGATTTGAATACTTATACAAATGCTTCTAGTCAATCTATTAACTATGAGAAGAGTTCTCTTTTCTTCTTCCATACTCCTAAAGAAAGACAAAGGAAGATCTCTACCATTTTGGGTTGCAAGATAGGGAACCTTCCCTCTACCTATCTGGGTCTCCCTCTATATCATAAACTAGATGATTCTTTCTGGAATGGTATCCTTGACCATTTTCATAACAAGTTGGTAGGATGGAAAGGAGCTACTCTTAGTCAAGCTAGAAAATTTCAACTTCTGAAATCTACTCTCCAAAATATTCGAGTCTATGTGCTCAATCTCTTCAAAATTCCTCAGAAGTTTGCAGACTTGATTGAGAAAATTTAGAAAAGATTTCTATGGTCAGGATTTGAAGAGAATAAGAGGTTAAGTCTTGTTTCTAGGGAGGTGGTGTGTAAACCTAAGAAGTTGGGAGGGCTTGGTATCAGAAGCATAAAAAATACTAATAAGGCTTTGCTGGCTAAACAGTGTTGGAGAATCTTTGAAGAGGAGAAGGAATGGAATGCCATTATCAAGATTAAATACCATCTGACTTCTTTGGAGGAAATGCTAAGGAACCCTTTGGATATCAAAGGTTCTTTCATTTGGAATAGTATTAGGAAAGGAAGGGACCTGATTAGAAAAGGGATAAGATGGAAGCTGAGAAATGGCAGGAAGATAAACTTATGTAATGATAACTGGCTGAAGGAAGAAGCTCTTAGTGAGAAGCAGGAATGGATACCGGCAATTCTGAACTATAAAGGTATAGTTGGAGAAAAGGTTTTTGATTACTGGATCAATGAGAAATGGGTGTACCTTAGCTCCTTTGATGAAACCCTCACCTTGGTCAATAAGCATATTAATCCTTTGTTTGTAAGAGAAAATGAACAAGACTCTTTGATTTGGGGTCCGGAGGCTAATGGAAAATTTTTGGTCTCTTCTACTTCTACCCTTCTCTTCCCCAAGGAAGATCACCCTATTAGTTTTCAGGTATGGAACAATAAGCTTATACCTAAAATTAACATGTTTTTTTGGCTCCTTGTTCAGAAAAAAATTCTTACAGTGGAAAATCTTTGTAAAAGGGGATTTAGTATGCCTAACAGATGTATTCTTTGTTTCTTTGAAGCTGAAAATTGTAACCATCTTATGATTCATTGTACTTATACTTGTAAATAGTGGAACTCTAATTTCAATTACTTCAAACTAGATTGGGTCAAACCAAATAACTTCCAGGATATGGTTTAACAATGGCATTTCCCTCTTAATGGTAAAGAAGCCAAAGACCTTCAGAGGTTGTTTCTTCCTCACTTCACTTGGAGAATCTGGAAGGAAAGAAATAACAGGATATTCAGAGAAAAAATCTCATCCTATGAAATTGTGGCCAATAGTATTTGCAGAATTTTGCTGGAAAATTTCAAAGGTTATCTTCCTAGAGAATCCCCCTGTAAGAACACTTAGAGTTTAATTTATATTCTTAATAGGAATAATAAGGAGCAGAAAGAAAAGGATTTAAATTTGAGAGAAAACACAAGATGGGATGATCCTCCGATTGGCTGGGTCAAAGGTAATTTTGATGGGGCAGCTAAAGGGAATCCGAGCAGAGCTGGAGTGGGAGGAATAATAAGAGACTATGCTAGAAATTGTATGGGATTTTTGGCTACCCCTCTGGAAGTTCACACTAATCATTTTGTCGAAGCTATGGCATCCCTTCAAGTTGTAATGATGTCTAAATAAATGGGTTATTCAAATTTTTGGTTGGAGAGAGACTCTCTAAACATAATAATTTGTATTAAGGGTAATTATGAGGCTTCCTAGATAATTAGCCACATAATTGATAAAATCAAATCTTTAATGCTCCTTTTTAAAGAAATTCACATAACCCATGTTTTTTAGGGAAAGAAATAAGTTGGGAGATGGCTTAGCTAATGTGGGGGCTCAAATTGACATCATCCAAACATAGAGAGGGGAAGCAGATCTCAATATGGATATTTTATGTCTTATCAGGTATGATAAGATTAACCATATTGAAGGCTTGATTAATAAACATAATTAATTATGATAAGATCACTTAAGATGAAGTGTAATGATAGCTATTAGTCGAGGGATGTGAGATTCGTGAAGATTGTGAATTCGTATAGTTTGTGGGTTTTAGCAAGCATTTTGAAACAGAAAAGTCATAACAGTCTTGCCTTTTAGTGTCTTGCGTTCCAGCCTTCTCACTCTCTGAAAGTTTAGAAATCTTCAAGCATCATGGGGGGTGGTCTGAAGAGGGAGGAGCCGATGGACAGTATGAAATGGAAACAAAAGAAGAAAGTCTGGAAGAGGCTGAAGAAGGGTGGTGTGACCCAGTATTTGGAGATGCTTCATGGATGGGACAAAGAAATAAAAAAAAAATTGAAGATGGATGGAAGAACAGAAAGGTGAATATGCGGGGAAAGTCCTTTACTTTGACTATGAGCATAATCTCAAAAATTACAAGCCTTTCTTGCGAAGGCATGAATTTTTACAGGGACAACAAGCAGATTGGGACTCAAGCCTTCAAAATCTTCCCAAAAAATAAAGAAGAAGAAGCCCTTTTGAGCAAAGGGACGAGGGATTATGTGGACATCAAAAAAATTAAGACTCACTGGGTAGACATTTTGACTGTGATGATCGAGTATTTCACCCAAGATGGTCGCTACTCAAAAATTTACAACCTTCATTTTGTTCTTGCAAATCATTTTAGGTACAACAAAAAGGTGTCATTTCCCTTCTATCTTTTGAGCTCGTTGAATAATAGTGTCATGGAGCATAGGAAAAAAGAGAGTAACCTGGTGCTTTATGTAGGGCTTATTTTGTTAATTTCATAATATGCTAGAAATCAAATCCTGGAACCCATCCCCAAAAGGCTAAAAGGGAATGCTAAGAAAGTTAAGCTTGATAACAAAAAAGAGAGCCTGAAGAAAAGGGTAAGGACCAAAAAGAAGGTGAATCTGGAAAGGCGGGAGGAGATTTAAGACCAAACCCTAGACAGTCAGGGTAATGAAGATGAGATTCAGAAAGATGAGGAGGATATGCTTGTGACTAAAGAGGAAGCTCAAGAGATAAATGAGGAGGCTCTGGTGAGTGATAAAGACAACAAGTGAGCAAGGAGGACACCCAGATAAATGAGGAGGATACACCTATGAATGATGATGATGAGAATAGAGAAAATGAAGTTGGTAATCAAGAGGTGGAAAAAGATGAAGAAGAAAAAGAGGGAGATGACAAGGAGGATAATAATGAGGAAATGAATGATGGTAAGGAAAATGGGGAAAATATTGAGTAGTCAAACTTGAAGGCTGAAAATAGGAAAAATAAAAAATAGAGAACAGACCCTGATCAAAAAACTATGGTAGTGTTTGATATCAATGATATAATTCCTAAAAGAAAAGAGGATCATGGGGATAGCATGGAGAATTAGCTTCGTGAGGAAATGAAGACCATGAAGTAGCACCTGAATGAGATGCAAGAAGATATGGAGCCCTTCAAATCCAAGCTAGAAGAAATGGAAAAGGACCTGTTGATTAAGGTTAAAAACAACAACAGCAATGAGGAGATCATTGCTAGAGTCAATGCTCTTATGGAAGAAAAGCTGCAAGATATGAAAAATAAAATTAGCCACAATGGGCACATGATAAGTATCATTCTCAATCACAATAATGTAGGGCTTCAAGTTTTTGTTCAAAACCTAAAAGCTTTATATGCTTACTTGGAAATTAGTCTGCTAGAAAATACCACAATTACTATAGATGAAAAAGTAGAGAGCTCAGGCCCAGCGACTAGAACCTGAAGTGGCATTAAAAGGAAAGTCCTAGAGATTCCAAAAGAGATGTGTTGGTGCTATTTCCTGTTTAGGGTGTGTCTTGTAAAATTTTGAGGTCCCCTATCATTCATGTTATCCAAGGGTTTAAAATCATGGTTAAAAAATTGTTCTCATGCCTCTGTAAATTTTTTTCTAACCATTGACCTAGTTGAAAATGTTGAAAAACCCTTGTGTCATGTCTCCTAGTGTAATTCTAGTCATAAAAACCCTAAGCGCTAAAATGCCTTCTAATTTTGTGTTACCTTTTTCACTTAAGTTATGTCTCTAATGGGTTTGTTTTGAGTGGTCATGTTTATTAAATTTGTCGATCCTAACACCGTGGTATTACATTATTCCTTTAATCCAAATTCCACTAAGGTTTTAATTAAATTCATTATATACCGGTGTAAGATTGGAAAAAGGGATCTCCACCACTTTGTTGTGAAGGGTGAAAAAGGGGATGTGTGTTTTAATGTTAATTCCCTTAATTCCCTTAAACCTACTTTACATTTAATTGAATTTTGTATTGAAATGTGTATTAAGAGGAAACTAAGATGTTCCACCTTTATCCTCAAATGCACAAATGAAAGATCCAAGTTGATCAACCCAAAAGAGGGATTAATGCACAAGTGAATCAACCATTTGGAAATGAAAACAAAGAGGGAGATCTTAAATCTTGTTAATTGACAATGTAGATATGATAGATTATAATAATTGAAAAGGATGAGAAGAAAAACCAACCTTAAAGTATTACAGATTTGAAAAATGTTCTTTTCTGAGGTCTATAGACTGTTTCTGGAAAATTTGAAGGATGACCCGGAATAGAAACACAGAGACGAACAAAACCCAGAAATCTTTTTCTAATCTGACACCATCTTGTGAAAAAGTTTGACCTTGACCCACAAATGTCACCCATGACCCAATAATCTCGACCCTAACCTACATAGCCTCGACAGAAAATCTGTTCACAAAGCCTGAAAGAAATCCAAAAAGGGTATCCAGATCTGAGTCCAAATCCGTAGTCCTAAACCTGTACCTCCAGGAAAAAGAGGTTTGTTTTTTGTGGGGGAGGGGTTTTCCTTAGTCAAACCCCGGTTTTGGAATTAACCTTATAATTGAATTGAAATTGCATAAATGTAAACAAAGTAAATGCACAAATTCACCTTGCTTGTAAAAGTCCTTGTGGTGGATTTGAATCTATGGATCCACAAGTGTGCACAATAGTGTGGAATGTGGAATGTAGGATGTCTTCAATCTCTTTCTTGTAGATCTCTAACACTAATTCTTGAATGGGTTCTTGAATTGGAAGAGGCTTGGAAGAGGCTTGGAAGGAGAGATCACCAAAAGGGCACTATGTGGCTTGAATCCTTCTATAGCCTCCAATGGATCTCCTTGATGAAAATGGATGCTTGAGTGCTTGAGAATGGATGGAATCTTGATTCAAATCTTTCACCTTAACTTTCTTGAATTTCACTTGAGGATATTTGAGAATGCTCCTTAGATTGATTTGATCGCTTGATCACCCTTATTTTCACTTGATGATTGTTAGAGAAAATGAGAGGAGAAGGCTTCCTTTTATATGAAACTAGGGCACAATCTTCTAAGGAGGCCTACATAGGAGAATTAAATACTAATTGGACCCATGCCCCCTAGAATTGGACCTATGTTAAATATAATTTAGGAATCACCGCTTCGGAACCCAAAACAGCCGACCCGGAAGTGGGAAATAACTTTTGCAAAGACCGATATCCAGAAACTGTGGGACCCCAAGATTTGAACCCTAGGTCAAGGTCAAGGTTGACCTTGACCTAGTTTAGGTCTAAGGTCAACCTTGACCTAGGTCAGGGTTGAGGTTGACATAGACCCAAAAGGTCGACCCTGACCCTGAGGTCAAAGACCTCAGATTTGCATTCCAGGATGCCAAAAACTGGATGGAAAGAAGTGGAAAGAGAGGCAGAACAGGGGGAAAGCCAGGTAAAATTAAATAAACTATTCAAGGTGCTTGATATGACCCAAACCACTTACTCAGAAGGCTAAACCAGTCTACCATGGAAGTGCTTCCATTTTCTAACTATACATTTAGCCCCCACTTTAGCGGGAGTACGAAAATCAAACATGCTCACTGTAAAGTTAGAAGAAAGACACTGGTGGATCGCAACAAAGTAGAATATCACTAAGTCAAGGAAATGAGACCCTAGACCAAGGATTCTTACTCAACATACATACATAAAGATATAAAATTAAAGAGCAATCAATCATAGAAAACATACATGATTGCATAAGAAAGACCAGAGCAACACTATAGATAACATAGCTTCGTGATCTAATCCTACTACCATGAAAGAGAAAAGAGAGAAAAGAAAAAGTGATTACCTCACCTAGGAATATGCCCACCTTACCATGAATCACCAAGGAGGGAGATCCCAACAGGTTCACCCATAAACTGTGCTTGTAATTGTAAATGTGTCTTCTGGCAGCTTTTAAAATATCCATAGATCCACATTCTTGTATCACTATGGAATATAAAATGTGTTTCCATTCAGGATTTAGCAACTTATGTGTGTTACCTTTCAAGGATTTAGCATATCGTAAAATAAAAAGGGTGCATATCACTTTAGGGTTTAGCAACTTGTGTGCATTACCTTCCAGGGATTTAGCAAAAATAAAAGTAAAAATGTGTGTCCCTTCAGGATTTAGCAACTTATGTGTGTTACCTTCCAAGGATTTAGCATGCTACAAAATGTAAATCAATGTAAACTATAGTACAAGGGAGACCCTATATATGCCCCCTCCTTATCATTACTACCCACTAGGTAGGATAAGGAAGAGAAAAGAGGATACCTACTTCACAAGGTAAGGAGATATCCAGCTTAACAACAATGTATACCATATTCTTAGCGAAGAGCCTTGACCCTTTCATCCAAGAACATAGATAACCATGAAATGGATATGTCACTTATGGAAAAAGGAACCTCAAAAAGGAAGAGATATTATCAAAAAGAGCCCTACCCTAGAGGAGTGCTTAGGATAAAATGCCATCTTCTAAAGAAAAGAGGGAACAAAGATTCAATCAACAAGCCCCTTGTAATGAAGAGGAAGAGGAATCTCGGAATGAAGGAGTCAAACTCTAACCAAAGCAAGGGAAAGAGTTTATCAAAAGCATAGTTTGAAAAATAAATAAGAGGTGATGACCTAGGACAATCACCTCTCATATAAGAGGGTATCCATAGTCAAAAACATATATCTTTATAAGGAAATAATGTTATATGATAAACAAATGCCACTAAGCTAAGGAAAGTAAATCCT
>MU223926.1:118649-146787 GCA_018584345.1 Thuja plicata | reverse complement strand
TATATATATATATATATATATATATATATATATATATATATGTCTTCTGAAAAGAGGTGGTGACTCTAACCTTTGTGTACTCCATTGTTGCACATTAAACATATTGAAATATTTGTTTGTTCTGTAAGATGAGCCAACAAAGAAATACAAGATCATACTTCAAAATAAAACCTGAAAAGGATGTTCGAGAGGAGTTTCATACACCTCAAAGGAAATAGTGGTCCAAAAGAGGTACCTCCAAGCATGACTCCCAACATAGCTCTAAGGGAAGGATGGAGACTCCCATTCCTGAAAGAAAATCATCTTCATCTAAAGATGTTGGACCCATAGGGCCAATTGATGCTTATAGAGTTGATGCCAATTTTGATCCCTTCAGGGACGGAGAAAATGTTGATATAGGTTTCTTTCCAGCAGAAGAAAATCTTGCTCCACCAGAAGAGACCTCTACTTCCGAAACAACTTCATATGAGTCTGATAAATTACAAGATGAAATTATGGCTTTAAGAAGAAAAAAGAAAGAACAAGAAAAGGAAATAGCTGAAGTAGAAAAGAAACGTGGACAAAAAATATATGACTTACTAGTGGAAACAGAAGAGCTCTTAGCTGAGACTAGAAGGAATGATCTTAAGGCTAAAAGCCTGAGTCAAGAGGTTAATGGTTTGGATCCAGAATTATTTGATAACCTTGATGATTTAAGGAACAAAGCCCCAAATAAAATCTTGAATCCTAACAAGGATCAATTTGAGAAGGAAGGGCCTGTCATCAGACAACTATTCCCATATGAGATTGAGCATGATGCAAAGCTTAAGAAAAATATGAAAGAGGTTCCTAACAAAGGAAAACAAAAGGCTATTGGTGTGACTATAGAGGAGCCTAAGAAAAACTTGACCATCCCTATAGGAGCATCCCAAGTAGATCTTTAATTGGATTAGGTTAGAAAAGCCAAAGATGAATTGGCCAAGCAACTAGAGAAGTTAGAATTAGAAGCTATTGCAAGACATGAGAATGAAAATAGCTTTTCTACATGTTACTACTAACACTTCTACAAGCAGATCTATGCCAGTTAATCATGTAACCCAACCACAAAAGCCATATTTTGGCCCAATCCCAATCCCAATTAATCAAGGGGGTGATCCTAAGGTGCAAATGTATGGTTTGAATTCAAATGTTGAGAACTCTGGTCCAAGTGCAAGTGCTTAGCCCAATGGTCCTAGCCCAAGCATTCAAGTTACCAATCCTAAGAAAAGTGTTCCCCCACCCCTTCAAAACCAAGGAGGAGCTACTGGACCAAGTGGTGACAATGTGCATGGAAATTTCCAAAGAAGGCATGTCCACATGAATAGATATAGAGCTCTTTTCTTTGAAGGCATTCCTTGTCACCCTAATGTGATCCGCAATGAGGTAAGAGATAAAATCCCCAAGTTCACTGGAAATGATGTGGTTACTTGTGAAGAGCAACTAAAATATTTTAGTGATAAGATAACTGACTTTGATATTGAAAATGAAGATGTTATTATGAAGCTTTTTGTTTAGTCATTAACAGAAGATTCTAGGGATTGGTTCAAAAAATTTCCTAATGACAGTATTGCCTCTTGGGATGAATTTTTAAAGTCTTTTAGGGAATGGTATAGAGAGCATGTTAATTCTGGATACATGTTAATTGAATTCAATAACATTAAGAAGTTCCCAAATGAGAGTATGGCTGATTTTAACAGTAGATTCCAAAAGGCCATGAACAAACTGTTCCAAGTCTTAAGATTAGATGAGGAAGTATGTATTACCACTTATATTAATGTTGTTGATGGAAAAATGAATTATTTGCTCAGAGATAAGAACCCGACTACCTTGAGGGATGCTTATAAAATAGCCATTGACATTGAGGGTAATAGGAGAGCATCAGGAAAATTGGGGAAGAGGGAAGACAATAAACTTTGGAAAGAGAAGGGACCAGCCAATAAAAGTGTCAAAGAAGATGATACAGTAGATAAATTGGTGAGTGCAGTAAAATACCTTGCTGCCAAAATGGATAAAAATGATAGAGGAGGATACCATGATAATAAATACACTAACCAAAGATTTGACAAATAGCCTAACCTGAGAGATTGCCCTTACAAGACAAATTGGAATAATGGCAAACTAGTCCCTGATGGAGAAGATAACCCAAAGGCCAAGGAGACCCCAAGTCCCCTAAAAAGGAATAGTGCCAAGTATGTTGAGAACACTCCCTGGTGTGATGCTTACAATATGCCACACTCTTCCTATTAATGTGTAGTAGCCCAAGCCCTGTTTGATCAAACAGAAGAGAGAGAAAAAGAAGGCCCTGCTATCAATATGTTTACAGTGAAGAAACCATACCCATGGCTCTCTGATACTGGATCATTTTCTGATAGTTTTTCTACAAAGAATAAGTCTTGTTCTGAACATCAATTACAAAATCCACCCTATCAAAATGATCAGGATGAAAATGTTTCACATGCAACTATAAATATAGTGGGGAATGATAACTCATAGTCTCATTTTAGAATTCCCATTGATGAAGAAAAGAGGTCCTTGACTATAGTAGCAATTAACCAAGAAAGAAATTCATACAACCTAAGAAATAGAACAGTGCAACCAGTTCAAGGAAAAACCACCCCTGTTTATATCAAAAAGGGTTCTCCTCGAGTTACTAAGGACTTCAATGTCAAGAAAAATAAAGATGAAAACCATGAAAAACAAGTAGGGCCTTCTTCTGATCATGCTTGAGGGGAAGAAGCAATAGAGGAATTAACACCCAATGATAAATCCAAAAAGGATAAAGGATAAATGATATGTCCTTTGAATTGCCCCTTTTTGACATGAAACATGTTCTGACCCAAATGAAATTCTTAGTTCCCCTCATGGAAATGGTAAAAATAAGGGAGCACAAGGAAGTTTCTCTAGAACTTTTAAAAGGGATAGATGATGTATCTATTCCCAACCAAGAATAAATACCCTTGACATCAGCTGATACTAGAAAAGACAGCCCACTGGTGAAAGGAAAATAAAAAAGCAAAGAATTTTCCAATATATATATTGGAAACATAATCACTCAAGAAACATTATCTATTGACCCATTCTATGTCACCTTAATGGTTAATAGTTTCTTGGTAAAAAATTGCATGATTGATTCTAGAGCTGCAACAAATGTGACATCTTATCATGTGATGAAGGAATTGGGCCTCCAGGTCACTACATCTACTGGAAGTTATTATGCTATGGACAACAAGGAAGTTCTTATGATAGGAACATTGAAAGACATTGAGGTGAAAATTGTTGCTTTCCCTGAAGCAAATTATAGAATGGATATAGTGGTAGTAGACACTAAACCATATTATGGCATGCTTGTTTCAAGGCAATGAGCAGCAGCAGTAGGTGGAAAAATGCAGTTAGATTTTTCCTATGCAACTATCCATGTGAATGGACATGAGGTCAAGTTGTATAGGGAACCCCGATCATCTATCATGGTGGAGGTGGCTCCACTTGACCAATTGAATTTTTGTGTGAATGTTGATATGGAAAATTTTATTGTTGAAGAAGTTAAGCCACAATTACATAACACTGTCAAAATTGTGGATGAATTATTGTTACAAAAAAATGGGCTATGGAAAATGTACTTTGATGGAGGATGCTCAAAGGAAGGGTCTGGAGTAGGATTTTTGTTTATTTCCCCATCAGGTATCACATTAAAATACTCTTTCCTACTAAATTTCCAATGCACAAACAATACTACCGAGTATGAAGCATTGATCTTGGGAATGGATATTACTATCAAGCATGGTATTAAGTGTCTAAAAGTTCATGGAGATTCCCAGTTAATTATATCATAGATTAGGGAGCATTATGTTGCTAAAGATGACAGACTAAAATTGTACAAGTATGTTGTCTAGGATAGGATAGAATTCTTTGATGCTTCCAATATCTTATAGGTAGAGAGATCCAATAACATAATGGTAGATTTCTTCGCAAATGTTGCCCTAAAAAATAATGATGCTACTCTTACTTGTATGTCTATGATTGAAATTAAAAGTAGGCCTGCAGTTCCTAACAATATTCATAATTGGCAAGTATTTGAGGATGATGATGATATCCTCAGGTTTATCCACTGTGTGGATCAATATGATGGTCAGAAGATTGATTGTGATTCTCTAATATCAGTTATGGACAATAAAGAGTATATCTTTGATCAAGAAGTCATCCAATTGGATACTAATCACATTCTCAAAGGGTTGGTTGAATTGGAAGGCCTATTTAGCATAAATGACAATTATATGACTCAGAAGTCCAATGCCAAAGTGGGAGAGTTAGAGGAAGTTAATTTGGGATCTGAAACATCTCCCCAATTAGTTTACATTGGTAAAAAATTGGACAGCAATGTGAGATAGAATTTGATAAAATTACTAAAGAAATATAAACATGTATTTGCATGGTCATATGAGGATTTGAAAGCCTATAGAAAAGACTTATTTCAGCATGATATCCCTTTGAAAGAAACTATTAAACCATTCAAACAAAAAAAAGGCCCATTACTCCCTTACTGGCAACCAAAATGGAGGCAAAATTGATGAAACTAAGAGATGCAGGTATAATTAAGCCAATAATAAATTCATCATGGGTCTCTAACTTAGTCCCAGTAAGAAAGAAAAATGGGGACATAAGATTGTGTGTTGATTTTAGAAATTTGAATGTAGCTTCACTGAAGGATAACTATGGACTACCTAACATGGAGGCTATGTTGCATAAAGTCACTAGGTGTGATTTGTTGTCTATGATGGATGGATTCTCAGGGTACAATCAAGTGTTGGTTAAAGAATCTGAGCAATTCAAAACAACATTTACTATCCCTTGGGGCACTTATGTGTATTCTTGTACGCCATTTGGGTTGAAAAATGTTGGTGCAACTTTTCAAAGGGCTATGGATGTAGCCTTCAAAGACCTTATAGATGTTTTGATGGTAGTGTACCAAGATGATTTGATATCTTTCTCAAAAAGAGAAGAGGATCATTGCAATCACTTGGAAAAGGTCATGATAAAAGCACTGGAATATGGAGTGTCTTGAAACCCAAAAAAGTGTCACTTTGTTGTTACTAAGGGGAAACTTTTGGGACACAGTATTAGAAGAGGGGGAAAGGATAGATCCTAAAAGGGTTGAAGCCATCCAAAAGGTACTTTCTCCCAAGAACTTAAAAGGTATATAATTATTTCTACGGTAGATTAATTTTGTTAGGAGATTTATTGCCAACTTTGCAAAACTGGTTAAACCTATTGTCAAAATGCTAAAGAAAAATGTGAAGTTTGAATGGGACCAAGGGGCACAGTCAGCTTTTGAAAAAATAAAAAAGGTTATTCAAGAAGCACCAGTCCTTGTATCCCCTGATTACACCAATCCCTTTTCCTTGTTTACATTTTCTTCCTTCCACACTATTGCAGCAGTCCTCTTGTAAAAGGATGGTGATGGATTTGAACATCTCGTTGCATTTTTTAGCAAGTCATTACAGTCAGCTGAGTTAAACTATCAGTTGATGGAGAAACAAGCCTATGCTCTGGTAAAGGCAGTCAAGGCTTTCAGGCCCTACCTGGTATGTGCAAAGGTAAATGCTTATGTTCCTCATGCTATTTTCAAGGACATCTTTGTTCAAAATGAAGTAACAGGAAAAAGATGTAAATGGATAAACAAAATTCAAGAGTTTGATCTAGACATCCATATCACTAGATTGGTGAGAGGACTATGTTTGGAAAAGTTGATGACAGAATAAAATTTGGAATTGGTCCAAGTTAATAGTGTTGATACAAATGAGAATTGCTTGACAAGTATTGAAATGCAACCCTGGTATGCCAATATTGTATATTTTTTGAAAAATGCTAGATGTCCAAATAACTTGAATGACAACCAAAGAAGGAGTTTGAGATTACAATCTCAGAAATATGTTTTGTTACATGGTGGTTTTTTTTGGAAAAATAGAGATGGGATCCTATTATTATGTCTAGACAAAGGTCAATCAGAGAAGGTATTGAAGGAAATGCATGCTGTAATGTGTTGAGGACATTATTCTACTAGGTCCACAGCCCATAAAATTCTGATGGCTGGATACTATTGGCCCTATTTTTTTCAATATGCTTACACTTTTGTCAATAAATGTGAGCCATGCCAAAGATTCTTAAGAAAGATGAAGTATTCAAGGGAATTATTGTTAAACCATGTGGTAGCAGAGGCTCCCTTTGCTATGTGGGGAACGGACTTCATAGGAGAGTTTGCTGAGAAATCAAGTGGGGGGCATAGTTGGATTTTGTTGGTAACTGATTATTTTACAAAATGGGTAGAGGCAATCCCAACTAAGAGAGCAACAAGCACTTTGGTTATTTACTTTCTGATGGATAATGTAATTACAAGATTTGGTGTTCCCCTTAAATTGGTAATGGATAATGCCATATGCTTCAGATCTGAAGAATTTACTGACTTTTGCTCTAATATGGGAATTGTTATGTCTTATTCATCCCCATACCATCCTCAATCCAATGATCAGGCAGAGTCCAGCAATAAGAGCATCCTACAAATTTTGAAAAAGACATTAGAATGCAATAAAAGAGCTTGGCATGTAAAATTGAAACTTGCTCTTTGGGCTGATAGAATCACTATCAAAAAGGCCACTGAAAAATCTCCCTTTGAGTTGGTTTATGGTGTTCAGTCAAGAATTCCTATCAACAATTTGCTCCCAATTTATAAGTTTATCCAAGATGAAGAGATGGAAGTTTCTAAACCTATGGAAGAAAGGATGGTTCAGTTGGTAGAATTGGATGAAATAAGGAGAGAAAGCTAGAGAGAAAATATGAAATTGCAACAAAAAAATGAAGTATCTTTTTGACAGAAGGGAAGATGAGAGAATATTTCAGCCTGGTGATTTTGTATTGCAATGGAATACTAGGTCTGAAGACAAAGGCAAACACAAAAATTTTGAGTCACTATGGATAGGGCCTTTTGTCATATCCCAAATTTTTGGAAAAGATTCTTATTTCCTCAAGAATCTGGATGATGAAGAATAGGAATTGCTAGTGCATGGATAATTCCTGAAAATTTTCTTCAATTAGTTCTTCTTTTCCATGCACAATAGTATGTATTATATGTATAGGTGTGTTTTCTTTATGTTGTGTGTGTTTCTAGTAGTAGGTTAGTTTAGTTTTTGGTTTGCCTCCCCAAAGATCTATAGTTCTTGCTATAACTTGGTGTTTAAACATCCTCAAAGAGAGCCACTATTGGTGTTATTCCCTGTTTAGGGTGTGTCTTGTAAAATTTTGAGGTCCTCTGTCATTCATGTTATCCAAGGGTTAAAAATCATGGTTAAAAAATTGTTCTCATGCCTTTGCAAATTCTACTCTAACCATTAACCTAGTTGAAAATGTTGAAAAACCCTTGTGTCATGTCTCCTAGTGTAATTTCGGTCATAAAAACCCTAAGCGCTGAAATGCCTTCTAATTTTGGGTTACCTTTTCACTTAAGTTATGTCTCTAATGGGTTCATTTTGAGTGGTCATCTTTATTAAAGTTGTCGATCCTAACACCATTACATTACATTATTCCTTTAATCCAAAGTCCGCTGAGGTTTTAATTAAATTTGTTATATATCGGGCACTTTTGTTTTGATCCCACAGATCACTTAATGGCTTAATCTCCAAGATGCATGACATCTATCACTTAAGTGATTAATTCTGAGCGACACGTGTCTTATTGGGGTTGGTGGTCCTAAAATTTCTCAGCTAAGTAGTGGGCAAGTCATAAAAAAATTGACAGTAGACTTAATCGCTTAAAGGTAAAGTACGCACCATCTAATGGATAAGCGATTAAGTGGTGCCGATGCGTGTCAAGGGAAGCAACGTGGGTCCTCTCATAGATAGCATAAAGGTGACTAAAGTTTGAAAAGATCTAACGGTGGGATTAATTGCTTATCTCCAAGATGCTCGACATCTATCAGTTAAGCCATTAAGTGGTGTTGACATATGGCAACTGTTAGACCTAGATATTCAGAGCTGATGATAATTAAAGTACAATTAACTTGTTTTTCATCCAACGGTCAGCTTAATGGTTGAACTTATAAGTAATCGAGATCTAACGCTTAAGCCATTAAGCGGTGTCGACGCGTGTCAGGATGATGACGTCCAAAGTAAAGTTGGCCGCAGGATAAAGTTTGGAGAAGTTTAAAAGGATCTGACGGCTCACTTGATGACTTAGAGAAAAGCTGATCAATATCTATCACTTAAGTGATTAAGCCATGTCGACACATGTCCTAGGTGGGTCCGACTAAATTTGTAAGAAGTATGTACAGTGCAGTTATCATGTTAAAGGCACAACATGTCGAAAAGAACCAACGGCCAACTTAATTGCTTAGAAGGCAAAATAATCAAGATCTAATGGGTAAGAAATTAACTCTGAGAGATGTATGGCACAAAAGGTGGGTCATGTATAGTGCTTAAGTCATGTTAATAAGGTTGCAAGTGTAAAATAAGCTGACGATTCGCTTAATCGCTTAGAGGCAAAATCAATGAAATCTAATGGACAAGCAAATAAGCGTTGTTGACATGTGTCCTAAATAAATAGTTATTTATGGGAAAATAAGATAGTTTTCAGATGCAGAAGATGATGTTTAAGATCTACGGCTTAAATTCAAAGTTGTCAAAGTGAGTTTTAGAGATTTGTTAAGCCACGAATTTGAAAATGGCAAATTGATTGCAGAATGTGTGACCACTCCAGTCAAATTCAATATGAATGATTGATTTGATTGAAGCCGTAAAACTAACTATTTCAGCTTGAAGTCACCATAACTCACCAAAATTATCAAAGCAAAGAAACAAAATTGCAGAGAATTTCATCTCCCCACGACAGAATTGCAAAATGGGTAAGTCTTTTCTGATATAGCAAAATTCAGGCTCCTAGTCAGATTTACAATTCAAAAGTTTTTCAGAATCATTGTTCAAAATCTAAACTTCATCTCAAAAAAGCCCTAGATTTAAGATGGCCCCTAGAATTGAAATCTTTGCAGAAGTATATTACCAGAAAAGAAATGTTAGGGAGGACCTCCTGCAGTAATCAAAAGGATCCATGGGTGATACAACCTAGATCAAGAGAATAGTTCCATCACATACTCATTTCAAAATAGGAGAAGGCTTGTATGACTCGGGTCGGTGGGAAAAAGATGTAAAAACTAGTCTGAATGGTCTAACTTTGTTCAGAACTGCATATAGCCAAAGGAACGCACCTACCCCAGATTGTAACATATGGGACTTGGATGTAGGAAAGTTGCTAGTACCCAGGGTATTCATGGATACAAATATGTTCACTTTGATTGCCAACACTTATGATAAAGTATTCAAGGTTGTTAGGGATACATAGGGAAATGTGTTGTTGACCATCTTAGCTGATGAAATTAGAAGAATCTTTAGGTTCAGTGATACTTAATACAAATGGATGATATTGACTTTGAATACTTTAAGGAAGTATACCAAACCCAGAGGGAGTATTACAGAAATGAAGCTTTGAAAGGATACTTTAACAAGATAGGGGACTTGATTGTAGTAGGGCCTAACACACCAGAGTCATTCAAATTGGATTATTTCAATGGCAAGGCCAAGAAAATGTATGGTGCCCTATGCCAAGGTCTAGGAGAAGATGAAGAAGTAATAATGCCTATCCATATAATGCTAATGGTGGTTCAGATTCTACATCCCCACCTATCAGTAGTTTTTGACTTTGCATCTTACATTGCCCAACAAATGCATGAAGGTTTGGTAGGAATCCAGGACAGCAACATACTTAAACCAATGGGATGGTATTCCCTTATGATGCACATGTTCTTGTTCAATAATGTTCACTTCTTTAAGGAAGAGATGAACTTGACTAAGTTCCAAGGTGATGAGGATTTTCCTATTAAGATGTGGAGTGTTGATCTATCATGGGATAGAAAACAAGCCAGTTATGTTTACTTTGATAGGGATTTTGCCACTAGGCTTAGGTCATTGTTGTGCAATCAAAATGCTAGGATCCACACTCATATGATGAGGTTTTTGAGACCTATGGAGTTTGCCCCAGAATTGAAGATTGCCCATAATTGGGGAGATTTGATTTTGTACCCTATTTGTATAGTAATAAGGGTTTATGGATTTAGGGGAACCCCCAATGTGCTTCCCTACAGAGTCCCTCTAAAGATTGGAATAGCATAAATTATAAGACAATTGGGTGGATTACAAGAAGAAGCCTTGACAGGCAAAATGAAGGGAAGTATTTTCCCTACCCTCACCAAATCCCATCATTTCATCATAATAAAGGGTGGGTGGACATAGTTTGATAAGTATTTTGAACCTTATCACATTGCAACATTTGTATCCAGGTGTGTAGATAATGAGGATTTTATAATGGGTATGTTCAAAAAAAGAACCAAGTGCTTAGCATTAGAGAATTAGTTTGATTACCCTGAGGATATTATCAGAAATGTTTTTGACCTAGGTGACCAAGAGATCAGGAAGGAAAAATGGCTGGTGTATAAGAAGTCATTGGACTTTGTACACAATTTTGATAAATCTTATGATCCTTTGAAGGAATTCTTCCCTTGGGCCAAGAAAATTGAGTCCCTGATGACTTTATTTGAGGGAATCATGCAAACCCTCAGTGAGAAGAGATAGAGGATAATAGAAGCTAAGCCAGAAAAGGCTCATACTATTTTGAGAAAAATTTCGCAAGGAAGAGTAGTCCCACCAAGGAACTATGTGGTATATAAGACGAGAGGGCACACTACTATTATGCCCAAGATTGATAAACCCTCTGAATATAAAGGAAAGAAGCTAGTAAGTGCTAGTGCCCAAGAAATGCCCTCTCCCAAAAAACAAAAGGTGGAAGGAAAAGAGAAAGAGAGTGAGTTGTACTCTCCCTCCCAGTCCCCTATGCATTTTGATGACCAAGCCATTGTTGAGCAATTGATTCAAATGAGGAAAACTAACTAAGTTTTTGTTACTACCTAGTAATTATAAGAAGGGATGTCAGAGGCACCTAGGCATACAACTACTGACCTCACAATGGAAGAATTCACAAGTAAAGAACTAGACCCTGTGACTAAGCAAGCCAGTGAGGAGTTCTTGTTAGATGACAAATTTTTCAAGACTAGGGCATTCATTCACTTTCTATGGAGAATTCACATTAATGAATTCAATAATAAATTCCAAAATTTGCAAGAATCTCAACCAAATCATACTAAAGATGATATAGAAAAGGAGGTCAAGTAGGAGCTAGTGTTTAGATTTGACAAAACCACCCCTGAAGAGGGTAAAGAATTGGTCAAG
This sequence comes from Thuja plicata, assembly GCA_018584345.1. Taxonomy (NCBI): domain Eukaryota; kingdom Viridiplantae; phylum Streptophyta; class Pinopsida; order Cupressales; family Cupressaceae; genus Thuja; species Thuja plicata. The sequence goes on along the minus strand of MU223926.1, from coordinate 135,448 downwards.
AAATAGGGAGTCCTCATCCTACCTCAGTGGGACTTTGTTGATGAGGTAGTTTTTTATGCTGTCAGAAAAAAGGAAAAACCATTAAGCACTGCTGGGACATCAATTGGTACCGAGTTTAGTGAGAATCATGTAGCCTTAGCAATCTGGGCCTTCAAGAAAAAAGATAGAAAAATAATGAAAGAAGATGATAAAATTGAGGATGCGGGAAGCCTCATTATTAAGAGAGTTTCTGATACCTCAGGTACTGAGGCAGCTAACCTTGTCCTTCAAATAGCTAATCTAAGGCTAAAGGTGGCCGAAAAGGAAAAAGAGGCTTATGATAGCCTAAATCAGAAATATGAATTTGTTTTGAAAGCATACAAAGATGAAAGGGTTAAATCCCTACAAAAGGATAATAGAATAGCAGTTTTGGAGGGGAGGTAGACAGTTAAAATAATGCCCTAGGTGATGATTTCTCAGGAGCCTCACAAACCCTCATCATCCAACCCATTTGTGACTTACCCCCCATCTCCTGCACTATTAATTCCTACTACCCAAGAGATTATTGATGCTAAGAGAGCAGAGCTGGAAGCTTAAAATAATAGGCTTATTACTGAAAGATCAAGGTTGGAGGAAGAATGCAAGAGGGATCTTGAGGACTCCCCTGCATATAAAGAAGCAGAGGAATTCTGATAAAATATATTCTAACCTCAAGAGGTTTTCTGGTGAAGCCAATCTTGCCAACCTTTATTTGATGGGAAACAAGATTGTCAGCATAATAAGAAAGCATGATGAAGATAAAGAGCATAAGGGCTTGATAATTGATAATTGGAAAGGGAAGAAAGCCCATATAAAATCTTTCTATTCTACCGCAAAGGAGAAAAATAATATTGATATCATCTTGACAAGGACATACAAATGCCTTAAACTGATGGCTGACCTGGATATCAAGAAAAATATGGTCATCAAAAGGATAGAGACCTTAAGAGGTGAATTCTCCAGAGATATGTATGACATGTTTCCCAATATGTTCAAAAAGGATGGAACATAAAGAATGAAGCCATATGGCTAAGGCAATTGAATGAAACACTAACCAATAGGACAAACAATATTATTACATTGGAAAACATAGGTTGGTTTGTGTTAACTATTGACATTCTCAATAAGGCCAGGGCATTTTTTGAATCTTGGGAATCAGAGATTGAAAAGGCTAGTGTTGATTGGGAGGAGTTTAATAGCCAAAAAGATGAGGTTCTCAACTTCAGTTGGCCGGATGATGAGGTGTTTACCACCTAGATTAGCAAGTATGGTATGGTCACTCTAATAACATTAAGTAGTAGTATAGGAGTGACAGCGAGCACTAGTGATGCATAGCTATCTGAAAAAAGGCAAGTAAAAGTTTTTTTGTCAATGAAGATGAAAAATCCTAGATGATAAGGAACTAATAACCTCAAGGAAGTCACAAGCATTTAGGCGGTCATGAGACAAAGGACTATATAACTTATAACAAAGAACTGTTATTCTCTCTGTCTAATTTTTGTCTCATCTGTGAAGTGTAAATTTTATCCTATAGCCTAGTCATCCAAAGCTTGTTGCATCCTTATTTTCCAAAAGGATTCCAAGATGACTAGGGCTATCTATAAATAGAAATTTTTAATATTTTGAAGAGGATGGTAAAAATAAAAAGTGCAAAGCAGGCTTTTGAATGGGGTCTAGTCTTTCAAGTTTACAGTTAGTCTGAATGTATTGAAATCAGAAGGTTATTAATAAAATACAATGGAATGTCCAATCTCAAATTGTTGATGTCTTCTTGCATTTTATCCATCTTTTGTATGTTTAATGTGTAATGCATGTTCAATGTATCAGTTGCAAGGTAACTATGTTTCTATTTGTAAGTAGATATCAAAGATGGTTTAAGTCTTATAGATAATTACAGGGGATTAGGATTTATGTAAGAATTTGATACAGGGATATGAGATTGAGAGGATAATTTTTAAGGCATATTATCTGAGATCTTGTTGTACTTAGATTAATTATCTTTGATGAATGTATGTTTCCATTGTGACTCTATGGCCCAATGGATTAGGCATTGATCAAGTTCTTAATAGTAGTATTATCATCAATTAATCAAACATTGAAAATATTTACTTGATATTATCAAAATATGTGGATGTCTAGCTAATTGTATTGAGAAATGCAATTCATCTTAATGATTCCTTAAAGAGAGAATCAATAGATTAACCTTCCTAGTTCTAAGGACATAAAAAGAAGAAGGATCATGAACCCTTGATCCACTACTAGATTCTAAGTCATTTACTAAATCTAGAAATAGGTACACCCACCTGATTTTGTGGAGCTCAAAGTGAAGAAGGATTATTTCCTTGTTAATTAGCCTTGTTCATGTATGAATCTGAATTTGGAATTGAGAGTCAAGCATTTAAAGCTATTTTAATTTATTCTACAAGAAAAAGTGCTAACAAGATGAAAACGCTGAAGGGGTCCATTGAAAAAATGGAAGAAATGTAGAAAGAGGTAGAGGAAGCCTATAAAAGTATCATGTATCTCTTTATCTATTCTGGAAACTTTGCTGGAAGTTGTACTGGAAACTGTGCATTTTTTGGCAGTTTTTGTATTCCTTTTTTTGGGTTTTGGGTTTTGGGTGTTTGATGGGGTCCTTCTTTTTGTTCGTAGTAGGATTTCTATGTTTATATGGTCTTATGATGCTTATCTCTAGTATTCTTTTGTAAAAAAATTTGGGGTCCTTTCCAAACCAGTTTTTACCTTAATCAAAAACAATTGTAATAGACCCCAAAATCTCTTAACAAAGTAGACTTAACCGTCTTTTTGTAAATCTCTTAATCGAGTGTACACATACTTTGTGTTGCTAAATCCTCTCACAAGGGAGATCTAATCAATCTCATTGTTACTCCTAACAGGGTAAGATCATCAGAAGTGATCACTCTTTGTAAGCTTTAACAAGCTACTTTATTTACTGCAGTATTGAAGTTTTTTGGGTCTCATCCCCACTGCAGTTTTTACCTTCTAACAGGGGTTTTCTGTGATACCAAAATACTAGTGTTATGAGTACTTATTTTTAATTATGTGTATTGTTTACTTTACATGCATTTACATTCTAGCAGGGATACTATATGTTTGGTGTATGCAATATACTCAGTCGGTTATTACAGAACATTTGGTTACAAAGATTTGATTAAAGGTGTTTAAGGGTATTGATTCACCCCTCCCCTCTTAGTACACACCTCTCCATTATCCTAACAATTGGTATCAGATCTATTTATCTTGTTTATAAGGTTTAATCATTGAAGAGAAAATATCTTAAAATGGAAAGGTATATAGTTGATAAAACTATTGAAAATTGGAAGTTATAGTTGCAGATCTATGTCGAACAATCCAAGGAAGTGAAAGAACTCACTCAGGGAGATATTGATTAAGAGAAAATACATGGCACTTCACTATCATGAGACTGGTTATCAGGAAGAAGAGATTTATGACCCATTTGACTCATCTAGATCTAAATCTAGTAGCATATTTGATGCATCTGAAGGAATCATATCAAAGCTATCTAAGAGAAATCAACAACTCATTGAACAAGTGACATCACTACAGATCGGTCAAGATACACAAATGGTTAGAATGGTTGAAGTCTTGAATGATGCAAAGAAAGTTGAACAATATATAAACATGGTTGTTTATGATAGAAGATAGATGACTAAAAAGTTACAAGGAAAAGAATCTAAGATATTGAGAGTTACTGAACATTACTTTGAGATCACCAATCAAGTGGTTTCTATGAATCATGAGGCAAACTGAGCGAATACTGAACTTGCAAGGAGAATAGAAGATATTGGTGTATTGAAAGAAGAAAATGAAAAACTGAGAAATGAAGTGAAGATTTTACAACAACATAATGAGGTGATTAAGAGATCTGAAGAAAGCACTAAGAGAATGGATGAATTTATGAACTATCAAAGAAGAATGAACAACAATACCATATTAGGGTATACTGAGCAAGGAGAATCATCAAACCAAGTTGAACAAAGGAATGTAGACTCAATTCTGAAGCCTAAGAAGCCCTCTTGCCATCACTATGGAAAACTAGGCCACACATCAAATGTTTGTAGGAGAAAAGCAAAAGGTATTCCTAGAAACCCTCCTAAATTTAATGGTATTTGCTATAGCTGTAACAAGCATGGACATCAAGCACATGAGCATATATCCAAGCTGAACAAACCATAGAAGAAACCATACATGAATAAATACTATCAAAATTGCAACATGCATGGTCATACATCACAAGCATGTAGGAAAAATACAAAGCAAATATGGAAGCCTAAAAGGACAAGAAAAGGTAAATCAACCAAGAAGACAAGGTAGTGCTTATGCTTGGGATTACAACACTTGGAGTAGTTGAACAACTTATGGTAAATATGGACATATAGTAGAAAATTGTATGAGATAATGGCAAACTAAGTCTAGAAATTGGTCAAACTCTAGTAAGGCATGTTCTCACTGTCACAAAGTTGGTCATTTAAGTAGAGATTGTGTAGACCGAATAAATACTTATGGAAATGGAAATACAACTAAAGAAATTGTAAGGATCAAAAATCAAATCTGGAGGAGAAATAAAAATATTAATGCAGGACCTAGTACAACAGTCGGTGACACCTCATCCAATAGATTAGGTGGCTCCATTGTCTCCAACTGAGAAAATCAAGTAGGTGGGGAACTATGTTTTTCAAAGCTATATCTTACATCAATTCCTATATTCATTGTACAAATGCCAAATCAGCATGAATTGAGATGCACTATGGTATTATATTTTTTATTACTATGATCTAGTTGATTCAGTTAATATGTAGTGAGTTAGAAATGCCAGTTGGTGAATATGTGAAGAGACAATCGAGTTGCTAAGGCAACCGAGCATTTCATACACTCACCGCGCTGAAGTACTGTCAGTGTTAGCCAAGCATAATGTTTTTTCACTGACTGGTTGGTGACAAGAATTTATTGCACCGCCCAAAGTCATTTGCTATAATTTTATTGATGTGAACTCATTTGTTCACACCGAGATCACAGAGTAGAGAAGATTGAAAAAGAGAAAAGTTGCAGCAGAGCATTTTTGAGCATTATATAGAGATTCAGAGCATATTCTGAGCAACATTGAGGTTGGTCATTATGCATTCTGCTATTACCGATTCATTCAAACACACTTTCCTGCAAACCCTAAACCAGAAATCATGGCATCCACATCTCAAACCATGAAGGCAAAGATGGAGAAGAATAAAAAGGTTGTTTTAGTGAAGAACTCCACTTGCACAGAGCCAAACTACAGCCCAACCCGATGATAAAGGTGCATTTTCATCTATTCTACCTAGGTTAAGTTGGTCCAATATGTGCGTGCCTACATTCACTGCAAGATATGTTAAATAGGATCTTTCAAGCTGATTTATACATATCAATCACTATGTATAGATGGGAAACTTAAAGAAGATCATAAGCATCTAGAGGTTAAAGGGTTAGCCAATGCCCTAAATTTCCCAAAGGTATTTTGCACCGAGTGGATCTACATTTTTATGACCCAAGTACATGATGGAAATCTCTTGCTAGATGAGCCAAATAATATTAAAAAAGGATGTTATTCATTTTGTGACTGGGTATCCCATATCTGATAAATCAAAATCCCTAAGGCACCCACTGAGAACTGAGATATAAAATTTAATAGGAGCCGAGTGGGACAAAAGAGGTCTGAAGATCAATTCAATTGGTGATCCTAAACTCAGGTTTGATGCATATGTCATTGGCTACAAGATATTCTAGTCTAGCAGACTAAACAGCATTGCTTGTGAAGCTACGGACATAGCTTACAATATTGTTAAGAAAGGGTTACAACTTGATCTCGTTGAGCTATTGCAAAGGCAATTTAAAGAAAAAATTAAGAACATCAGATCAACATGGTCAAATACATCTAAGTTTGGTTCATTACTACTATGCACATTCTTCTACCTACAAAATTTCTTTCCCTCTATCAGTACAGTTAAATGAAAGACCAACCCACCGATTACAATGCAAATCAATGATTTGATTACAATCTTAGGCACAAACTTTGAACCAGTAATATATGATTATTTTTCTAAGTTTAAGGATAGGATGGAAAAGAGGACTTGTATTCCATTGTAGTTGGTAGATAAGTGCAAGGATGAAATATGTTTTGTAGTAGACACTGACACTACTTTAATCAAGGCAGCACAACCGAGGATAGCATGGCTACTTCCATTAGATTATGAATTAGATATTGGCATAGCTTCTGAGGCTATTAAAAAATTGTTGAATGAGCTTGTTGATAAATATGCCATTAGATTTGGCACCTATGATGAAGCCCAAACCCAAATATCTATTATTCTACAAGTTGAGAAGATGGGAAGGAAAAAGACCAAGATAGTCAAAACATTGAAGAGAAAATTTGCAATTACAGATGAATAATTATACAAGTATGTAGATGAAACCAAGGAGAAAACCTCTGTCGACCAAGAAGAAGAACCTGAATATGATGTTGATGCCACCAAATCCGATGAAGCACAAGATAATGCACCTAAGGCCAAAAGGGGAAAAGGCATAAAGACTGAGTCTCCACCATAGACCAGATCACAATCTGTGACTACAGATTCACCACCTTTGAAGAAAGGTGTGGCAAACATAACAAGACCCTCACCAAAGTTCACATACCAGACAAGAAAACATAAGGGAACTACTAGGAATCCTGCACCAAGTCAAAGGAAGAAATATGTAAGGAACAAGGATGACAAGGATGATTCTCACAATAATTCTGATCAATTCAAGGTTGTACAGAACAAGACACCACAGACTATTGATGAGATTGCAGAGGCAATCAGAACAACTAGATGGTTAGGACATCCAAAGATACATGCATATTCTGATCTAACTACTGAGTACAAGGATAAACTTGAAGAAGCAATCATAGGTATGATGATCAACTTCAAACAAGTTCTAGTTGAATTTTCTACTTACCTTCCATTTGAGTTATATGATAAAATATCTGCAAGATGGTCATATGCACTTCAAACTGATAAATAGATGAGAGAAGCATCTCTCACTCTTATTAAAGATGATTGTACAATTGAGCAGATAAATGATATAATGCAGGAGTATGCCAAGAAATTTCCTAAGAAGGCAAGGACACTAAATATTCTTCAAGGAAATTTGAAGGAAGTGCATGTTGAGAGGACACAAATATGGAATAAACTGCTAAATACACCAGAGGAAATCAAGGACACAAAGGAAGATATGGACATTGCATCCATAGTCAATACAGAGGTACATTGATCGAGTAAAAAAACAATAACCATTGATGTTGATGATGCAGATATTGATAATGCACTAGATAGTATTCTTGAATATTGACAAATCTAGGACATCCTAAGATCACAATAAAAGATATAATTGAAGGTGATCTGGATGATAAGCCTAAGGAAGATGAGTCAATTAGAGTAACCAAGACAATAGATGAGCAAGACACATCAGAGGTCACCGGAACAAATGTACCAGTTCAATTACCTATTTTAGTACAAGATATTGAAATAGAGAGTGAAGCACAGTAGAAGACACATGAGAAGATTATAGATACAAATGAAGACAAGGGTGATAAGGAAGGTACATAGACTAAGCATAGTGGTGGAACAACACAAGGTGATGCACCAAAAGAAACAACTGATGTAGTAGAAGAAAAAGGTGAAGGTAATATAGCCAATACAGACAATACGGTAGACACTTCTACTATAGACATGAGGTCAGCTACCGAGGCACCTCACCAAGTCATCACACCAAGTACCAAGCTAGAAAAGCAAGAAACCAAAAAAAATCCTCAATTAGCATTAACATTATCTCCTTCATCAAGTATTCAAGGAAAGAAGAAGAAGAAGAAGAAGAAAGGAAGCAAGGATGCAGTTAATTTTCATGAAATCATAGAGATTCGAGAATGGGATCCAAGGAAACTTGATCCAAAAACATTGAATAAATATGGTGAATTGTACAATAGGAAAGAAGCACAAGATAAATTAAGGCAAGAACATAAGAATGCACAAGTATTAGAATCTTCCAAGGAGATTCTACAGCAAGTTGTTCCTGACTTAGATATCAATGAATCAACCCCCATCATTGATCAAATTGTACTGCTCACCAAGGAAATTAATAAACCTGACATTGATTCCAAGCAAAAATTGGAAGAGCGAGTAGAGAAGAAGATCCAATAAAAAGTTACAGAGAAGATCAGCCAGGCAATGGTAGTAAATAAGGTAACTCTGTCTGAATTTGTGAATGGTTTAGAAACTATCATATCTGAAGCCATTACAATTATATAGTATTTATGCACTTTAGATCACTTCACTACCGAGATTAGTGAAAAGATGAAGAAAATAGATCAAGATCTAAAAGATAGTGCAGATAGTCTATCAAATGAGCAACATGCATTGCATATGCATTACACCAAGGTACTTCAAAACCAGCAGTTGAGACAAGACTTGAAGAAAGAAGAGGAGAAAATTTGAGAACAAGTAACCGAGCTCTAGGCAATGTTACTACCACATTTGGTTATGATGCAAAAACATGTGACATTGGCAAAGAACTTGATTGCCACTCCAGAATTGTCAATCACACAAAGCATATATGATATGCATGCTAAGTTAAACTTAGAATTATTAACCCTTGAGCATTTAAAAGAGGAATGGGAGAAGCTACTATAAAAACTCAAGCAAGACCATCCTAATATTTTTTACAAATTGTAAGTCATATTCCTTTTGTCATTATTTTCAAAAAAGGGGGAAATGTATGTATATAAGTATAGTAAAGGAGGATACTATAATCAGGAGGAGTTTATATACCTGTACAAAGCATGTACAAAGGGGGAGTCACTATGTATAGTATTATACATAGAGTAATAAGGTTTTGATACTAATGCCAAAGGGGGAGAATGTTACTCCAAATAAGCATTGAAGTTTTCATTTGTATTCAAGCACTCAAAATGGACAGTTGGTATTAGAATCACAAATAGGAGAGTCAGTATAATCACCAAAGTATAGAGTTAACCGAGAGCACTGATCATGCACAAAGTTAACTAAGTGTAGTGATAATCGAGAAGACAGACTTTACCGAGTAGTAGACTAAATTGAGACATACGGTATAACTGAACAATAGTATAACTGAGATACACAGACTACACCAAGCATCGAGAGACAACATTAACTGAGTGGACCAGAGGCCACATAAAAAAATTTTATGGCACATCATTCTAGGTAAAAACTTTTTGTCGACCTAGATAATATTTTACAACAATCGAGGAGAGCATTAATTACAGATTTACAACATTAATTATTTATATCTCCTTTGTTTAGGTGATCAAGGCAAATTATGTACACCGTTGATCTTAGGTTAGGGATGTTATTGTAAAGCCCTAATTAGGTCATAGATTGTGATATATATAATGTATAGATGTCATTTTGTAATGTATTTTGATCAAGCAATGATCAAGTAGCCTCCATACTATAGACATCAGAGATCAGACAAGGGTTTTAAGGACAAAGACTACATTGCAATAATTAGTTTTCAAAACAGGGGCAAGGTTACCAAGAAGAACAGAGCAGAAGGTATTATAATTCACATTGAGCTGATATATTTTGTATGCACTTAAAGGATATGTATTAGAAATATTGAGATTGTATATGTTCAGATCACATTTTTTTACTCTTTAACAATTGTAATAGACCCCAAAATCTTTTAATAGAGTAGACTTAACCATTTTTTTGTAAATCTCTTAACCGAGTGCACACATACTTTGTGTTGCTAAATCCTCTCATGAGGTAGATCTAATAGATCTCATTTTTACTCCTAACAAGGTAAGATCATCAGAAGTGATGACTCTTTGTAAGCTTTAATATGTTACTTTATTTACTGCAGTAGTGAAGTTTTGTGGGTTTCATCCCACCGCAATTTTTACCTTCTAACAGGAGTTTTCTATGATACCAAAATACTAGTGTCATGAGTACTTAATTTCATATATGTGTATTGTTTACTTTACATGCATTTGCATTTCAGCACTGATACTATATGTTTGGTGTGTGCAATCTACCCAATTTGTTATTACAGAACATTTGGTTACAAAGATTTGGTTAAAGTGTTTAAGGTACCTGATTCACCCCTCCCCTCTCAGTACACACCTCTCTATTATCCCAACACAATATAGTAGTATTCTTTCCACTTTTTATAGAACATACTAATATCTCATAATGACAAGATGATTTCTCTTAATGTCTTCAGCTAGATTTGTTATAATAGAGAAATCTCACTATTATCCTCATTATCTGAACACTATTGTGTGCAACAAAAGTGTGACTTTAACAATAGAATGCAATAATAGATTAAACATTCAAACTATACTGTTTACTGCAACATCTAGATAAAACACAAAAGAAGCATATGAAATACCAAGAGAATGCAAACCTTGTGCACTCCCAAGAAAGCCTCCTTTGTTGAATAGATTTGTTCAAGATGGGGATTTGTGGGCTCAGTAGTTTCTAAAGCTTCAAACTAAAAATGGAATTTTGAGGGTGATTTTAATTATTAGTGGATGCAAAATGGCATGGTAATAATGCATAAAAGGTGGATGAAAATTAAGGATTATGACCCTCAATTTATATGAAAAGAGAAGAGGAAATGGACGGTTGAGATACAAGGCTTATGACGGGTCAAGATGCCTTTGAAGGGAAGCACATGGATAGTTCTTTCTCAAACCCATAACATGGTGACAAGTGTCACCATATGAGGGGTTGCAAGGACATAGGGGGTTGGGAAGATATGCCATAAAGGCATATCTTGTCTCAAATCCCAAAGGTCAATTTTGGAGGAATGTGACCATTTTGGGAAGTGGAAAGGGAGGACATCGGGGGTTGGGAAGATATGCGATAAAGGCATATCTTGTCTCAAATCCCAAAGGTCAAGTTTGGAGGAATGTGACCATTTTGGGAAGTGGAAAGGGATTTGGATAAGTGGGAAGAAGGAATAAAATATTCCTATGATGAAAATGGTGTGTAATAATATGGTTGGAAATGTAATGGTATTTAAGGTTGACAAAGGGAAATGGATTGGGATTGGAGTAGACAAGACATGAAGTTGACTTTGGTTTCCTAATCCTTTTAATTAGGATTGTGCAAATGATTAAGGGGAGGTTAGGCTTTGAGTGGGAGGCAAGTGGGATAATTAGGAGAATGTGATGGGAGGAGACATAATGAGTGGAGGGATTAATTAGCTAAATAAGGATATTAAATTAATTAAGTGTTGGTTAGTATGTGCAAGTGGGTTGGGTTAAGTTAGGACCATGGCTTAGGTGGTTGGAGAATGACTAGCTAAGGGTTAAAGTTAGGAGGCATGTGCTCAAATAGATTAAATAGGATTTATTTAATATAAAATCAAGGAAAAGGGGATAAATGGATCAATTTAAAAAATGATATTTGTTTAATTAATAGAAGGGGGTTATTATTTAATTAATTAGGCTATAGATAATTTTAAAAATTGATTAAATATAAGGGATACATGGGTTGATTAAATAATTATTATTTAGTTAATAATTCCTAGATGAGACAAGGTGATACCCTCTTGAGAGGGTGGACGTGAAAGAGAAAGGGGCTCGGGAAACATCTTGAAAGAAAAGTTTCCCCGATAGAATGGAAGAACGGGGGAGAGAAACAAGGCTCAGTGGTGCGTCCAGGACACAAAATGAAGGTCCTTGGAAGACATGGGTCAAGAAATGGCCTTATAGGGGCCAGGGAGGTGAAAATGGAACCCTAAAAGGGATCACTACTAAATTTGACTATAAATTATGATGAATGTTTGGTGACATATCGACAAAATATTGTTGACTTATCAACGAAACCTTGACTTAAATTTTGGCACTTTAATGACCACTTATATTATGTTGAAACCAAAAATCATAATTGTCAGTCAAAGCCAAGTAAAATGATTTTGGTGTTCATCTCAAAATTGACTCAGGTTGGTCGCTATCACAATTGTGTAGCCATCGATGTTTCACAAAGACTGAAATAGCTAAATAGCAAAGACATCATTATTTTTCAAAGACCAAAAAAGGATTGCGGTGTTCATCAAAAAATCAACCTAGTTTGGTCACTTTTTCAATAGAAAATCCATTGCTATTTCAAAAATAGAAAAATAGTGAAGCCATCATTGTTTCACAAAGATATAAAACAAGGGTTGTGAAATAGAAAATGCATTTAAAATTGTCAAAAAAAACTGATCTTTTGTCAGGTTTCTGACGAAGTGGAGAAAAATTTCATTGTCATTATGATGAAAATAACTTTGCGTGTATGGAAACCTCGTCACAATTTTTTTTGGTTCATCGGGCTATTGTAGTCAAAATTTTGATGAAACCCTATAGTTTAAAAAAAAATATTCAAGATTTTTTAAACAAAATTAAAAAAATCTCTACCACCATCCATGGCTGACCCTCCCCAACCACCATCTCCCCCTCCACTACTTTTTGTGGCTGAAATCCCTCAACCACTTCCAACAGAACCACCTCCACCTACAAATCTTCCTGGACCTAGGCTTTTCATAAGAACCATTGCAGCAATAGACTTAATTGGAGGAAGAGAATCTTGTTGAACAAAATCATCTATGTTCTTTTAGAAATAGTAAACCATCTTGTCGAGATTATCAAACATTCTCTTTCTGAACATAAATCCTTTGGGATGTAGCCCAAAATAACTATGATGAGGATTTGTACTCCTGATATAGATAAGAAAAAATACCCTAGGATGTTCATGTGAAATAAATATATAATATATAATTCTTGTTGTATTTTCATATTTTTTCCTTTCGTAGTGCATCATCAACCTCTTCTTTTGTTCCTCTCCTAAATTTCATGTAATCAAGGATTGCCTTCAAATTTATAATTAGTGGATCCACATATATATGTATGACTTGCATTCTCAAATTTACAAATTCAATAAAAATATTCAAGCCTTCAAAGTAAATTTCAAGTCATTAATTCAAAAATTTTGAGTCATAGTATACTTAATATTATGTTAAGAAAACCTCACGAAGATCTTTGAATGTCTCCTCCCCAATTGAAAGTGTTTTTCCAAGTCGAAGGAAGCTAGTAAAATCCCTATGGTATTTTCCTCCTTCCACAATATCCTTGTGAGCATAAAGTCCAAATATTTTTAGATTTAGCATTGTGCGGGTAGGCCCTTTCAAGCTTGGATGAATAACACTCTCTCCTTGCTCTTTATCTGATAGGAACTACAAGAAATTACAACCACTATATTATTAAAATGTCTTTGAAGTATTGCTATTATTGTAGAACTATGTTCTACATTAATATACTTGATCACTTTGCTTACAAAAAACATAATTCCTTTATAATTGAAAACATACCTTAATGGTTTCATCCTCTAAAATATTCAGGAAGCCTAGATGCACAATCATCCAAGGTTTGAAAGCTCTTTTTACAATCTCCTTTTCTTTCCTTGCATTCTCTTGTTCACATTGTGAAATGGAATCCTCTTTTGCATAATAAGGATCCTTCATCTCCTTATCCTTATCCGCTTCACCCTGAAAAGTTATCACTCCTACGCACACTAACTTTGCAAGTTAATTCAACTAGGTACTTTTCTTTTTGCATAGATTTCACCCAACAGGTAAGGATGTTGCACTCTGCAATATTTTCTACCAGATCTATATCTATATCATCAGAAATATCATCCTAAAAAATTATTCCTGTGAAGCTTGATTCTAGATAAAAAATGACAAGATTATTTAGGACTCTACAGGCTGTTTCTTGGACATTTTTTTCCATTCTCTGCACTTTCTCTAGTCAACAAATAAAATTCCTCATCCTAGAATGGCTCTTTATATGGTGATCAAAAATCCTTAAATCCATGTAATGATTCACTCTTTATGTTAGCAAGGGTTTCCCTCTTTTTATTGGATGTCTCTTGTTCCACACTTTTAGCCCATTCATCAATATCAAGGGCCTTTAATGGATGGGGGTATTTTTTCACATGTTCAACAACTATTCTTGTGTTTCCTCATCCATATCATCTATACCCTATCTTGAATCTTCACAATATATGTCCTCAGCCATTTTCTTAGCTAGTTCATATGACTCTGGATGAATTCTAGTATCATCCAATGGATCCATAACATGGCTCCCATAAGCTTCTTATACAGACCCTCTAACCCTTAAAAAACCAACAACATTTATAAATACAAGTCATTGTATAGCTTTGATAGGGGTCAATAATTATCTATGACTAAAATCTTCTAGCCCTCAAAATATCCATTTGTATGGAAGCAACTTTTCAAGGTCCAAGGAATGCTACAAATTGCAGTGGAGAAAAATCCATTCATGTGATGCTGCTAGGTTTATGTCAACACCAACTTGGTTGGTTACTGTAACCCTTACATGTTCAACAACTTCATACTTTTCATCCAAAGTAAGGAAATAAAATTTTGAAATGTTTAAATACATACTGTAAGTATCTCTAGATACTAAAATGTACCTCTAAGTATTTTGATAACTAAAGGAAGATGTAGCTTAGTTGTTCATAGTTCCAATAGCTAGAGAAACTAAATGATAAGTCATATCTCTACATGTGATATAATAAATGAGGTAGCAATTCCAATGATATGTCTAATAAAAAAAATGAGGAAGGTGCTCAAATATAATTAAAATAGGTAAAATCTCTAGTATTTTCCATCAGCAATATTCAACATTAGGTTTGTCATGTCACATAAAGAACCTAATGCTATTTTCCAAAGAGCATCTTTACCACTTGCAAATTGGTAAAATGTTCGCCATTTTGCAAAGATAATATTTACCACTTGTGAATTGGAGAAATGGAATCCTCTTTCACATAATAAATATCCTTAACCTCCTTATCCTTATCTTCTTCACCCTAAAATTTATCACTCCTCCACGCACTCGCTTTGCAAGTAAATTCAACTAGGTACTTATCTTTGTGCATAGATTTCACCTAAAAAGTTTCCCTCTGACTGGGTCTCTTCATTTTCTCTAGTCAATAGATAAAAATTTTCATCTTGGGATGGCTCTTAATATGGTGATTGAAAATCGTTAAATCCATGTAACAATTCACTCTTTATGTCAGCAAGGGTTTCCCTCTTTTTATTGCATGTTTGTTGTTCCACACTTTAGCATATTCATCAATATCAAGGGCCTTTAACAGATGGGGATTTTTTTTGACATGTTCAATAGAAATTTCTTGTGTTTCCTCATCCATATCATCTATATCTTGTCTGACATATTCACAATATGTCCTCATCTATTTTCTTGGCTAGTTCATATGACTCTAGATGAATTCTAGTATCATCCAACAAATCCATAACATGGTTCCTAGAAGCTTCTTATCCAGTCCCTCTAACCCTTAAAAAAACATCTACATTTTTAAATACACATCACTTCATAGCCTCTATAGGGGTCTGAAACATTTCTCTATGACTATAAACCCTTCTAGCCCTCAAAATAGTCCTTTGTATTGAAGCATCTTTTCTGGGTCCAAGGTCTGCTACAAATTGTAATGGATAAAACATTCATTCATGTGATGCTGCTAGGTTAATGTCAACACCAAATTGGTTGGTTACTGTAACCATTACTTGTTCAATAGCTTCATACTTTTCATCTGGAGTAAGAAACTAAAATCTTGAAATACTAAAATACATATGTGTGTGTGTTTTTATGTGTCAATTAAATGTACCTGCAAATTTGCAAACACCACACTCTATAACTCGTTAGCTCAATTCTTAGCACAAGAAATTAATCAAAGAATACAATCAAAATTGAGCTATATCTTCCTATTTAGAAAGAATTTGATCTATCTATAATATTTCTCTTAGAATATGCATTAGATCAGTGATAATATAATGCTAAAATGGAATATTCAAAATTATATAAAGTCATTAGTATGCATATTAAGCTAAAAACATGTCAATTCTACATTCATATGATCCTTTAAGCAATTGAAATGTTAACTAATTAGCTAATAATGCATGAATTTATTTCTGCAGCATAAGCCTAATGCAAGATTATAAGAGTTTTTAATTGTTTGAGCTCAAAATTCACTCCTTTTATGGAGGATGAAGTGAAATGAGTGGTTGAGATTGATTCTTGATGAGTGATGAGGATTAATCCTTGCTTGATCCATGTGAGTGTTGGAAAGTAACAATGCAAGCAATTGTTATTTTGTCATTGATGTCAAACCTTAACTGGTGAGACTATTGTTATCTGTTTGAGTACCATATCTACTGATGATGAAGAAGATTTAACAAGAAGACCAAGTGAATGGTTGAGTTAAGGCAATTAAAAGGGTACTTGATCAGTCGGCACTCTGGCAAAGTATTTAGTTGTTTATCTTTCAAAGACAGTTTTTATGGGTATTTTGTGTCGAGCAAGTTTGGCTTGTGCCAAGCAAAGTTACTTATGACAAGAAAAGTTGCTTATGATGAAAAAAATTTATTGTGCCGAGAAAATTTTCTTGTGCCAAGCGAAGTTTCTTGTGACGAGCAAAAGTTGTTCAATACCAAGCACCATTGAAATTGCTGAGTGAAAACAGTGATGTTGGCCGACTTACAATAATTGGATTAATGATGAGATTTGAGATCTCTAGCTGACTTAGTTAATTTTATTGGGATATGTAATGTTAATTAAAGATTGATCCACATCATTTAATGTATGGGTAACTGTAATTAATGCATGGTTT
>MU223926.1:93123-106635 GCA_018584345.1 Thuja plicata | reverse complement strand
AAGAGCTATGTTAGGAAGATTCAATGACAGGTGAAGACATGTGGCAACTGATAAATGTGAGTACTGTACACTCTTCCCCAATCGTGGGGTTCCTATTTTCTCGGAGAATGGTAAAAACCCTAATACGATTATCGTTAGGAGTAACCCTAAAAAGTGAAGCGCATGATATAAGCATTTTTAGGGTTGCGAAGATAAGCGATGCGAGTGTATTGTTGGAACGGTTTATGTTGCCATGATTTGTCTTCAAGGGTTTTGAAATCTTCTGAAAGAACTTGCATTGCAAGTGTATTGTAACTGTAATAGTTTTGGATCAATACATTGTGCAGGTTTTGGAGTGCTGGGGTTTTTTACCGAAAGGTTTTCCCCAGGGTATATCATTGTGTCATTCTCTGTTTTCTGTATGCATGGTATGTGGCTGCAATATCTTTGTTAAAGTAGTTAACGAATCTGTAATTGTAAGGATTTAAAAGAATTTGCACAATACTTTCCTATAGAGATTAGCGTAGGAAGCTGTTTCCGCACCTGAGTTTCCTTACACAGGTGTCTTTTCCTTCTCTTTAGTAATTATATTGATAGCTTGCATCAATAAAGGTATGTGACCTGGTACATTTACCTGTGAAACATCTATTGTATCCTTTTCCTTTGCTTTCTCAGTGGCATCATTTACATCTTCATCATTCTTGGGATCATCATCAGAATCAATATTAGGTATATCTTTTACTGTGATGTCTGGTGTATCCCATAAAGATTGTAATATTTGAGGTACATCATCTATGGCTTTACTCGCCTCTATTTTTAAATCAATTGGATTGATGTCCTTAGTTTCATTGATGAAGATATGGTCTGGGCTTAGTGTGGCTTCCTTCTCTTCATAGTGATTTCTCTTGGTAAGAGCCAGTACCTTCTTGGGGGTATTGAAGATTTCATTCTAAATCTCATCGCTTTCTTTATCAAGGTCTTCTAATATACCCTCTAGTAATTTGTATACTCTCATCTTTTCTAAAAAAATCTTTGCATGCTCCTTCATTATTGAATCAATTTCTTCAACTGTTGACTCGGGTGGCATGAGCGTAACTAGGGATCTTTCCCTTGTCTATTTTTCTGTGTGCAATGTATATGTCCATCTTTCTAATATTTTGTCATTAAGCTATTGTGGAATATTATTGTTTAATTGTATTGGTGCTTACTTGTATGCAATAATTGCCTTAATTATGGCTTATTCTATCTTATTCTGATCTATGGGGGATAAGGTTAGTCATTGTCTAATCTTGCAATGTGATATGCTCCCAGTGTTGATGATTGACTCTGAAACTTTATCAACTATCTCAGGAACTTTGAGCTTCTCAGTTTGGAGTCCTTGTTCTCTCTCATCCTATTCAGTGTCATCCTTGTCCTCTTTTCCTCTTATATATTTTCTTCTTTTCCTTGGTGCTAATTGCCCAGTTTGAGGCTTTCTTTTCTAATAATTCCTCGTGGTACCTTTCTTTATCGGTGATGAGTCTACTTCTTTTTTTGTCTTACTCCTTGTTCTTGATGCAGTTGTTACAATTATAACCTTTGCCTTTTTGGTTGGTGGTGCATCCGATTTAGTAGACTCAGAGTCAATTATCTCTTTACCTTCACCAACAGATGATTGTCCCTCGGTGACATCTTGTTTTGATTCTTCACCATTTACCGACTGTTTCTTCTCAAGTGTTTTTACCATCTTTGTTTTCTTCCTATCTATTTTCTTCACTATTAAGCATGTCTTGATTCTATACTTGGCCTCTTCATATGTTCCAAATCTACTCAATGATTTTCCACTAGTTGATTCGATAAGGATACAATAGCATTTGTAGCCTGATCAATGTTGATCTCATAATCTAATGGTGGCAACCATGTTGTTCTCGATATAGCTGGTTTGATTAGAGTGTTGTTGGTATCCACTATAAAACATATGTCATCCTTGTATTGTTCCACCATTTGTGCAGGTATTCTCATTCTATTCTGCATTCTATCCTTGAAAGTGGTGAAGTATGCATCTATTATAGATGTGAATCTATGCCCTAGTGACCTAATGAGTTCAATAATCTGTGCAATTATTGGTCAGGTTGTGTTCCAATTGACATTACCAAGAGATGGGAAGAAATTTTGAAAGTAGAATAATGTGCACATAAGGATTGAACCAAACTTACATGAATTATATGTGGATGATCTAATAGTTCTTATATTCTCCTATAGTTGCTTCAGTAACAGCTCAGATAAGTCTAGTTGCAGTCCCTTCTTCACAATCTTATAAGCAGTGTCAACTACTCCACATGATATGTTGTTCAATCTACTAGCTTGGTATATTTTTTACTCAAGTACACATGCACCAAACTTCATCTCTCGATCAGTGATTGAATTAACTTTCAAACCTCTTTCATCCCATACTACACTGGTTAACTTCTCAGGGTGAGAAGGATTCTTTAAGGCTTTAGCTTTGTCGGTTACTGGATAACTTGTTACATCGTGAATCACATCCTTTGTGATCAATTTTGGTTCATCCAACCACATTTTTCTATCATGTACCTAGATAAGTACAATGTGTATCCACTCAATCTTAAACTCTTTTGGGAACTTTAGGGCATTGGTTAACCCTTTCACCTCAATGTGCTTGTGTTCATCTTTAAGGTTTCCATCCTGGCAAGCTTCTAGTAAGCTTCTTCAACCTCAAGATCTCTAATCTCTGCAACCTTGTAGTGGATGTATGTGTGGATATCTTTAGCTAGCAAAACCCTAGGAGGTATTCTTGAGAATTTCCCTTGTCGTCGGGTTGAGCAACAACCTCAGGTAAAAACTTATAATTAGGTTCTTCACAAGTTGTGTTCTTGATCAGGTTGATCTTCTTGTCCTTTATGTTCTTGATCTTTGAGACTCATGATGTGGTTGCCATTTTTCATAAAATTAGGGCTTCTCTGTAAGTGAACTGTGATCTCTGTGAGTTCATATACTAACTTGATCTTTGTTGCAGATGCTTGGAATCTATTGGGGTAGCCTTTGAATTTGATGTGAATCGCTCTGCAATCTTATAACTTTTGGTTGCTTGTCTTTGCTCTGTTATTTTCTCATTTTTTCTTGGTGAATGAATGAGCTCTTTGTTTACCTATTTATAGAAAATAACCTAAGTGGTGTATTTAATGTTTCATCTACCACTCGGTTGATGAAACAAAGATGCTCATGTATCATACCAAAGTCTTCATCCTCGATGAGAATGCAACACTTGGGGTAAGTGACAACTTAGTTGTACTTTTCACATGTTCACCGACGGTGCTTGGTATGTAGCGGAGACTTGATTTTATTTCACATGTTTACCGATGATACTTGATTTATATTGACAGCTTGGTTTTTTCCATATGTATACCGACAATGCTCGGTATGTATTGACCGACGAGATTGGATTCACAAAATCATAACAAGTAATACCATAGTGCATCTCCAATCATGTTAGTTTGGCATATTATCAATGAACATTGGAACTGATGTAAAATATAGCTTTCTAGAGTGCAGTTCCATACTTACTTGTTTTGCTTAGGTGGGGGTGGTGATATCACCAGATTTGTTGGATGAGGTGTCACCAACTATGGTGCTTGGTCCAACATCATCTTTTCTTGAACCTTTCCTCCACATTTGATTTCTCATTCTCCTGATATCTTCAATAGTGTTTCCAATTACAAAAGTGATTGACTTTGTCACTCGATCTCTGCAGTCCTTGCTTAAGTGACCGACCTTATGACAGTGTAAGCATGTCATTCTAGAGTTGGTCTAGCTTCTAGACCTTCTTATCCATTTCCTCATGTAGTTTTTAGACATGTATCCATATCTACCACATGCTGTACAATTTACCCATGTGTTGTAATCCCAAACATATGAGTTACCAACTCTTCTCGGTTTATAAGCATTTTCTTGTTCTTTTAGTTTCCATACTTTCTTTTTCTTTTTTTTGCATTCATGAGATGTGTGTCCATGCATTTTTCAAGTAGAGCAATATTTTTCCATGTAGGATTCCTTCTTTGGTTTATTCACCTTAGATTTGCATTCATGTTCTTTGTGTCCTTGCTTGTTAGAGTTATAACATTTACTTATGAATGTAGAAGTAGATTTAGAAATACCTTTAGCTTTGCTCCTACAAACATTTGGTGTATGGCCTGGTTTTCCACAGTGATTGCATGACTACTTCCTTCGTCTTAGATTTGTGTATACATATTTTTTATCAGCTTGGTTTGATAATTCTCCATGCTCGGTATACAATAGACTGGTATTGTTGTTGAGTCTTCTTTGTCCATCCAAAAAATCATCCATTCTTTTTATACTTTCTAAAGCTTTCTTGATCATATCATTATGTTATTGTTGAATCCTTACTTCATGCTTTAGTTTCTCATTTTCTTCTCTTAGTTCACCAATAGCTTCCAATTTCCCATTAAGTTATATGTTCACTCAGTCAGCCTCATGACTCATAAGAACTATTTGATTGGTGATCTCAATGTGATTTTCAGTAAGTCTCTATATTTCAGTTTCTCTCTCTTGCAGCTTTTCAGTGATCTTCCTCCTATCATCAATAGCTAATGTTCTTTCTTGTTCATCTTGTCTACCATTATTCATAACATCAATCATTCTTACCATTTGTGTCTCTTGACCGATTTGCGGTACCTTTACTTGTTCAGTCAGATGTTGATTGATTTCATTCAGACTTGTAATGCTTCCTTTAGATGTGTCAAATGTATTGCTAGATGTAGATCATGATGACTCAAACAAATAAGGTATCTCTTCTTCATGATAGTCAGTTTCATTGTGGCAAGATGTCATGGCTTCTCTTTTATCCAATAACTCTCTCATATTTATTCTTGCTTCTTTGTATTTCTCATAGAAGATATGTATTTGCAACTTCTGATTTTTAATATTCTTATCAAGCTTATACCTTTCCATTGTATGATCTTTTCTCTCAAGTGATTTAGAATTTTCCAAATAAGAGATCTAGCTCTGATACCAATTGTTGGAATAATGAAATGGTGTGTACTAAGAGGGGAGGGGTGAATCGGTACCCTTAAAACTTTTATCACTTTAACCTTTAGAAATATTACTTGCATTACCGACCATATTTATTTTCTACCTAATGCTTATAAACATTCGTAGAAACATTCATGAAACTTAGTTACACATGACACAAGAATTGGTAACATAGAAAACCCCTGTTAGAAGGTAAAAACTATAGTGGGGATGAAACCCACAAAGCTTCACTATCTGCAGAATGGAATGTTCTGGTTAAGGCTATAAGTGTGATCATTTTTTATGATCTTACCCTATTAGGAGTAACATTTTAGACTGGTTAGGTCTACTCGATTAAGAGATTTTAACAACATTGTTAAGTGTGCACTCGATCAAGAGATTTACAATAAGACTGTTAAGTCCACCTTCTTAAAGGATTTCTTCTATTTGCTACAATTGTTAGAGAGTAGTCAAAAATACTTATGACCTAATGGTATGCAATCTTGAATTGTTGATTACAGATCCTTTAAGTTCACAAGATATATGTATCACCTATTATGATTAATAATACCTATGTTCTACTCAGTAGCCTTGAATCTTAGTTCTTCATAACTGAATTCTTTCTTTTGTGTCCTTCTGCATGAAACTCTCTGTCTGATCCATAGATGTCTATTGCAGCTACAATAATCATGTTTTGATTGATTATACATCTATATATACAATGTATTAACCTATTTAGGTTTCATGTTTTACAAGAAAAACTCTATGATCAAAGGTTTACAAATTGACCTTGATCTCCTAGTTTGCATGTTTACAATCAGTTAGACTGATTAAAACTATTACATATGTTTTACTTGATCCTCAAGAAATAGTTTTATAGCTAAGTACAAAGCTATTTTTAAGAATGAAGTGCTTTAGTTGACATGTATCTCAGATCCACTTTTCTTGGAAATAAAACTATCTCTTGGTAGACTGGTGCCCAGTGATGTCTCTGTAGACATACTTCTCTCAGGTTACTCTGTAGACTGTGCTCTCGGTTTACTCTATGAGTTATCTATCGGTGATAATGCTATCGGTGTTCACTGATTTTGGTGGCCTATGTACTTTACTATTTTGGTGACCATTGTGCTTGTTTGTTTCAGTGACCTCTATGCTTTTCTGAATGTTGTCACTCGATGATCATGTAACCGACAGTCCAAAAACTATTTCCTTGTATACTAATGACAAATTATGATCATAAGTTAGACCAAGATTATGATGAAAGAACATGTATCGTGCAATGTATAATGTTTTTGCAACCTTTGTGTAACTTTTTCTGCATATTTGGATCAATTTTGTATTTGTTTGTAGGACATGAGTAACTCTTCTAAAATTATTACAGCATTAAAATGACATGATTTCTACCTGTTTGATTGTGTTCCCAATAGATTTGATACGAAACTGATAGAGTTAGAACAATAATCTTATTGTCTTGTAGGTCAATTTCAGCCCCAAAGGGGTTAAAATAAGCCCAAAAGGTCAATTTACTCATTCATTTTCACTTTTTATCTTTGTAATTCCTTGAGCTATGGAGATAATATGGTGGTTCCCATGAAGAAGCATTATTTTGAGCTCAACCATCAACATCACAGACCCACATACTATGCACCTCTAGTAAGTACCCAAAGACCTTTCATTTTATGCTTTTCATTTGAATTTTTATCGTATTTTATCAGAGTTATAGGCGTTAGAGTCTAGGGTCGCATCTAGTGTTCGAGAACACACCTAGTAAATCTTGTGTCGCATCTATGGATTCTAAAAATCCTGGATCGCATCCTATTGAAATGGTATCGCATCCTGTATCCATCAGAGAATCGCATGTGGTCAAAGTTTCCCATAGTTTTCCCTAAATATAAAGCATTGCATCATGTGAAAACAGGATCGCACCCAGATTTCTGAATCACATCAAGTCAAAATAGGATTGCATCTAGTATTTTGGATCACATTCTGTCATAATAGGATCACATCTAGTAAATGATTCACATCTTGTTAGAACAGGGTCGCATCTGGTGAAAAGTTGTCATTTTGCCAATTTTTTAGTAAACCTCTGAATTTTCCTTGTCATTCTGGTTGTAAAGATTTATCTATTTGATTTTTTAGTTGTTTCTATAAGTTACCTTGATCTGAGAACTATTGTCTTTTTTTGATGCCTTACATAATGGATTAGGTGTTGTATCATTCTAATTTCTGAGACCTGTCTATGTTCTATCTCTATCAAAGTAGCTAACTAATGAGGAGCCGTGACTTGTGGGTCATTTAGGATAAGGTAGTTTAGTGGATTTAACTGATATTAGGATAAATTGAGGGTTGTTGACTGCCCTTGTTGAGAGATGGCACTTAGAGCACAACACCTTCCACCTACCGATAGGTGAGATCGTTGTCACACAAGAGGATGTGTGGCAAATTATGCGCATACCAGTCATGGGATGATAGGTTCATTTCAAGTCTCATTCTACCACATCCATTATAGATGCTGAGAGGTTATTTGTTGATCTTTTGGTTTCTCACCATTACTTGACATGGGATTACATAATTTCCAACTATGAGAGACTTCCTACATTTCTTGCATGATTGATAGAGGCTATCCTTATGTCAGATCAAGGGCAGCATGGATTCATGTGTGGTGGGTCAGCATGTTTGAGGATATGATCGGTGCTACTTGTCGATATGGATGAGGTAGTTTTATTCTTGATCATTTCTACAAAGATCTTCATGAGATAGTGTACCAGTCATCGTGGAGTGTGACAGTTGGTATCTTGATACTGCAGATCTGCGCCTGGGATCATGTTCCAATGACATGATTGATAGTTGATAGGAAAAGGGATCCTGAGGATCCTTATGTTTACATGTACTCAACATACATCTAGCATCCTCATCTGGGTAAGCTAGAGTATTGGCAGTACCTTCTAGATGATGTTACTAAGGTTGAGGGCGACCATAACTGGATTGTGAGGAGTGGGCTTCAAATTGATGACAGATGTCGTATTTCTTTCAGATAAGGTACCTTATTGGCTGTACTAGGTACATTGTTGACCACTTCATTATTACCAGTGTGTTTATGCAGTATGGAAGGGTATAGGGTGTGCCACAAGATCAGGCAATGTATGCCCACATTAGGGATGAGGAGGCATAGTGGCAAGCTAGATTAGCATATGAGACTGCCCTTCATGAGATCACAAAGATTGTTGCAGTGGGTTGGGATTATTTTCTAGATATTTTTGATGGAGGGATTACTAACGAGTATAGGGATTATCTGGAGCAGCACCCATTTCCATATTTCACTGCTCCTAAGAATATAACACCACAGATTAAGGAGGCATTAGACTATGATCCTGCTAAGGAGATTCCTATGGGTTGAAAAGGGAGAGGAGACAGGGGTGGTAGGGATGGAGGTGGGAGAGATGGAGGTGTTAGGGCCCCTCTTGGAGATAGAGGTCAGAGATATGGTCGGGATGATAGGGGAGATGATAGGGATGGTAGGGGTGGTGGAAGAGAGGAGGGCAGGCACACCCGAGTGAGAGGTATTCCTCCGTGTAGAGATCTAGGACCATTATTATCAAGGCAACAACATAGGCCAATAGGTCAGAGATAGACTGGGGAGAGTAGTGGCAGTGGCATACCTTCTCCATAAGATCCTCCCATAAATAGGGGCAGAGATACAGATCCTTTATCATAGTATGAGAGGGAGAGAAAGTAGCAGAGGGCTCGGATTACCACCTTGGATGCACTACTAGAGGATAGAGATAGGTAGATAGAGATGTTGAGATCTGAGAGAGATTAGCAGTTGGGTGCACTCAGAGCTGAAAGAGATCAGCAAGGGGATACATTGAGATCTGAGAGAGACCTTTAGGCTCGTACTTCCATAAACCAGGGATAGAGGGCGACCTATTAATTTTCTTTATATTGTGTGGCTATTCTTGAGCCTCATAGAGCTCCATTGTATTCTACTATTGCTCAATAGTCATAGGGAAACATGTTGCCACCAATTCTTACATGGGTTGATGTTCCACCTCCTCCCCCTCGTGATCAGGCCGAGGGTGGGAATCAGTCATGATACTTTCCTTCATAGTGAATTTTTGTATATTGATCCAGTAGTCATCTCCTGATATGGACTCTATGATACTTGATACATTCTTTTTGTCATACTCATCTATTTATCCATCGATATATATGAGATAGTGCCTTCTGATACTGATATGTTCATGTTATCACATTATCTGCTTCACTTGATAGATGCTTAGATTTTATTTTATGATGTACTTGGTCTTTTTGAAGATATTGATGATACTCATGTGATGACATCATTTATGTTTACTCTTTCACTAATAGATAGATGTATGAGATGATTCTATATGGAGATGCACATGTATGTTTTTGTATTTTCTTATGCATATAAATGTATGAATGCACCTATGGATATATGAATGCTCTTATTTCTTTATGATTTTTATAGAAGAAAAGTATTGATGATATCCTATGATATGTATGTTTTTATTTTGTTTCAAATGATGCTCATGCAAGAATGTATGCAAATGCTTATGCCATGTAATGCAACGATAAATATGCATCAGTGAATAAAGCAATGGATCAATAGATTAAGTAGTCAAGCTTGGATTTTGAGTGAGAAAGGAAATAATTCTAAGCTCAAGTAATCATGCAAGCTTAATGCAACTAATATGAATCATGAATGTGTAGACATCCAAAAATGTCTTAAATCCTCTATTAATTAAATTATTAATTTAATTAATTCACTTAGACTTTTTAAAATTAAATAATTTTATTTAATTAATTTTAGTCCTTTTCTTCTATTATTTAAACAAATATTATTATTTATTTAGATAATTAATTAACCTTTTTCTCTTTTAAATTAAATAAATTTTATTTATTTAATTTTGAGCTCTTTTCCTCTATTTATTAAATAAACATTTTTGTTTATTTTATAAATTCGCTAATCCTCTTCTTACACTTTTTAGCCAATCATGTGCAATCACATGGATCAACTCCAAAATTTGAGATTGTGACACTTGGCACTTGTCTCTTCATTTGGCTTTTATTTTAAAAGTCAACACCTCTCTTTAGCCACTTAATCCTAGCCGCTCATTCCTTTTGCCTCTTAATATCCTCCACTCCCACCAAAACCCTACCTAACCTTCAATCTTAGCCACTCATTTTCCACCTCTTAATCCTAGCCCTTCATTTTCATGTCAAGTCCATAAAAGGAGGCCAAACTCCTCATTTTTCAACTAGTGAGAGTAAGTATTTGAAACTAGTGATTGAATTTTAGAGAATTCTTGAACACTTTTATTTGAGCACTTGAGCACTTTAGTTTTCATTTCCAATCTAGATATTACATCTTAGGTAATTGAATCAATTTTAGTTTAGTTGATCTTGCATTTTCATCCTCGATTTTATATTGCATTTTCATCTTTATCTTGTGAAGCTTGGGCAAGTTCTTCATACTTGTTCTCAATCCCTTCACCATCATCTAGCTTGCATCATAGTGGGATTTATTGCATTTGTTAGAATAACTGAGAGGGGGGGTGAATCAGTTAGAATCAGTTACCTCACAATTATCCTACAGCCCCAAATTCCTCCATATGTATATCAAAACAAATACAAACATATAATTCAACTCGGTGAAAATGTATTCTGTAATCTCAAACTTTTGTCAATAGTGTTTACCGAATGTCAGTAAATTAATACTGTGATTACCGATCTAGGTCAATAAAATAAAGTGTAAAGTAAAATAACAATCCACAATCATTCATGCACATTGACACATAGATTTTTAATGTGGAAACCCTGCTAAAGGAAAAACCACTTGGGACCGGTAACCCAAAATATTTTCACTCTTCTGAAGTGAGCTCAGTGAAGAGCCAACCCTCTTAAAGGTTACAATGTACACTATTAAATGTGAAATGGTTAGAGGATTTAAAACTAACAATTCTCTCTTGACCATGCATTCACTATGGGGTCAACAAGAAAACAGTCAACATTCTTTGAATGTTATAATAAAGACTTTCATTGTCCTACTCGGTTAAGAGATTTATCTATAGAAATGGTTAAATTGATATAGTAATGATCCAACTCAAATACAACTCTATTTTGTAGATTTTCAAATCTATGCTAAGTACATAATACCTTTGATCAATTTGTTCACTTTAGTTCATCTGATTCACCATACTCTATTCTACTCGGTAATGCTCTTTCCTTTTTTTGCTCGGTAATGCCTGCAAAAAAATGCTCGGTTATATCCTTAACTAGTTTGATTAGTCATGCATAAAATTTGCATGTGTGCTTTTGTTGTGTACGCATTTATGTTTCATAATGAATCTCTTGTCTCTTATATAGACATCATGTCTCATTTAATTTTCATCCTTCATATTTTTCCGCTCAATCTCCATCGTTGATTTTACCATTTGATCCTTCTTCGGCAGTTGTATTAAAAATACGTTTCAATCTTTGTCGTCTGATCTTCATTGAATTTTCATAGTCATTTGATCAAAATAACAAACTTTATATTTTACCTTGAAATCATCAATTTTCTAGCTCAGCATTCTAGTCATCCTCAGTTTGAATTAATTTCTCATTCAATACCTTGTTGTGTCAGCAATCCCTTGCTTGTTTATCACTATGCTCAATATACACTGTGTTTTACTTGTTGTTCATTGTCTCTCGGTGTATATAGAACTCATCATTTTCCGACAACATAAACTTTGTTTGTTCCAAATCTTCAATACATAAAAAAAAAATTCCACCATAATAATACTCAAAGAAGTTGACATCAATGACAATACATTAACTGATAATGTTTATCATCACATCTGCAACTCAGTTGAATATCAAAAAATGACTTCAAATATACAATCAGTTGTAGTTCATCAATCTCTCCCTTTAGAATTAATGGCAACACAATATGAAATATGCAATATAAAATTCCATACAATAAATACCAAACTTTTTTTCTACAACTGCAGCAATTTTGTAGCTCTCCCAAGCTTGAATATATAAAGTGTTTCAGTATTAAAAACTCACCATGCAGACTCTCCCTGCAGTTTGACTTTTTGTTCTTGAATCTCTCTGTAGATTAGATATGTCTCTCCCTTTCTCTTTTCTCCCTTGGATGGACAGATATTTCATTGATCATTTCTCTCCCTTTGTATTTCATGAATCTCTCTCCCTTTGACAACAATGCCAAAAAGAATTATACAATTCTTTAGTAGCCAAATAAAATATCTCTGATGTTCAGTGCAGTAAGATAGGTACCTTGCAGTGTACTGACATCTCTATGTTAGTCTAGTTTAGCTTTGCATCAACATATCTGATGTTCTAATTTCATGTAGGTTGATGCAACCTCCTACTCAGCTTAGTTAACAATAGACAAGGGATGAACCCCTAGTATACCTCTCAAGTACTCAAATGTATCCTTCAGTAAGGGTTTTTTGAATATGCCTGCAAGTTATTCTTTTGATTGTACATATTCCTGTATTACTTGCTTATCTTGTACTTGTTCCCTCAGGTAGTGATATTTGATAGATATGTTCTCTGTCTTGGCATGCATCCCAGGATTCTTTGAAATATTTATAGCACTTGTATTATCATAGTAAATTATCATTGGGTCAGTGATCTCTTCATTAATTCCTTTCAAATGTTGTTTTATCCATGCTATGTTCGAACAATTTGCAGAAGCAGCAACATACTCTGCTTTCACATTTGACTGAGATATGTATCCTTTCTCTTGATTATCCAAGTAACTAATTTTTCTCCAATAAAGAATGCTCCACCAGTAGTTCTCTTTCTATCATCAATGTTCCTGACCCAATCAGCATTAATGTAAACTTTCAGTTTGAACTTTCCTTCTCTTTTGTACCAAATTCCATAATCTTCAGTATTCTTCAGATATCTAAAAAAAAATTTTACAGCATCCATATGTGATTGTAGACATCTAAAAATATTAATATTATTTTCCCTATTATTCCTCTAACTATTTAATTCAATCAATTAAATAGTTTCATTAATCAATAGTTTAAATACTATTCTAATGTATTTTATTTAAATACATTTGCCTCCACAAAATCCCCTTTTAATAAATTTATATTTATTAAATCCTCCATATTCCTAATTCTTCTAAAGCATGATTTATTCAAATTCAATTTGGATTATAATCTAAACCCTAGCTAGGAACCTATTAATCCTTCCCTAAAGCCTACCCTATTCCTACCCTACTCCCATCACCTCATTTCCTAAGTATACTTCCCCACCTAAATATCCTTTTAACCATGCTTAATGGGTGATTCCTAACCTTTTTTAGGCTAATGGAATGCTCACCCACATGGTGAAAGTCTCTCCAAAATGGGCACCCATTCCTCTTTAATTCCCTCTTACAACTTTGTCTCCCCTTTTGAAATATTGAGCTACTCAATATTAATGCCAATTTTGACTCAAAATTGGCCATCTTTTCAAGTCCAT
>MU223926.1:78558-93073 GCA_018584345.1 Thuja plicata | reverse complement strand
TGAAATATTGAGCTACTCAATATTAATGCCAATTTTGACTCAAAATTGGCCATCTTTTCAAGTCCATGTGTCTCCCATGTGGCTCTTATGTGGATGCCACATAGGTGCCACTTCATCCAAGCCTCTTTCTCTCTCCAAAAATTCTATAAATAGAGGCCTTCTCCTCTCATTGTGCATTGTTATTATGCTAGAATTGCTTTAGAATTCATAGTTATTTTCATGCTAATGTTCTTAGTTTCTAGTTTTTATGCTTTCCATGCTTAAGTCACTTAGAAATCACATGCTAGGTTTCAAATTGGTGAATGAATCTTAGTTTCTATATAGCATATGCATATCATCTTCATAACTATCTTAGAATATCATCTTCTTGAAGAAGATTTGAGACTAGTTCTTCATACTAGCTCTTGAATCTTTCTTATTGTTTTGATAATCTTGCATTGCATTGGGATCCATATAATTTTGTGTGTTTGAGAGAGCACATCTACATCCAATCTAAAAGAGCAAATCAAAATGAGTAGAATAGGGTGCATTTGTTTACTTATTTTAAGCTCAATCTGATGTTATTTGGTATTCTTTGTTGCTTAATTATTCTTTTACATGCTTTTGAAATGATTTATGTGCTAACCCACTAATGTTTGCATGTTTGATCTTTCTCCCAATAGATTGAAGAATTCCTCGTACACATTTGGGCACGCTCGGTGGGACTCAAACCCACAATCACAATCACAATGAATGCCAGTAGTTCCACCTCAAACATTGTTCAACCCAAATCCCCCCACATTGCAACCATCCATGAATCCCTTCGCCGCACCCCAAATTCCCATCCAACCTATCCAATAGAAACAATAGCAACCTATCCGACAGCAGCAACAACAACCTATCCAACAATAACCTATTCAGCAACAACAATCCATCCAGCAACCATCCCAGCAACAACAATTGCAACAACAAATCACCAACCCATTCAAATCCCAAGTGCAACAACACCCAATCAACCCCTTTGTAGCTGCACAGCCCACTATCCAAACTACATAGTAGCCACAACCACAAATGCAGGGGACAAATCCCTTCATGGCACAACCACTACAATAGTTTGCTTATCCTTTTATCCAACACATGCAACAATAGAAAACTCATTCTGCCAACTACATAGCCATACCATCTTCCACTGCATCACAAACAATTCCCCCTCCACAAAAAGTTCTCACTAGGCACATTTTTCCACAAAACACTTATGCAGGTACGCAATAGGTTCATCCCACCTATCTGATGTCGCAACAAATAGAAGCATATTTTTAGCAGTTGCAACAATCTTATCAAGAGCTGACACCTCCTCCACTGTAGTATTCCCCTCAACCACAGCTTCCACCATAGCAACCCGTATACATTGACCAGAAACCATCCTATCAAACACCACAATATCCCCCATAGAATCTGCCATACTCGCCATTCGATCCATATCAGGCACAAGGAAATCCTACAATCACGATCAACAATCCTCCGCCGCAAATCAATCATGAATGGGAGGAAACGAAGAATGTTCTCAAGGACCTAAAAGCTGGGACAGAGGATAAAACATTTAAATTTAAGGAAGTGTGTCCTTATCCATTTGACTGATCCATCACTTTTATACCCTTCCCCAAGCACTTTGAGACCCAAAATTTGATAAATATTAGGGGAAGGGCGATCTTGTGAGTCACGTGAAAGAGTTCTACATGGCCTGTCAAGAAGTGGCCTATAGCGATAACTTCCTCATGAGACTATTTCCCAAAAGCTTGGGAGGCACTGCTCTTGAATGGTTCTACAAAATCCCTTAAAGCATAGTATCTACTTTCACGAAATTATCTAAAAAGTTTGTGGCCCAATACACACATAATGTCGAAAATGAACTCTCACTCCTTGACCTATGCAATTCCAAACAAAAGGGAGGAGAAAGCCTGGCTGACTATCTTCAACGTTGGCAAGGGCTTACCAAAAGATTGTCTTACCAACCACTAGAGCAACATCTTATCAAAATCTTCATTAACAACCTTCATCCTAAGCTTGCCTATCACATACACATGAACTGTATACAAACTTATCACAACATCAGAATCAAAGGTATGGACCTTGAACGAGGTCTCGTAGAAGAAGGTACCATTAAAGACTACAAAGAATCCCAGCCTGACAAACATAATAATGATCGATCATGATACTGGAACAAGAACAAAAATGTGGTAACAGATGGAGCCACTAACACCAAACATATTCAAGTTGTGGTAGCTATTCCTAATGCACCTACCCACACTTATCAGCAAGCACCACCAATGTACCCTCAACCTCCTCCCATGTATCAACAACCCACTCTCATGTATCCTCAACCAACATATCAGCAAAACATGCACCCTCATGATGCACCTATCTATCCTCCTCCAGGGACATCATATCAACACAATTACCAGGGTCCTATGAATCAAACAAATGTTATATCAGTCCCACATGGACAAAAAATACCTTGCAGTTCAAATAAGCCACAACGTACATTTACCCCTTTGGGTGAACCTATAGATGTCATTTTCCGCAAGCTGGTCCAAACTAAGCAAGTCGTGTATCCTAAAAAATAGCCATTTGATGACTCGACTCCTAATCCAGCTTGGTATAAAGACAATGAAAACTATGAATACCACCGTGTTAAGGGACACACCACCCTAAAATGCATGAAGTTGAAACACTATATCTAGAATCTCATTGATCGCAAGGAGATCAAAGTGGATTCTCCCGCCCAATAATCACCAAACATAGGCCTAAACATTTATCAAAATGCATTCCCTAAACACACTTTCGTTATAGGTCCAGGCAATCCTACTCAGTCCTCTGATCAGGGAAAGGGTAAAAAAGTGAAAAATGCTAACAGAAAAGATTATACCAATGCATATATCAACTATGATAATCTTATCGGCTGCATATCCCAAGTCCAGTCCTCCGTCAATGTCATCCATGTCAAGGGTGTCGATACTCAATGCGCCATCACCACTCGTAGAGGTAGGATAATAGTCACAGGTGTTGGTCCTGCCCCATCTTCTGGGACCCACTACAAAATTTTGGAACACCTAGGGAATACCCCAGCCCAAATTTCCATCCTGGATCTTCTCCGCACATCACCCACTTATCGAGAGATCCTCAATAAAGCATTGCAAGAATCTTGTGTTCCCAATGACATCAACCTCACTAAATTCCAAAACCTTGTCAGACACCTATCTGCATCTTGTGGGGTCTCCTTTAGACCAACAAATGTACCCTCTGAAGAAACCGATCATAATCTCCCACTTCGTATCGCTATCATGGTTAAAGATGTTTCCATCAAATGGGTCATGATAGATAATGGATCAACCCTAAATCTATGTACTCTAAAATTCATAAAAATGTTGGGTTGCACTGAGGCTGATATAACAAATGATGTCATCACAATAAAAGCATATGAAAATCTAGAGCATACTTCTGAAGGCATAATATCATTGCCCATTCAAGTGGGCCCAGTTATCCAGGATACATTATGTCATGTTGTTGATCTTGACCTCCCCTTCAACATTCTCCTTGGACACCCATGGATTCATACTATGCAAGTCGTCCCATCCACCTATCATCAGTGCATCAAATTCTCATATAAAGGCACTCAGATCACCATCTGCACAGATCCCAAGCCCTTCACATACTGCAATGCATTGGAGACATCCTTTCCACATTCCAATCACTATCTTGGGATTGATATTGGCACCTCTGTCGCCAGTTCATCTTGAATCCATTCAGACCCAGCAACAATCCTCTCCTCTACCTTGTCCATGGTCAAGATCAACAACAAAGGTTGTGGTGAGTACACTTTATCTAATGCCTTCACAGTTGGAGCACTACCAATTGATCCTCACACTCAAGGCCACCAGCCTAATCTAAGAAAAATAGAATCAGAGACAACCAAGGCGCTACAATTTGGTTCTACCACTTTTATATCAAAAGGTACTTTGACTGGCCAGGAAATGGCACCAAACATCAACCAATGGCTATATAAAGATCCACCACTCAAGGACACAAATCGCCTCAATTACTTCAAAGATAAATACCCCATAATGCACAAACTGATGACAGAAAAATGGAACTACCAAGTAGGTGGCCTTGGTTATGAAGAGCAAGGAATGAAAGATCCTATTATTATTACCTGACTATAAAAGCACCTGGGTCTTGGCATGGGCTCTGACATGAATGGGGGCATGAATGATTTCATCAACTATTCCTCTTGTCCATCCCTGGGCGAAATCACTGACATCGAAGATATCCCGAAAGAGAAATTTGTGAGAGCTTATGATGATGTTTTCAATGATGAAACCTTCATGGGCATTGTTTTCCTACAAAAACTTTCCATCCTCTTCATTGACCTTCCCCTCCACCATCCTAAACTTATAGACTGAGACCAACCAAGTGTCATACACGTTGACGAGTTCCAAAGTGAGGACGCACTCCTCAACTTTATGGGAGCAATTGAGAAAAGCAGTGACTGGGGGAAAGACTCGGCATATGTCTACAAACTGGACCCAAAGGCATATTTTGCGGAAGAGGAGAACTTTAGCCATAAAAATGACACAAAAAACAAAAATAGAAAAATTGATCCCCTAGCGAAAACCCCTCTGGGGCGCTATCTAATCATAAAAAGGTAAAAACAAAGGGCATATCCCCTAGTGAAAACCTCTCTGAGGCACCAGAGGATGAAGATTCTCCTCTTCCTCTCATCTGAGATTATAGGCTTGAACAGTCATCAATTCTCATTGAAGAAGCAAAACCCATCAATCTGGTTACCAAAGAAAATCCCTCCAGCACATACATAGAAGCATCTCTGACTGAAGTAGAAGAAATTGATCTTGTCACTTTATTAAAGGAATCCATCAACAAGTTCACATGGTCTTACTCACACATGCCAAGGTTAGACCCCAACTTGGTGGTTCACCACCTAACAGTGGTCCCAAACATCAAACCTGTCAAGCAAAAGCTTAGAAAGATGCACCCTAAAGTGGCACTACTTGTCAAAGCGGAGCTAGAAAAATTACTCCAAGCCAAGATCATCCACACCATTGACTATTCTGATAGGATCTCTAATTTGGTGCCCATCTCTAAGCCTGATAAATCAATCAGGATATGTACAAATTTTAGAGATCTCAATAAGGCATGTCCCAAGGATGATTTCCCCTTGCCAAACATAGACATGATTGTGGATCTCACAGTAGGACATGAGATGTTTTCACTCATGGACGACTTTTCTGGATATAATCAGATCTACATTGTAGAAGAAGATCAGCATAAGATAGCATTTACAACCCCTTGGAGCACCTTCTGCTATAACATGATGCCTTTTGTCTTAAAGAATGCTGGGGCAACCTATCAAAGAGCCATGACTGTCATTTTTCATGACATGATTCACAAGATCCTTGAAAACTATGTGGACGATATCTTGGCAAAATCAATAAAAAGGGAAGATCACCTAAATCTTCTAGAATGCATCTTTGATAGAATTGGACACTACTGCTTAATGCTCAACCCTAAGAAATGTGTCTTTGGAGTCACATCAGGAAAACTCCTAGGTTTTATTGTATCTAGATGAGGCATTGAAATTGATCCAAAGAAAGTACAAGCTATCATAGATATGCCTCCACCAAAAACACTCTGACAGCTATGTAGCCTCCAAGGAAAGCTACAATTTGTGCATCATTTTATCTCTCAACTAGTGAACAAGTGCCAACCATTCACTCATCTCCTATGCAAAGACAACACATTCAAGTGGGATCCTCAATGTCAGAAGAGTTTTGACAAAATCAAAGAATACTTGGCTAATCCACCCATCTTAGTACCACCTGTACCTGGTTGAACACTCATCCTATACATTTTTTCTACTACCATAGCACTGGGGGTGCTCATCGCTCAATCAAATGAAGAAGGCAAAGAAAGATCCATTTATTATATCAGTCTAACCTTAGTGGATTATGAGTTTAATTATTCTTCTATGGAAAAAGCATGTCTAGCAGTGGTCTTTGCCACTCAAAAACTTTGCCACTACATGCTTAGTCACATAATCAAGCTCATTTCAAAGGTGGATCCTCTCAAGTACCTACTCTCTAGGACTACACTTACAGGTTAATGGAAAAATGGGTTATGTTGCTAAGTGAATTTGATATTCAGTATGTCGATAGAAAAGCCATTAAAGGGAAGGTCATTGTCTATCATCTAGCCAAAGCACCATTGGTAGATGCATATCATTTGGTCATAGAATTTCCAGATGAGAATTTGTATATGATAGAAGAACAACCAATGTGGAAACTTTACTTTGATGGGTCCTACACAGCTCATGGCGCAGGGGCAGGAATACTTTTTGTCACACCTCAAGGTGACTACATCCCCATGTCATTCAAATTGGGATTTCCCTACACAAAAAACATTGTAGAATATGAAGCACTAATTGGAGGGCTCTGCATGGCCATAGAATGGAACATCACAGATATCCAGGTCTTTGGTGACTCCCAACTCATCATCAAACAAGTCTTGGATGAGTATCAAACCAAAGATGACAAATTGACACCATATAAGGAGATGGTTGACAAGCTGAAAGAACACTTCCTTCACTTACAGATAACACAGGTACCATGCTTTCAAAACAAAGCTGCTGATGCAATGGCCACAATTGGCTCCCTTCTCGAGATTCCTCACAAGTCTACGCAATATGAATTCTTAGTTGAGAAACTACATGCTCCCGCTTATGAGAATGATTAATCGAGTCACGTATGTGTCTTGGTTGGTCCTCAGTCCCCATGGTACCATGATATCCAATCTTACCTACAAAATGGTATCATATCTCCTCATCTCACTACAAATCAATGCCAAAACTTTATCTACAGAGCATCCCGTTACACCCTCGTAGCCAATACCCTTTATCGTCGAGGTTATCACAACATGCTCTCTAGATGTCTAGATGAAAACAAAGCCACCTAGGCTTTACAAGAGGTACATGCTGGAATATATGGTGCCCACATGAGTGGCATGGTCCTAGCCAAGAAACTTCTATGTACAGAGTACTATTGGCCTACAATGGAACATGATGATTGTGAGTTTGTCAAAAAGTGCCTACCTTGTCAACAGCATACTAATTTGATCCATGCTCCTGCTCAGGACCTCAGACCTATTGTGCCTCCTTGGCCCTTCTCTTGTTGGGGTTTTGACCTCGTTGGTAAGATTACTCCCCTCTCTTCTGAAGGCCACAAGTACATAATCATAGCTATGGGGTACTTTACAAAGTGGGTTGAAGCAATTCCACTCACACTCACTACTGGTGTCCAGATATCCAAATTCATCCTCTATCACATCGTTTGCCACTTTGGTATACCCTCCACCATCTTCAAAAATCATGGTATACCATTTGAAAATAAACACATCAGTGATCTCTATGCTTGTCTACATATCCATCACCATTTCTCCAGTCCATATTTCCCACAAGGTAACGGCCAAGCTGAGGCAACTAACAAAACCATCCTCAAAATCCTCAAGAAAGTTGTCAATGATATTGGTCATGACTGGCATCTCCAGATCAATCCAGCCCTCTGGGCATATCACACTTCCTACCATACTCCTACTGGCACTACTCCCTACTCCCTAGTCTACGGTGCTGAAGTAGTCTTACTAATTGAGGTTGAACTACCTTCCCTCTGAGTATTACTAAGAGGCCTGATTGATGATGAAGATTACCAGGTAGCATGACTCACATAGTTGGATCTCCTAGATGAAAAGTGCCAGCAAGCTTATGATCACTTGATTGTTTACTAGAATAGACTCAAGTGGAACTATAATAAGAAGGTCCACCCATGCCAGTTCCAGGCAGGAGACCTTGTGCTAAAAGAAAATCAAAAAGTGGGTACTGATCGGGAAAATAAATGCAAGTTTGAAGTCACCTGGCAAGGCCCATATGTTGTCACTGCATGCTTCGATTCTAGGGCATATCAACTCTCTACTCCAAAAGGATAACCATTGAATGATCCTATCAACATCATTCATCTCAGGTGCTTCTATTCCTGATGGCTAGTTGGTCATTCCAGTTATCTGAGAAAATCCATTAAAAAGTATAAAAAGTCCTGAAAAAAGCACAAAAACAATGTAAAACAGTCCTGAAAAAATCTCTAAAAAGCAAAAAAATGAAGCTGAAAAAAAAGGTTGTCCTAGTGAAAACCTGGTAAACAAGCACTTGGGCACTATCAAAAAAAAAAAAATCAAAAAGATCCAAAGAAATCAAAAAGAAAAATAAAGAGGAAAGCTTTCGTCCAATGGTGAAAACTTGGCAATCAGGCGCCTTGGACAATTTTGGGTGATGAAAACCTGGAAACAGGCATCACACATAGTGGACAATTCCATTATCTATCAAAATCTCATTTCCTTCCATCACCAGCACCACATCTCCACTACTCTCTACACTCCCTATATTCCCTGGGTGTTCGCATATCAGACGCACTAGTCCGCAATGATCTCCCTATCTCATATCCTGAACTTTTGTACACATAATCTTGTATATTATTGTCCATACATTGTACTATCCAAAGCCCTGAGTGTCAATCCTATATATTTCTCATGTCTTGAGTTTCTCCTTGTAAGATTCTATGTTGATTCTATAGTTTGCTTGTAGTACGCATTTGATCAATCAACTTGGTAAGTCCCATCTTTCTGGAAATGAGTCCTGAGGATGTATCCTTCCTCTCATCAACTTAAATCTACATCATCATCATCTTTGGGTTCTCATAGGATGTATATCTCCTCTTGAACTAATCAATCAGCACACGCAACTATCACATGCATCGAGACGAGTAACATGATCCAACCAAATCTTGGAAGCAACCTTGTACATAATCGCTTGTAATTAATCACTTAGTTTGATTCTTGTACATTCTTGATGCATTCCATCTTCCCACCATCGTGCTGACATCCTGAGTTGTCATCCTACTAACATTCCCTTCCTGATCCTCCATAGTCCACCCGTCTAGTTTATCAGTTGATTGTGACACACACAAAAAAAAAACTATAGGTGAGTCCCATTGCACCCATTGCATCCATTTCATCCGTTGCCTCTAGTATCATTATTGCATCTATCATCCTTCATTTAGAATTCAGTTACATTATTCATCATTTTAGATTCATTAGACTCATTAGATTCATTATTAGATTGCATTTAGATCCATCATTCAGGTCACATTGTTCATTATTAAATTGCATTAATCATCATGTCAATAGTTAATATCATTTTAGAACTTTGCATTATCAATCCATTATTTAGCTTGCATTTTCCATTTTAGATTCAGATTCATTTTATCATCTTGCATTGTTAAATTCATTTTAGATTCATTTTATCATCTTGCATTGTTAAATTCATCTTAGATTCATTTTATCATCTTGCATTGTTAAATTCATCTTAGATTCATTTTATCATCTTGCATTGTTACTCCATTTTTAGGTTCATTTAAGTCATCTTGCATTGTTAATCCATTTTTCATTTTAGTCTTGCATTGTTAAAAACATGTACATCTTGCATAATTAAATCATTTTAATCTTTAGGTTCATTTAGATTCCATTATTCACTCATTTACACATTCATTTTAATTCATCTTGCATTGCTCATCCATTTTAGGTTCATCATCTTGCATTGTTAATTCATCTTGCATAGTTCATCCATTTAGGTTCATCTAACATTATTACAACATTTAGATTCATGTACCATTTGCATAATTAATTCATTTAGATTCATTCATTTGGCATTCATATATATATATTCATAAAACATTAGCATGTATACATTGCATACATCATAAAAACACATCACATCCTGCATCTACACACGTCAGTACATCATATATATATATAAGCATCATCCATCCTACATAAGTCATACATCATATATACATAATCAAGTCATCCATATACATCACATCCTACAAGCATCAAATGTCAGTAATCATATAGTCATATGCATCAACACATAATATAGACCATACATCATAAGCATCAATAGAGTCCTCATCATATATATATATATATCAATGTCTGTCAATAAAATACATCACGTGCACCTCGGTCCCAATATACATGTAACATCTCAAAAATGCAAAACTGTGTGTCATCTGATCCTCTGATGAATCATACTGGTGGTTGTGATGACCTGCCTCCCTACCCTGGTGGTGGACGCAATGGCATCCCCACTAATCCCTATGACACTGAAGACCACACTGTGCTCTAAGAACGTGACCTCTCTGAGTAGTCTCATATTTGTCCCTCGGGAACTAGCTGATGATATAGTGCT
The DNA here is from genome assembly GCA_018584345.1 of Thuja plicata. Taxonomy (NCBI): domain Eukaryota; kingdom Viridiplantae; phylum Streptophyta; class Pinopsida; order Cupressales; family Cupressaceae; genus Thuja; species Thuja plicata. The sequence goes on along the minus strand of MU223926.1, from coordinate 82,725 downwards.
CTATAATGGGATGCCTCCCTGCCTATCCTGTTCACATCTCTATGAGCTACAAATGCCTCAGCCACCACCTATCCAACCCCACCTGCTATAGCTACCTACCTAGTGATGTCACGCTCAGCCATGTATACCTCTGCCCACCGCAGTGTTGCATCCCTCTCTGAGGTCAATGCAGAAATCTGCTTCGTAGCCTGCTCCATTTGTAGGGTTAGCGTATCCAGCTGGCCCATAAGTGTACCTATCGCGGTACGCAACTCTCCCACATCCTGTGTCAGGTCCACCATCACAAACTCGCCTAAGACCACCCATCCCTATAAGGTGTCCAGTGCACCCTCTGCCTTGTCAGCCCGTGCTGTCTCTATAGTCAATAATCCCTATATCTGGGCAATCTCTGCATGCAAGCTCGCATCAGACAGCACTTCCATGTCTAATAAACCTCACAGTCTGGTGCACTCTGTCTGAAGGTTGTCTCACTCTGTGATGACAGTATCATAGGTCTCTTGTGCTACATGCCCTGCGGGTGGCCCCTGTGGCCCCTGTACCTATGGTGGCACTGGTGGTGCCTACACCTATACCTATGGTGGCACTGGTGGTGGTTGTGCCTATGCCTGGTCCTGTCCCTGTGCTGGTGGGGGCCCCTATGGCCCCTGATCCTGTACCTATGCCTCAGTCTAAGGTCTCACCTGTCTCTGCAGCCTCCTCCTCTGACCTAGTGCTGAGGTCTCAGGGGCATCCCTGATCTTTGTACCATCATCCACATCCAGGTCCCCTATTGGCTACTCATGAGCATCCACCTTAGCCAGGTCGATCAGTCTCACTAGTGTGTGCGTTGCCCACCATGCTATGTACTCTAGGGTCATCCCTGCATCCGTGATGTCTGGCAATGCCACAAAGTCTAGCCGTACCATATCCCTCCAGGATGCCCTCACTATGAGAGCATCTATGTACCTCCCTCATGTCCCTACCTCCCTGGTGACATGAGGATGTAAGGCATCCTTTGCCACCACTCCCTGCTACAGCCCAAACTGTCACATGACCGTGGATGGTCCTCCCCAATAGAAATCAATCGGTCTGAATATATGAAAGGTCTAAGAAATCCTCAAAACTGTCCTCCACCCCTACCACCCAGTCCATAGCCCCATGTGGCTCGCACAACTTGTATGGAGTCCAGCAGAAAACCTGTACCTCGTCTAACAGTCATCGCCAATATCTAGTCTGGTCGACGAAGGTGTATCTCAAAGGGAGCCTGTATCTGTAGGCATAAGGCTCCCTAGGCTATCATGACTCCCTGACTCTCATCAGTCAAAACACTGCAATGTGCTCCCAAGCCCACACTAACATCAGAGTCACCCCGGTACCCATGTTATGCGCCTCGCGGTACGCAGCCATGTGTAGATCATGGTATAGTTGTCCTAGGACAACATACCCCCAGCAATAAGAGGTCCCCTCCAACATCTGCACTAGCGCCCATGACCAGCCCATGCCAAAACCATGTCTTTCCAGATTCGCTAACATGCACCCCTCGATTAGTCCCACAATATAAAGGGCTATCTGCCTCAATCTCCTGTCAACTATTGGCTGCCAAGGCATCCAGGTCTGATACGTCGGGATCCACCTCATTGTCTGCTTGAAAGAAATCTCCATGTAGTGGTCACTATCCTCCAACTTGTATCAAGGAATCACCCCTTGGATAGGTATCCATAGAATACACCAGACGTCCTCCAAAGTAATGGTCGTCTCTCCAGTAGGCAAGTGAAAGGTGGTGGTGTCACTGTGCCACCGCTTGATCAACGCGATCATCATCCCATTGTGCACCCATAGCCTAGGCCAACGAGGTACATAGTCCAACCCAACTACAGCTAATAGGCCCTAGTCATCCTCCATCAGCTGTGACTCCAACTCCATAGTAGGAGGCCAATGCTCTCGCAATCCCAATGGTGGAAACTTCTCCTGCAAGAATTTCAGAATCCACCATGTCAGTCACCTTTTCTTCTAGTCCTAGTCTAACCCTTCCCAAAGTGGGGCATCTTGTCCCTAGGTCTTATGCCAACCCATCCCCGGCCCCCGCTGAGTCTCCCCATTTCCCTCCTTTTCAGCATTTGCCCTTTTATGCACAGACGTTGGTTCAGCCAAAAATGTTGGTCCATACACCGGCATCTCCGACATGATTTCTCACAGACTAGCGTCTTCAAAGATGCGGGTCTGGGTCCGGTGTCTTCAAAGATGCCAATCCAGCATTGTCGTCTTTGGAGACACTGATCTAGAGATCGGTGTCTGCAAAGACGTCAATCCAGGGATCGGTGTCCTCACAAACGTTGGTTTGAGAACCGGCGTCTCTAGTCTGAAATTCAATTTTCCCCTCATTAATTCCCTGTCTACCCCCCCAAAACATCAAATAACATTAATAACCATAAATGTGAGGTCTTAGATAGCCCACTCACCGGTATTGGTCGCTCGGTGGGCCTCCCATGTGTGTGCACGCACTCTCCAAGCTGCCCCTTCATCCTCTCATCAGCCATATTTTCACTCTAGAGCTCAAAGATTCACTATTCACTATTCACAAATGACCTTATTTAACCCCCCAGCCCCTCTTATAGCCCTCGTTTTCCTAGAAATTTTTTTCCCACCCCCATTTCCCCTCGCCCGTGTATATTTTTGTATATATCATCCTGTTGTACAGCTGAAATACGCATAAAATCTCAAAAACATTTAAAAAATCATGAAAAATCCAAAAAAATCACAAATTCCAAAAATTCCAAAAACATCAAATATTCTCAAAAATCATGCAATAAACACTTCATTCTTTCCGCATTGTTCCAGATCTGTGTTTTCAGCAACGTTTCAACTCATGCGACTGCAACCCTATTTTTCACCAAATCAATTTTGCGACCGATTGTCCTTGATCTCCATCTTGTTCACATCTTTTGCCAGCGAATATCATTTAATCAAATCAAATCCAATCTCTGCCCATCAGGATGCATCCTTCCAGCGTTGGCTTATCAAATCCTTCATCACATCAATCATGTTCATGGCAAGAAATTTGGACCAAATTATTGCTTGGTCGTGAGGCCTTCTTTATTGATTTTATCTTTTTGTGTCAGTTAAAACCTACTCACCACTACCTCGATCTACTATATCTTGGTGCGTTGTGACTAGTTGCTACTGATACATGTGTCTTTTGCAGTATGCTTTTGTTTGAGCGTCAAGTCCATGCAAAGGAATCTTGTCATCTATTTTTTCTAACACCTGATGCATACCTCCTATTGCAATATAAAAATTGGATGTGCTCTCCACACTTTTACACACAAATGGATCCCCAATGCTCATTAGTTGCATTTAATCTCATTTACATTTACATTCTTAGCTGCATTCTTAATTGCATTTTAGAAGGCTTCTATTTATTCCCTCCTATATCTTCCTCCTTCCCGTTGCGTCCTTTTTCGAGAAAATCCCACAACATTATCTTTGTTGTGTTCTTTTCTCGAGGGGGCAAAACCCCATACCGTCATTGCTTCAACACAACTCCTAGAAACCCTCTTCCTCTGGGGCAACTCATTTTCTTGTCTTTGATGAAACGTCACTTGCAACACCACGTCAAAGAGGGGAAAAATGTAGACGTCTAAAAATATTAATATTATTTTCCCTATTATTCCTCTAACTATTTAATTCAATCAATTAAATAGTTTCATTTATCAATAGTTTAAATACTATTCTAATGTATTTTATTTAAACACATTTGCCTCCACAAAATCCCCTTTTAATAAATTTATATTTATTAAATCCTCCATATTCCTAATTCTTCTAAAGCATGATTTATTCAAATTCAATTTGGATTATAATTTAAACCCTATCTAGGAACCTATTAATCCTACCTTAAAGCCTACCCTATTCCTACCCTACTCCCATCACCTCATTTACTAAGTATACTTCCCCACCTAACTATCCTTTTAACCATGCTTAATGGGTGATTCCTAACCTTTTTTAGGCTAATGGAATGCTCACCCACATGGGGAAAGTCTCTCCAAAATGGGCACCCATTCCTTTTTAATTCCCTCTTACAACTTTGTCTCCCCTTTTGAAATATTGAGCTACTCAATATTAATGCCAATTTTGACTCAAAATTGGCCATCTTTTCAAGTCCATGTGTCTCCCATGTGGCTCTTATGTGGA
>MU223926.1:4681-78508 GCA_018584345.1 Thuja plicata | reverse complement strand
CTTCATCCAAGCCTCTTCCTCTCTCCAAAAATTCTATAAATAGAGGCCTTCTCCTCTCATATTTTCATCTCTCATTGTGCATTGTTATTATGCTAGAATTGCTTTAGAATTCATAGTTATTTTCATGTTAATGTTCTTAGTTTCTAGTTTTTATGTTTTTCATGCTTAAGTCACTTAGAAATCACATGCTAGGTTTCAAATTGGTGAATGAATCTTATTTTCTATATAGCATATGCATATCATCTTCATAACTAGCTTATAATATCATCTTCTTGAAGAAGATTTGAGACTAGTTCTTCATACTAGCTCTTGAATCTTTCTTCTTGTTTTGATAATCTTGAATTGCATTGGGATCCATAGAATTTTTTGTGTTTGAGAGAGCACATCTACATCCAATCTAAAAGAGAAAATCAAAATGAGTAGAATAGGGTGCATTTGTTTACTTATTTTAAGCTCAATATAATGTTATTTGGTATTCTTTGTTGCTTGCTTGTTCTTTTACGTGCTTTTGAAATGATTTATGTGCTAACCCACTAATGTTTGCATGTTTGAGCTTGCTCCCAACAGATTGAAGAATTCCTCGTACATAGTGATTATCTGGGATTAGTAGAAAATATTTCTACTATCCCAATTATGTGTGCTATGTCAGATCATGTGTGTACAACATACACAAATTTACCAATCATAGATGTATACAAAGTTTGATTTACCTCTAGTGTCTTGTCTTCTTTTGTCAATTTGTGTCCTGTCACCATAGGTGTTCTGACTGCTTTTGATACTTCTATTTTGAATGTCTTTAGTACTTCCTTGATGTATTTTTCTTGAGTAATGTAGATACCTGCAGTCTGTTGTAAAATTTTCAATCCAAGAAAAATTTTGATCTCACCAAACATTGACATTTCAAATTCTTTCCTCATTTCATCAGCAAATGAAGTGCATAGGTTATCATTACCTCCAAATATAATATCATCAACAAATATTTCAGCAATAAGGTTCTTATCATCATTTCCTCCTTTTAAATACAAATTGTTGTTGTCACTTGTTCTAATAAATCAAATACTAATAAGATAAGAGTGTAATTGTTCAGACCATGCTCTCGGTGCTTGTTTTAATCCATATAAAGCTTTGTGTAACTTACATACCATGCTTGTCTAATCAGGATCAACAAATCCTTCAGGTTGTTTAATGTATACCTCTTCTTCCAATATTCCATTCAAAATTTTAGACTTAACATCCATCTGATATACTTTGAATCCTTTATATGCAATGTATGCAAGTAGTATCCTTACTCCTTCAAGTCTAGCAATGGGTGCAAAATTTTCTCCATGGTCAATTCCTTCTTCTTGTTCATACCCTTTGCAAACTAGTCTAGCTTTATTTATGGTTATATGTCCATTCTCATTCAATTTGTTTTTGAGTATCTATTTGGTGTCAATGACATTTTTATCACTCGGTCTTGGTACTAATGTCCATTTTTTATTTTTCTATATCTGCTCAATTTGCTCATTCATAGCATTAATCCATTTTCCATTTTCTAATTCATCTCTAACATTCTTAGGCTCAAATTCACAAATTAAACAAGTATTATCTATCAACTTACTTCTTATCATCATGCCTGGTCTTTTATCTCCAATAATCTAATTTTGTGCATGATGTCTCCTCACATATCTAGCAATTTTAGGTTCAGTTCTTTCTTCTTCATTGTCTTCTCTTGTATATTCATTGTGTTCTTGTTCATGATCTTCAGTTTTGGTATTTTCTTGATGCTCAGTCTGTGCTACCCGTTGCCCGGTGACATTACCCTATTGCACAGTAATGTTAGGCATCTGTGTCAGTATAGTATTAGGTTCTTCCATGTAGACAAATCTACTGTAATCTTCTAGTTCTTTCATGTTTTCCTCATCATTTTTCTCAGCAAATTCATCAACTTTCACATTTGCACTTTCAATGATTTTGTTAGATGTCTTGTTCAAACATTTGTAAGCTTTACTCTTATTAGAATATCCAAGAAATATTCCTTCATCACTTTTTGAATCAAATTTACCATTTTGATCATATTTTAGAATATAACACCAACTACCAAATATTCTAAAATAGCTCATGTTAAGTGTATAATCATACCATAGCTCATAAGGTGTTTTTTTGAATCTTTCTTCAGTTGTACTTGGTTCAGTGTGTAAACAGTTGTGCTTATTGCTTCTCTCCAGTATGTTTATGCAATATTATTTTCAATCATCAGTGCTCTGGCACAATCAACAATTGAACTATTTCTTCTTTAAGAAATTTTTTTTGTTGCGGTGTCCTCGGTGCAGAAACCTGTCTTTTGATTCCATACTCATTACAAAAGTTAGTGAAATCATCAAATATAAATTCACCTCCTCTGTCAAATCTCAAACACTTCAGATCTCTACCATTTTATTTTCCACTTTATCTTTGGGGTTGAAGCAAGAAGATGAGTCCACTTAACTAGGAACTTTCATACTTAGCCAAATTCAAGAAATCACACTCAATGAAACGAGTTCCCGCTTAGAATGAATGGGGTCTCATTTAACTTCGGGGTCCCAGGCCTTAAATTTTAGAAACAGGGTCCCATTTCAAAAAACAAAACGGGGTCCCATTTTGAAAAACAAAGCAGGACCCCGTTTCAAAACGGGATCCCGTTTTGAAAAAATATTATTTTTTAAACAAAACCTGCCATCAATTCATTTGTACGTTATGAATTTTAAAAAAGGTAAATGGGGTAACGTTTAATAAATGAGATCCCATTTCTAAAAAATTTGAATTTCAAGCCCACTTTTACTATTGGATTTTGGTTTGAAAAGAGGCTTGGGTAGCCGAACCATAGCCTTGGACCTGGTTTGACCTGCAACTTGAAGGCTCTGCTAGTGTCCATACAAAATAAGGACTTTAGACATATATATGAAGACTTTTTTAGAGGAATATTTTGACAAAATAAAAACCCATTATAGATCAGACTGTGTAGATTCCAAATATGTAATTTATTTTTAAATTTGATTAAATTTTCTATTTTTCATCTAATTTCTACTGAAATAGGTCCACAAACTAGAGATAATAAGATATTTTTTTATTTTAATAACTTTTCTATTTGAAAGTTTCTCGCAAAAAAAATACATGACATCAAACTAGAGACAATTTTCACACTTTTAAAAAAAATATTTTAAAAATCATATGTTTTGGTCAAATTATGCTTGACGTACACGAGAGATTTTAAAAACAAAAATTATGCCTAATAAAAATATATATATTTAACAAAAAAATATTTTCATCAATCTTAGATGTGTTACATACCATATCCCAAAAGGATTGAGAGAAATAGTTTTATTTAGGTCAAATTTTGCTTGTCGTACACGGGCATAGTATGGTCCTAAAACAATGACTTTTAAAATGTGTGTTTTTGTACTTCCTATTGAAAATGAAGTTTTATCATCTAGGTATTAAAATAAGTTACATATTTTGAAAGTAGACTTCGATTACTACAACTTCTATTACTAAATATTTTTACGATTCAATCTCCAAGTGCTTCAAATATTCATCTCAAACATGATGAATTTGAAAAAATAGGAAAAACAGTTCCACTTTTTGGCCAAAAAGTGGACTCAACTTCTTTCTGGCACCCTTTGTACCACTTAAACATCTTAAATGCTTTAGATTTTTCTTTTAGGAACATGGAAGTCATCATTCTAGAGTAGTCATCAACAAATAAAATAAATTATTTATCCCCATAATAGCTGTTTGTTCTCATTGGTCCACATAGGTCTGTATGAACTAACTCCAAAGTGTCATTAGATGAAAAATTCTTGCTCTTGAAACTAGATTTTGACATCTTTCCCATTTCACAATTTTTGCACATTACATGGTTTGGTTTAGATAAGCTTGGTAAGCCTATAACTTTTCTTTTCCTACCAATCTTAACCGTGTTGTCAAAATTTACATGACAAATTATTTTATATCATAACCATATATCTTCATTCTTTTCCAATAAGAAAGTAGTTTTAGCAGTGTCAAGGTAGAATAGGTTACCTTTAGATTGTTCACCAATGTCGATCAACTTTCTTTTTCAATCATAGATTCTAGCTTTTTTGTTTTCAAATGCAACTCGGTGACCTGTGTTATTCAACTGTGAAACACTCAACAGATTGTAATTAATTCCTTTTACCCAATATGCATTTTCACATTTGATTTTATTGTTCAGCATAATAGTACCTTTTCCTTTTACTTGACAAGGTGTTTCATTTCCCATTCTTACAGATCCACCATCATAATGTTCAAGAAATCCAAATCATCCTTTATCTCCAGTCATGTGATGTGTACAGCCACTATCAATAACCCAAATGTCATGTTTACTAACTTTAGAAATAAGTGTTGTTTCTATATACATTTCATCTTCATATGAATCATCCTTCAAAGCTACAAAAATTGTCTCAATATCTTCATCACTGTCAGATCCACCGTCATTATCTTTATCTTTAGCAATGTAACAAGCTTTCTTACCTTTATCCTTGTAATCTCAGTTATCTCTTTTGTCATACTGTCGACTGATTCTATAGTCTCGGTCATCCTTTCTGTCATTAGTGTTGGAAATATATTGTAGGCTGGGTGATTGAGGGGGGTGAATCAGGAACCAATAAAAATTATTCACTTTTGTCATTTATTAGATTGTCTAATCTTATTGCATGCATGGAAAAAAAAATTAATAAACATTCATAACACTTGACACAATATTTAGTTACCCAGAAACCTTCCAAATAGAAAGTAAAACTGGGATGGGGATGGTACCCACAAGATTTAGAACTGCAGTAATAAATTTGGCTGATTAAGGCTTACAATTGACCACTTTTTATGGTCTTCCCTATTAGGAACAATAAGGATTGTTAGGTCCACCTTGTGAAAGTATTTATACAATACATTAAAGTATGCACTTCATTAAGAGACTTGTGAAGGACTGTTAAGTCCACCCTGTTAAAGGATTTTGATTGATACACCTGTTAGGATGAACCAGTGAATGATCTGCTATGCATTTCTTAGTTGCTGAATAAGATCCTTTGAAGTAATACTGATCACCTGAATGTGATAGATGAGTATTTGTTGTTCCTTTATGCTATTGTATCCTTCTAATCAATCTGCAACTTAATATTTTCATTTGTAGTTGATTCATATATCCATTCTCTTACTTCTACTGCTTCTACTACATTTGGATAAACAAAGTATCTTATATATATATATATATATATCCAAATTAATTACCTTCACAATTTGACTACTTATAATATTTAATTAGTATCAAACAATATGTTCTATGTTGGCCCAATGCTGATACTCGAGTTGAGTAATCCACTTGGGTGATATACTGACACTCGGGTGACACGGTGAACTGGAAACTCTGGCACTCGGTTGACACTGGGTGCTTGGGCCACAATGATCACTCGGAGATGGTATGCCACTCGGTTAACACTGGTCACTCGGGTGATACTATTTGGAACTAACTGCTCGGTCAACACTACAACTGCTTAGCTTGGGTAACACTTCAAGTTGTTGGCTTGGTCAACATTGTATCCATATAAATGACTAAGTGTTTTGGAACTAATTGAAAATATGTCTTGCCATAAGGTCTACAATCTCCCCCTTTTTCATTAGTGACAAAAACACTTATCATACCAAAAAAAATCTGATCAAACTACTAAGTCAAAACTCCCCCTTTCCATGTGCTTGGGTACTTGCTCGGTTTTGACTACTGCTCTGCAACTCGGTTACAACTGACTTTGTTTTTTATTTTCCAAAACTATTTTTTTAACTCTACTATATATATATATATATATATATATATATATATATATATATATATATATCTTCTCTGTACATGTATTTCCTCATATATATACACATATATATCCTATCTTTCCCCCTTGTTTTTGACACAAATTCCAAAAAGCATATCTACAAGGTAATACCAAAATATGAAAGGAAATCACAATGTACCTTCTAAATTTGAGACAAAGTCTTGTCCCAATTGTCTTGCAACACCTTCAGGATGTGCAACTCAATCTAAATTTCTTCAGACAACTCCATCATAAGCTCTGCAACTGAAAAATTTGTTATCATAGATGAGTGTCTTTTCATGAGAAATATGTTTTTGCATGACATCCATATGAGGAAGGAGTTGGTTCTATATAGCTAATAGGGATTCCCTTGTTCTTCCTTCTTCCCTTAGTAGCTCTGCCTATAGATCAGTCAGATACTTGATCTTTACAAAATGTGTTGAACTTGAACTTGGATCAAGTGCCAACTGGCTTGCACTTGCCTTCAAATCATTGTCAATATTTGTAAGCTTGTTCTTTATTTCCATGGTAAAGTTAGAAGTGTCACTCAACTTTAAAAATAATTCCAAAACATTATTCACAGTGGTTTCTAGAGAGCTAATGAAAGTGGTTAGCTTCACCTAATCTATTGCAATCTTACCTGCAACATTCTCCAGAACCTTATTCTTAAATTTTCTATCTACCTTTTGCAGTAATTTCTCTTGTCCACTAAGATCATGATTAAACTTGTGAACTATGTCAACAAGTTGGTCCATTATGGAGTCTATCTCATTAACTTCAATCTCTAGTGAATCAAGGAATATACCTTTGATTTCATGTAGTACTCTATTCATTTTCTTCTTAGCTCAGAGCTTCTCTTGTTTTGCTCTTTTCTTCCATAGCTCCCCAAGGATATCCATCTGCTCAGTTGTCAGGCTAGAAAGATCCCAATTTGGAATCATAATGTATTCCTCAAGGTCAACTTCATCAGTTATTGTTTCTTTTTCTTTACCTTGGACCTTGGGATTAGGTGAAGGAATTATTTCCTTACCTTTTCCATCCTCATCCTTGTCCTCAGTTTTCAGCAAAAGTAGGTCATTAACTTTTAATGCACCAACTGTAGAAACATTCACACTGTCCTTCTGTGACTTGATTTGGCTTGACCCAGTAGTAGGTAGATCCTGATGCTTGGTTCCTACTAAACTTTATGTAGACTCTATGACTTTTTCCTTGCTCAGAGATAAGATATTTTGAATAGGTGATTGGGGCAGGGATGCCATCACTTCTACTTCTATCTGTTCTGCATTAGATTCTTCAATGGTCTAAACCTCAAGTAATTCTTCATCTGTATCCTATACATGAGGGTTTATACTCTATTTTTTTTTCTTATCATCTCCCTTGTCATCAAAAATTTACTTTCATATCTTTTTTGCGGTCTGCACAACATCCTCTATTTTCTTGCTCAATATTTGAAAAGTCCTAAACCTTGGAGCATGATTATTCTCATATTTAGACAGAGCATCTTTTACCTCTTTATCAGTCATAGTAGGCATGACTTGCTTCAAGTTTTTCTTTCTAATATCCTTTTCAATCTGATCTACATTGTGCCAATGAAAGGTGATTTCTTTGAGAAGGTCTTCAGTCATATGGCTTTTCAATTCAAATGGATCATACTTCCATCTTTTCATAATCTCTACTAATGCATCCTCAATCATATATTCTACTCATCCTTGGTTCTGGAAGCATACTTCAGTGATTTGAGAGATCCCATACCACTACCTTCTTTCAATTCTGTGATCTTCTACTCAAAGGTAGGTGGTGGCTTCTTGAAAGTAATTGTATCTTCTTCTTCATTTTATTTAGGCATTATCAATTTTCTTCTAGATCTTTTGGGTTTGTTTTCAGTGAAGACAGGGGTAGAGAACTTTGGTGTTTTCTTGGGGGATAGCCTCTTCCTCTTCTTAGGAGGCTATGCTTCTACCTCTTCCTCTTCTTTCTCAAGTTCTTCTTCTTCTACCTTTATGTCATCCTCTTTTCTTTTAGTGATCGAAGGAGGAGAGTATGATGATTTTCCATATTTTTTTTCAAACTTCTCAATTCTCTTCCTTCCTCTCTTCAAGATTTTGGTAATCTCAATTTCCAATGATATTATTCCCTTAGCTTCTTCATAAGTACCAAAATATGGTGCTTTAGGATCAACGGGCTCATTTATAAGAGCTTCAATGATGTCTTTGGTCTCATCTATGTTAACCTCATATGTAAGAGGTTTCACCCATGCAACCCTAGGCTTGAATGCTTGGATGTATACTTTGTCACAATCAACTAGGAAACATATATCATCCTTATAGTCTTCTACTAATTTTTTGGGAATTCTAAATCTATTCTGCATTTTCTCTCTAAAACTTTCAAAGTAAGCATCCATGATGATTTTAAAATTATCTCCCAATTCTGCTATAAACTCATTTATCTAATAAATTATAAGCCTGTCCTTCTTCCATACAACTGTGCCTTTTGAAGGGAAAAAATTTTGAACATAAAATAATATGTAGACCAAGAGTGAACTGAACTTACATGGATTGGTCTTGGATGCCTAGATTCTCTCCATGTTTTTTCTCAATTAGATGAGTTGCAACTCGGCTAGGTCGAATGACAGATTGTTCTTCACCATTTTGTATGCCAAGTGCACAGCCTCACATGGTACACTATTTGGTTGGCTTGAACCATATATCTTATGTGCACTCACATGAATTTGAAACTTCAGCTCCATATTAGTGACTCCATTTAAATTCATGCCTCTTCCATCCCACTCAGAAAGAGTCTTCTTGGCTAGGTCATCTAGGGGTATGGTTTTGGTTGCCTTAGGTTTTTTGAGCATTGGGTACCCTGTCACTTGGTGTATCATCATCTTAGTGATCTTCACTGCTTGCTCCAACTAGAGATGCATGTCGTTAACACGGCTCAGAATAAACCTAATCCAATTTATCTAGAAATTCTTCAACATATGCAAGATATGGGTTAAACCCTTGATTTCAAGGTGCATGTGTTCTGGCTTTAGGTTTACATCCACATAAATTACCTCATATGCTTGATTCATCTCTAATGTGCCTAGTTGTTTAATGGTGCAATGATAGAAAGCTCAAATGTCGTGAATCAATAGTACCTTAGGAAGAATTTGGGAATGTCTCCCATTGGATCTATTTCCTCTACAATTGTTGGATGAAGTTTGAACTTTGGCGGTTCACAGACAACATTCCTCACTAACATCTCGGATCCCTTCTTGATCTTACTGCTAGATGAAGATGTCATAATGCTTGGAGGATTGATGAAAATTTACTGTAACTAAAGCTTCCAAACAAAAATTCACTCTGAAATTGCTAATCACTCTACACACTATAAAACTTGGTAAACAATAACCCCTTGATTTCACCATTTATGACAAATTTCACCATAGGTTTTCATTAAATTATCCATACATAGTATATGTCGCAACTCGAGTAGTTTTCCTAGGCTTACTCGAAAGCTCAGATAAAACTAACTTTGCATCCTTGAAATCATACAACCTGACTTAACTCGGTTAAGCCTGAGTAACTCGGATGTAACTGAAATCCTGACTTGGTTAGAACCATAATGTGTCCCAGTGCATCAATATGGAGATTTGGACTTGCTAGCATATCTAGAACTGATGTATGATGGCTTGTTCCAGTTGTCTCCTTGCATCTTTATTCATAGATGGTGGATCCACCCAATTCACTATTTTGGGTGTCATTTGATCCTTCATTGTTTTGGTCTAAATTATCAGGAGACTTCCTTACCCACTGCTGACTCATCTAAGTTCTGATTTCAGAAACTTTTTCTTTGCCTTTCTCAAAACCACTATCCACTTTTTATCTGTTCATGCAATTCTTACTTAGATGATCAATTTTTTTACACACATAACATCCCTTAGTAGGATTCCTTTTTCTGAGATGATTCTTTGCACAATTTGCACCAATGTGCCCATACTCACCATAATGAAAACATCCAATCCATGTGTTTTAATCCCAACCAAAAATTTCTTTATCTAATTGTTCAGCAGGGTTCCATTTCTTAGTTTTGCACTTGGAAGACTTATAACCTTGTTTGTTACAATTGAATTATTTTCCTTCAAACTTAGGTTTCTCAGTGCATTCACTTTCCCTATTTCCATGTTTGTTTCACCTATAGAATTTTCCATTCAACTTTGACTTTCCATTGCTCCAACACTTATTTGATGTATGCACTATCTTACAACAATGATTACAAGTAGGTTTCTTGTTCATTTGAGCTCCTTTCTATGAGGATTCACCTTGTTCAGTATAACCTAATCCAGTATGTCCATGATGTCTGAATTGAGTTCTCTCTATCAACTTATCCATGCTTAATTGTGAATTCATTATACTCTCATTGGTTTTCTTTTCAGTATTAAGATCATTTTGCAGTCTTTCATTTTCAGTCCTCAGATTGATAACTTCTTGATTTGAACTATTGAGTTGATTTATTATATCTGCTTGCTGAAGTGACAAATGATGGATTTATTTTTCTTTTTCCTCTAATCTTGTACTTAGCAATCTCTTGTCTTCTTGTTCCATATCTCTGTCATTTTCTTCTTGGTTCTTTTATTCCATGACTTCACATATTCTAACTGAATAAATTTCTTGTTCTCTCTTCAACTTTCTGACTTCTTCATGTAAATTGAGATTCTTTGCAAGTAGATCTTTAATGGTTGTATCAGCTTCTTCAAAAATTACTTCTTTGCATAAATATTCAATTCTTTCTTCTATGTAATTTTTTTCATTCATTTGCACTGCTAAATCTTTTCTTCTTTTCAGGGAATGAGAGAGCTACTCCTAGAGTTTTCTGATTTGATCCATGGCCACTTGTAGATCTATATTTTCATTTTCAATGGATTTCTCTAGTCTATATATTTCCATTGCCTCTAATCTTTTCTCAAGCTATTAAAATTTTGATAAGAGAACCTTAGCTCTGATACCAATTGTTGGAAATATATTGTAGGCTAGATGACTGAGAGGGGGGTGAATCAGGAACCAATAAAACTTATTCACTTTTGTCCTTTATTAGATTGTCTAATCTTATTGCATGCATGGAAAAAAAAAAGCAATAAACATTCATAACACTTGACACAATATTTGGTTACCCAGAAACCTTCCAAATAGAAAGTAAATCTGGGGTGAGGATGGTACCCACAAGATTTAGAACTACAGTAATAAATTTGGCCGGTTAAGGCTTACAATTGACCACTTTTGATGGTCTGCCCTATTAGGAGCAATAAGGATTGTTAGGTACACCTTGTGAAAGGATTTATACAATGCAGTAAAGTATGCACTCTGTTAGGATATTTGTGAAGGACTGTTAAGTCCAGCCTGTTAAAGGATTTTGACTGATACACCTATTAAGATGAACCGGTGAATGATCTGCTATGCAACTCTTATTTTCTGAATAAGATCCTTTGAATTAATACTAATCACCTGAATGTGATAGATGTCTCTGATGTTCCTTTATACTATTGTATCCTTCTAATCAATTTTCCACTTCATATTCGCATATGTAATTTATTCATATATCCATTCTCTTACTTTTGTTGCTTCTACTACATTTGGATAAACAAAGTATCTTATATATATATATATATCAATTACCTCCACAATTTGGCTACTTATCATATTTAATTAGTATCAAACAATATATGCTAAGTTGGCCCAATGTTGATACTCGGGTTCAGTAATCCACTCGGGTGATATACTGACACTCGGGTGACACATTGAACTGGAAACTCTGGCACTCGGTTGACACTAGGTTCTCGGGCCACAATGACACTCAAAGATGGTATGCCACTCGGGTAATATTGGTGACTCAGGTGATATTGTTTGGAACTAACTACTCGGTCGACACTGCAATTGCTTAGCTCGGGTAACACTTCAAGTTGCTGGATTGGTCAACATTGTATCCATCTAAATGACTAAGTTTTTTGGCACTAATTGACAAGATGTCTTTCCATAAGGTCTACAATTAGATCTATCATTTCTTTCATCATTATTTATGTTAGGGCATCTTGCAGAAAAATGGTCAATCTCTTTACAGTTAAAACATATCAAAGGTAGTTTAACTTTATATCTTCCTTTACCTTGTGCAATCTTCTATCCATTAAGGCTTCAAGCTCATCAAGTTCCTTGTCATCACTGTCACTGTTATTTTTTATTATGTGTTTGCTACTAGATTTACCAATTTTTAAAGTAGACATAAATGTGGATTCCATAGATGGTACAATATTGTTATCAAAGTTATTCATCTCAAAATAAATAAATCTTCCAACAAGACTATCAATAGTAATGTTATTTCTAGGTGTTGCTCTCATTTCATGTATTCCAAAGACTCTTATAGAATAAATAGGTAATAGAGTTCTATGAATCTTACTCACAATAGTGTCTTTATCAATGGTTCCACCAGATCCTCAAATAGCATTCACAACTTCCTCAAGTCAGGTACTATACTGTGTTACATTCTCTCCTTCCTTCATTCTCATATCATCAAACTTTTCTCAAAGACTTTCAAATTTAGTTGTCAGTACATTTGCATCTACTCCATAATTTAGTGTAATTTGGTCCCACATTTGCTTGGTAGTTGTACATGTCTTGATGTCCTCAAATTCTACATCAGTAAGTGAACAAGCAATCTCCACCATTATAAGGTTATGTTCATGATTCTCTTTCATATGATTAACAATCAACAGTCCAGAAGGTAGGATGAATTCATTGTCTAGATAATCTACGATGTTGTATCCAATTCTTGATAGGTATAGTCTTATTCTACTTTTCCATGTCGATAATTTATCCTTGTTCAACTTCGGTGCATCTCTCTTATACATCTTGTGATCTTTAGCTTAAGTCCTTCAAAACTTTCTTCTAAGAACTGTATACTCTAATACAAATTGTTAGAATAACTGAGAGAGGGGTGACTCAGTTAGAATCAATTTCCTCACAATTATCCTACAGTCCCAAATTCCTCTAGATGTATATCAAAACAAATTCAAACATATAATTCAACTCGGTGAAAATTTATTCTGTAATCTCAAACTTTTGTCAATAGTGTTTACCGAATGTCAGTAAATTAATACTATGATTACCGATCTAGGTCAATAAAATAAAGTGTAAAGTAAATACAAGAAACTTATCAGTATACATGAAGTTCTTATGAAGGCTCAGGTGCAGAAGGACAGAAATCAAAATTTGAGGGAAAATACTAGATGGAAAGCACCTCCAAATGGTTGGGTAAAAGGGAATTTTGATGGGGCAATGAAAGGGAATCCTGGGTCTGTCGGAGTGGGAGGCATCATAAGGGATGCAGTTGGAAATTGTCTGGGAGTAGTGGAAGCTCTGCTGGGAAATCAGACAAACCATATAGCTGAAGCTATGGCAGCCCTTCATGTGGTTACTTTGGCTAAAGATATGGGAATCTCCAAACTTTGGGTGGAGGGAGATTCTCTGAACATCATTAACTGTATTAAAGGAACTTATAAGGCCTCATGGACAATAAGCCATATCATTGAAAAAATTAAATCACTTTTATCCAATTTTGAAGATCACTATATTACACATGTTTATAGAGAAGGTAACATGACGGTGGATGGATTAGCAAATGTGGTTGTGTACTCTGATGGAATTCAATCATGGCGAGGTGAGGCGGATTTCAAAATGGAGATGGCTAGTCTTATCAAGTACGATAGGATGAATTGCATTGAAGGAGTCTTAAACAAACTTAATTAATGATGAGGTCATCTTTAATTATTAAAAGAAATGTGTGCTGTCACTCGAAGGAAATGAGTTTAATTAGAATAGTAACTTTGCATGCTTTTCGGGTGCTAAACTTGAATTGGATTAATCATAACAGTAGAGCCCGCCTGAATTCTATGCTCAAAATTGCAAAGGACTGACATCTCTAAGAAGAAACCAGAAAGATGGGAGGAGGTCTGAAGAGAGAGGAGCTGATTGACTGTACAAAATGGAAAGAGAAGAGGAAAGTTTGGAGAAGATTAAGAAAAGGAGGTGTATCTCAGTATCTGGAGAAGCTCCATGGCTGGGATACGAAGATAACAAGATAGTTTGCAGAAGGTTGGAAGGATGGGAAAGTGCATATGTGGGGGAAATATTTTACTCTCTCTATGAGGATTATATCAGAAATTACGAGTTTTCCTTGTGAAGGCATGAAATTCTATAGGGATAACAAGAGGGCTGGTACTCAAGCCTATAAGATCTTCCCAAAAATAGAGGAGGAAGAAGCCCTTCTCAGTAAAAGTACAAGGGATTATGTCAATATTCAAAAAATAAAATCTCACTGGGTGGACATTCTCACTATCATGATTGAGTACTTCACTCTGGATGGAAGGTACTCCAAAATCTACAACCTACATTTCTTTTTGGCCAATCACTTCAGGCACGGTAAAAAAATCTTGTTCCATTTCTATCTTCTGAGTTCTTTGCATAACAGCGTGATGGGGCACAGAAATAATTTGAGCAACCCGGTGCTCCATGTGGGCCTCATTCTTCTTATCCTTGAGTATGCTCACAAACTCCCTGAGCCAATCCCTAAGAGGGTTAAAGGTAGTGTGAGATAGGTGAAGAAGGAAAATGAAAAACAGTCAGAAAAAAAAGGGTCAAAACGAAGAAGAAGGCTAAGTTAGAGAAGACTAGAGATGAAACCCTACAAAATCAGGGAAAATATCAAGAGGAGCAGCATAATGGTGAAAATGAAAAAGAGAACATGGAAAAATAAAATGAGGAACAGATGAGAGAGGATAAATCTCAGATGGAAGAGGAGGAAATGCCCATTTCCAATGAGGGCATGGGTGCTGGTGAGAATTATGATGAAAAGGAAACTGAGGGAGATGGAAAAGAGGGAGATAAAAGGGAGTAAAATAATAATGAGGAAGAAGGTGAGGAAGGTAAAATAGAGTAGAGGACTTTAAGGGAGGAGAAAAGGAATAGAAAAAAAAAAGGAGAATGAGCCCCGATGTGGTTGGGTTTGAAAAAGATGATAGAATCCCAAAAAGTAAAGTAGACTATGGGGCTAATATAAAAGAGTGGCTGAATGAGGAGATGATGTTAATGAAGAACCAACTAACAGAGATGCAGGAGGCAATGGAGCCCTTTAAAGAAAAGGTTGAGGAAATGGAGAACAAGTTGATGATTAAGGTTAAAGACAGCAATAGAGAAGAAGAATTTTCTACTAGAGTGAATGAGAAGGTGGAAGAAAAGATAAAAGAGATGAAAGAACAAATTAGCCACAATGGGCACATGATATGGATTATCCTTGAGCATAGCAATGAAGGACTGGAAGTTTCAATTCAGAACCTGAAAGCGTTATATGATTATCTGGAAAGAAGCCTACTAGAAAACACCACAATCACAATTGAAGAAAAGGCTGGAAGCTCGGGCCCTGGTTCAAGAACCTGAAGCGGAGTTAAAAGAAAAGTCCCTGAGATCCCAAAAGAGATGTAGGAGCTGAAGGAATCCATTGACAAAATGGAATAAATGAAGAAGAAGGCTGAGATAGCCTACCAGAAAATGATGTAATTTTCCTTCTGCTGGCCTGGACTTTTTGCTGGAAATTGTTTGAGTTTTGGTGCTAGAAGTTGTGCTGGAAGATGTGCAGGTTTATGTGCCTTTATTTTGCAGTTTTTTCTTTCTCTTGTTTTAGGTCTTTTGTTTCTTGCTGGGTCCTGCCTTTTGTTCGATGCAGGCATTCTCTATTTGTATGAGATTTTAATGTCTATCTTTAGTAGCTTTTTGTAAAAGGTTTTGGGGCCCTTTCAAAACCTGTTTTAACCTTAATCAAAAACAATCCACAATCATTCATGCACATAGGCACAATAATTTTTTATTGTGGAAACCCTACTAAGGGAAAAACCACCTGGGACCAATAACCCAAAATATTTTCACTCTTCTAAAGTGAGATCGGTGAAGATCCAATCCTATTAAAGGTTATAATGCACATTGTTAAATGTGACCTGGTTAGACGATTTAAAACTAACAGTTCTCTCTTGACCATGTATTCGCTATGGGGTCAACAAGAAAACACTCAACATTCTTTGAATGCTATAATAAAGACTTTCACTATCCTACTCGGTAAGAGATTTAGTTGTACCAATGGTTAAATTGATACAGTAATTATCTAATTCAAATACAAGTCTATTTTGTAGATTTTCAGATCTATGCTAAGTACTTAATACCTCTAATAAATTTTTTCACTTCAGTTCATTTGATTCACCATACTCTGTTCTTCTCGGTAATTCTGTTTCCTATGTTTGCTTGGTAAAGTCTACAGAAAAATGCTTGGTTCTATCCTTAACCAGTTTGATTAGTCATGCATAAAATTTGCATGTGCGCTTCAGTTCTGTACACATGTATGTTTCATAATTAATCTCTTCTCTCTTATATATACATCATGTCTCATTTAATTTTCATCCTTCAGATTTTGCCGCTTAATCTCCATTGTTTATTTTACCGTTTGATCCTTCCTCAACAGTTGTGTTAAAAACACATTTCAATCTTTTTCGTCCAATCTTCATTGAATTTTCATAGTCATTTGATCAAAATAACAAAATTTATCTTTTACCTTGAAATCATCAATTTTCCAGCTCAGCATTCTAGTCGACCTCGGTTTGAATTAATTTCTCAGTCAATAACTTGTTGTGTCAGCGATCCCTTGCTCGGTTATCACTGTGGTTGGTATACACTGTGTTTTACTCGGTGTTCATTGTCTCTTAGTGTATACATAACTCATCATTTTTTGACTACATAAACTTTGTTTGTTCCACATCTTCAATACATAACAAATGTTTTCCACCATAATAATACTCAAATAAGTTGACATCAATGACAATACATTAACTGATAATGTTTATCGTTACATCTACAACTCGTTTGAATATCAAAAAATGACTTAAAACATACAATCAGTTGTATTTCATCAGCATTGTGTTGGGAGATCACACCCATAAATTTTCTAAGAGAAAATCAAACAAGGTTGATTGGGTGCCCTTTTTTTAGCTCATCAGAGGTTGTACTGGAATTTTGGTTGCATTTCAAGTTTATTAGCATGCTTTGATTATTTTTTATTTCTTGTGTTTGCATTCTTTTAGTTGTTGTGCACTTACATGTATTTTCATTTTATACATTTTGGAACACCTGGTGGGACCAACGTCCTAGTTTTGTTTTGTTTTTTGTAAATTTTGTAGGTTTTTCAGATGGACTAACAAACAACCAGCTTTGTTTCTATAGAAGCATCTCTTACAGATAGTCATCTCTACCTGTAGATAGGCCTCTCTGACATATAGGCGTCTCTGCTTGTACATAGTTGGTTGCGACAAAGAGGTTTCTTATTCCATATTGCATCATATTTTAGGGTTTTATTTGCACTTTTTAGAATCTTTAGAGATACTTGCACTCTGGTTTTTTATAATAAATAGTATTTTAGAAGATGTAGCTCTTTTAGGTTTTGGTTTTTTGCAAATTTTAGCATCTTTTTGCATTTTTTTCTAGATATGTGTCTCTGTCTGCAAATAGGCCTCTCTAACAAATAGGTGTCTCCGCAGTTTACGTTCATTTCATTGCATTTTGCATTTTAAGCATTGCTAATTGGGTTTTCCTGTAGGGTTTTTCTATTTTTACCTTCTAACAGTGGTTTTCTAGAACATTTGACCAATATCCCAGTGTTTTTAAACTACTAATCCATTTTTTTTGTAGGATTCTTGTAGAAGGATTGATCATTGAAACTACTAATCAATTTGTTTTGTAGGTTACCTTGGAGATACAAATAAACTTTGTATTTTTTATTTATCTCACATAGTTTACATACGGGGTTGTATGTTTGTGGAAAACGATGGTAGGGATATGCTCTCACCCTTCTTAGGGTGATCAAAATACCAAACCCACCAAATTCCCCCTAGTTAGAAGAATTCCAAGGAGTTAGTCAAGTGCCTTGTGTGTTTGTAGGATCACAAGTAGTATGGATATGCTCTCACTCTTTTAGGGTGATCAAAATACCAGACCTACTTGTGTGTCCTTTTTTTCTTTCATTAGGATTTAGAAACCCTTTTAGAGTGGCTAACTCCTAAGAGATTTAGCATATCTGGTGAGAGGGAATTCCCAAGTAGGGAACAAGGTGAACCTGGCCTCTTCCAACCCACTATAATCAAAATCTCTCAAGGGACGTGGATATTTTGAGATTTATTCTCATTCTTGATATTGTAGGGATGCAAGGCATAAATCTTGCTTGTGGGACTACGTTCTAAGTACTCGTAGGGCTATATCCCTCAATCTTTCTTGCGAGACTATGGGAGATAGTTGCAAATGGAGGTTTGACTAAACACTTTAGAATAGAGGCCTACTCGGTTCACCTTCTAAAGTGGTCATAATCTTTGTACGAGGAGGGAGAAGAATCTCTCCTGAAGACACTCACCATAAGTATCTATTTTATCATTTGGAGATGGCTAATATGGCATTGGAGGTCTCATTGCATAGTCTCCTTTGAACCATATTCTGTTTAGCTCTTGAAAAAAGAAAAAACACAGGCGCCCTCTAAGGGGTGACAAGACTATGTGAGCCAAAGGGATACCAAGCTGTGGGTAAATATTTTAATCACTAATCCATTCCTTAGGCATCTTTTTTTTTAAGTATCTTCAATTATGTAGAGACTAGTGGAAATATGGGGGTTGAAAAGAGATATCAGAACATACATATTGCATTATAATTTCACCATCAATTCAGACTTCAAAAGTGTTTGTATCAACAAGGTTTATTTGTCCATTGTTGGATTGGTTGAAGATAGTTGTTTAGTCACATCATATTTGACTTTTATTTTTTCTTTATTTGTGTTTGATTTGTGCAAACTAAGTCAAGTCAGTTTCTCAAGGTTTCAAATTCAAAACATCAACTTTCTGTCTAAATTCCTACATGGGTGTCTCTACATGAAGATGGGCATCTCTATGCATGGGCGTCTCTACCTCCACATGGTAATCTCTACCTGAAACTAGTGAGATTTGAAATTTTACAGAGATTCTCCATCTTGAGTCCCCTATAAGTTCTCAAAGTGATCGACCAGTTTCTTGTTCAAACACCATTTTCCTTCATTCTTCTAGTTTCTCATCCTTTACTTCATTTTCCTAATAACTTAGAGCACCATCATCTACATTGGACTTCATAAATAAAAATAAATCCTTATCTTTCATACCTTCATCATATTTCCATCTCAAATCTAAGGTAAAAAGATTTATCAAAGTGTTAGAAGGATCCTTATCATTAGCAAACACTTTAATCTTGTCACTTGAGAACATTAGTCTTTCTTGAGTGGTCAATCCAACCCTATCTTGCTCAAGATCATAATTCTATATTTGAGCAGGAAAGATCATCATCATTAATCCTTATTTTTTCTGTTAGAGTAATTAGGTAGTTTCATTACTCTTTTTTCACTTAAGTTGTCTCTTAGGTGCATATAATTAATATTTTATATTAATTATATTGCGCAACCTAGTTTTTCTATTTAGGGTTTGTTCACCTTTATAGGCTGAACTTTGTAATGTTTCTTTCATAACTTAGGGAACAATATTTTGTCTCTTCTTTCGAGCATCTCTGATTTCTTCTTTTTTAGTCTCGTGCTTCCTCTCTGTAACAGGTTATTTGCATTCAGGTGCATTCGGGTTCTGTGGATTTGCATTTGTTAAATCCTACATGGTATCAGAGCTTCCCTGCTGCTACCTAGTCTGAGGGTTTTTGAAGTTGTGATTCACAGCTGACAGTGGAAAAGTTTCTTCTCTCTAGAGATTTCTAGGCTTGCCCTTCAGATCTGGTATTCTCTGTAGGATGATATTTTCTGTTTCTTTTTTGCATGCAAAAAAGAAAAAAAATTGTGTGCTTTGAGACAAAACAGACTCTGCCATTGCACTCAGAAGACCCGGGAGAGTCAAAATACATATAAAGTTTGACATTTTTTGTCACAATGACCTCTGGGAAAAAAAAATTTGCCTCCTAGGTCGTACGGCTCGAAAAATGAGGCAAAAATTTTTAAAATGCTTTTTTATAAGGTTTTTTAGGGCTGCTAGAGCACGCCACCCTGACCCCTAGCCGCCACGCCACCCACCAGCCACTGGGGCTGCTGCCACCGGTGTGCCACCCACCAACCACCGGGGCTGTTGTCACCGACACTGTCACCTGGGCACCGCTCAGTCTCCACCAGCGAGCCGCCCAGGCTCCACCACCGCCTATGGCCAGCCACTGGCCTGCCACCACCACCCACAGGTACAGTGCTGACATCAGCGACCAGAAAAAAAAAAATTCTGATAGAATTTAAATTTTTTCGGTAGTTTTCTATTTTTCCGGCGATCGGAATTTTTTTTCGGAAACAGGCACGAAGGGAATCAAATTTTTTCACGTGAATAGTGATGATCATTTGAATGTCAAATTTTTTCCAATGTCTGGTTTTTTCCAGGGAGCTTGGTTTTTGGGGGTACCTGTGCCTTTTTGGTCCTACAGGGCTCATACAAACTCGGATTTTCAACTTCTTTATATTGTTGGAAAGATCTTTCCGAGCCCATCACTCTCATGTAAATTTCATTTCCTAATTTTTCCATTTTCTTACTGAATTTTGTAGTGAAAGTCACACCTTCTTCTGTGCTCCTGTTCTGCCTCTGGAACTCAGGTTTTTTTCTCATTTTTTGTGTTCTCTTAGTATTTTGTGGTTTACGGGGGATAGTATTATACATTGTGGGGGGTGCATTTTCCTTTCTACACTTTACTTTAGTAATACCCTTCTACTTCTATCTTCTTCTCTCAATGTCGGAAAATTCAATGTCCTGACTAACACCACATAACTACCACACCTAGAAAGCTCACATGACTAGGCTGCTTATGTCACGCAGCTTATGGTCATGTCTAGATGAGAACCAACCTGTTCTATAGTGTCCTTTTGAGGCTCATCAGCACAAAAATAAAATGGATGAAGCCATGGGCTTACTGGCACTAAATGTTTCTGACAGTCTCCTATTTCACCTAGAGAATTTGAACACTCCTTAGGCTATGTGGAACAAGTTTGTAGATTTTTTTGGCACCGTTAATGAGTTTAGGTTACTTCAGCTTGATGCAGAGTTGACATCCTTCTCTCCTAATATTTTTTCCACCATTGAGGACTTCTTGATGAAGTTCAATTCTCTTTGTTTAGTTTTACAAGGATGTGGGAAGACCAAGTCAGATAATGAGTGTATCTTTTTTATACTCTCAAAGCTTCGTGAATAGTTTTTGATCTTCTCCTCTACCTTCTATTCCACTATGGATGCTTTGGGCCCTTGGCACACTATACCTTCCTTTGAGACCTTCTATGATTGATTGACTCAAGGGCATTCAAAGATTCAATAGCTGGATAGTGCTTCTAGCTCTATGAGCCATGCTTTGGTTGCCCACTCATCTTCACGGAAGCCAGAGCAGAAATAGGCACCACCATCTACTCCTCAAAAGAAGAAATCAAAGATTGATAAACCCTCATGTTCCTATTGTCAGAAGGGAACTCATGAAGAGTCACTTTGCTATTAGAAGAAGTTTTATGGTTATGAGAAATAGATTGCGGCCTTGCAAGCTCTCCTTCAGAAGAGCATTGTTTCCTCTCCATCCTCTTTTGGCTCACAGGGGTCTTCTTTTCAGTCTTCTACCACATCTTCTTCAGCTAGACAGGATCTTGGAAAGGGTCATGCATTTCAGGCCTCTGTTACATCCCCTTCACAGGTCCCTTGGATACTGGATTCAGGTGCTTCTCACCATATGGCATCTTCTCCAGAGATCTTCTCTTCTCTTGAGGCTTCTCCTATTCCTCACATTCTCATGGGGAACAACACTATTATGACAGTCTATGGGAAAGGTTCTATAAGCATTCAGGATGGCACATTCAATGATGTATTGTATGTTCCATCTCTATCTACAAACCTTCTCTCAATTCATCATATTACTCTCAGTGGGTCAGGGAAGACAGTTGAATTCACGGTAGATTCAGCCCTCATCAGTGATAGTGCGACAGGAGGCATTGTTTCTATAGGGACAGTTGATCATTCCACCCGTCTCTACACCTTCACACATTTTGGTCCACCATCTCCATTATCAAAGCTCAGCTCTCCTCTTCTGCAAGAGCATCATGTGGTGCAGTCAGGTCACTTGAACCTCTATGTTGTTCCTGAGACCACTGCTATGAATATCACACCACATCTTGTTGAGGTTTCTTCTCTTCAATAGGACTCTTCCTCAGCATTGCTAGACCCTCTAGCTCCATTCATCGAGCCACCAGGTGTAGTTGTTGAGGATTCTACAAAGGAGACTCATCTCCTCTCTCATGATAGTCTTAGCACACCTATCATACCACTTTCATTGGGGATTCCATTTCAGAATCCTTGTGTCTACTCCTTTGAGCATCATCTCGGCCTTCTAGTGACACCCCATCTTTTGAGATTACCTCTTCACTGCTCACTGTCTTTCACTCCTTTGCATTGGAGTCACAATGGTTTTTTCATTGATCCAGGGGTTCTTTCATTCTTGGGGGGCTTTGGAGCCTCGACCCTCTCTCTCGGGGGGGTTGGTAGCACACATTGTACTCATGGCTTTGAGAGAGTCTCTTGAAATCATTCTTTATCTTTTGCTTTCTTTTATATCTCTTTTTGGAGAGGAGTTTTTCCCGTTGGGTTTTCTCCTTTGTCTCTAGTTTACAAAGATTTCCTTGTATTGGGTACCTGATTAGGCCTTGTTGTCGGGACCCACTTTTCCTGCTTTCATAGTTGTGCTAGGTTAGCTTACCTCCTGAGCTTCACTTAAGGGGGGGTGTTAGAGTAATTAGGTAGTTTCATTACTCTTTTTTCACTTAAGCTATCTCTTAGGTGCATATAATTAATATTTTATATTAATTATATTGCGCAACCTAGTTTTTCTGTTTAGGGTTTGTTCACCTTTATAGGTTGAAATTTTTAATGTTTCTTTCATAACTTAGGGAACAATATTTTGTCTCTTCTTTCGAGCATCTTTGAGTTCTGATTTTCATTCTCATGCTTCCTCTCTGTAACAGGTTATTTGCATGCAGGTGTATTCGGGTTTTGTGGATTTGCATTTGTCAAATCCTACATTTTCACCTTATTGGATCAAATTTCACTAAGTTTTATCTTAAACCTTCATCATCAATCCTTATCAATTTAATCAAACTTTGTCTCCTAATCCAATCAATCAATTTCATATCCAATCAATTGATCAATACTTCTACCAATCAGTCCAATCATCCAAATAAAATTAATCAAATATTTAGGCCTTTGCCTCACAATGATCATAAAATCAAAACAACCTTTGAGGCCTTATCCTCATATCAAAAAATCCAAAAATATTGTTCCTAGTCCCAGATTACCCCTTCTTTCCAAACATCCCTCATTTATCTTCCAAGCTCATCCATTATCAATCCTAATCTTCTTCTAATCCAAATCAAAAACCCCTTTCAAACATCATGAATCCAGATTGGATTCACAAAATGGTCAATGACCTTCAAATGCAATATTCTAATCCTCCCCCTTCAATCCAACTAACCTATCACACACCCCCTAATAATCCATATCTTCTTCCTCAATCCAATCCTACTATATCTCCTATTGCTATCCTTCTTCCACCTTTGACAAGGGAAACACATCTCACTATCCACCTTCTACATATGATACCCTTTCCCAAGAGATCCAAGAAATCCAAAGCATTATCCTTGACATGCATAAGAAAAAGTTTCCCTCTAAAGACATATCCCTTTCCTCTTTTACCCAATTTCATAATCTGTATCCCCCATCTAATTCCCATCTTCCATCTACTCCCTATATTCCTCCTACTTCCAATATTATACCTACATATAATCCTAATCCTCCAAAGTACACATAATCCTAACCCCCTAGGAACTTCTTTAACTAGGTTGACGAAATAGTAGAGAAGTATCAATCCCTAAATCCAAGCGATGTCATCCAATCCCCTCTAGTGATTAACCCTATCCCAAGACATGTCTTTCATCTCCCTTACATGAAGACATACCCATATCTCCTCATCCTCTTAAGCTTCCTATATCCTCAATTCCCACAAACTTCTTTAGGGATTGGATCCATTAAATAGAAAAGAAGAGTCAATCCTCAAATCCAAGTGAAGTCATCCAATCCCCTCAAGTAATTAACCCATGTCCCAAGCGAAGTCATCCATCTCCCTTGAATGAAAATATATCCCCATCTCCTAAGCCTCGTGCTTCTTCCATACCTCCAGCTACCCCAATCAGGCATCTTCCATCTTTCCATAAATATCCCACTCCATCCATCACACCATCCCCACAAGCCACAAAACATCAAGACCATGCTCCAAAGCATGAAAACATGGATTCCTCTCCTCCTCTAGATCTAGGCATTCCCCCATCTAATTACCCCTCTCCATCTCTTGACACCTTTCTAGATTAAGATCCTAGCCTTCCATACCATGAAGATCCCCTTGCCTTTCTTAGTCCAACTAACTTTGAAGATTCAAGCCTTTCATATCAAGACCCATCTCCTCATCTTATTCCTAATCAAGAGCAAGACATCCCTTATATATTTCCATTTAAATATTCTATCCTCCCATGTTAAGATCTCCCTATATCCTCTCGTGATCCCATCCCTAATCAAGATCAAGAGATCCCTTTTACCTTTCCAGTGAAGATTCAAGCCTTCCATCTAAAGATCCTACCCCATCCAATGATCCCACTCTATCCAATGATCCCTTATATGTCATATCCCTTAATTCATCTTCATGTCAAGATCAAGTAACTTCATCTCCCAAGTCCATCTTCTTTCATGACATCCTTCCATCCAAATATCCTATCATCCCTTCCAATCCACTACATAA
Source organism: Thuja plicata (assembly GCA_018584345.1). NCBI lineage: Eukaryota > Viridiplantae > Streptophyta > Pinopsida > Cupressales > Cupressaceae > Thuja > Thuja plicata. The sequence continues at coordinate 53,745 of MU223926.1, read as the reverse complement.
TCCTCCCTTAAGTCAAGATCAAAGCCCCCTTCCACTTCCATGTAATCCTAATCCATCTCAAGATCCTATAATCCCTCCTAATCCTCCACATGATCCTAATCCTCCACAAAATCCCATCACACCTATGCAATCCATGTGCCTGATACATCTAACCTTGGTTCCTCCACCTCTATCCAACATAGCTTCCTTCAAGATCATATCATTCCTTCCACCTCTCCACCCAATTCACATGGACTTGCATCTTGTGTTCAAAGTAATAAGTATCCCCTTGAAAAAGTAATTTCTCAATATGTTGGTAAACCTTCCACCCCTTCCATATCCAAAATCCCTCCATCTAAATTCAAATATCCCTATCACCCATCCTCCAAATCCATATTGAGCCCTTATGTTCCAAACATCATCCCTTACCCCTCCAAATCCATTTTGGGTCCCTACATACCTCCATCATCTCAAATCCCTAATAAAGATCAACAAAGGCACACACCTTTGCATTTCTTCCAATATTTATCCCCTAGTCTTCAATCCATAAACTCTCCAAACCATCTATCCCCATACACCCATACCATGGCTAATGGAATCAAATCATATGTCAAATCTAAAATGCATAAAGCCACAAATTCATAAAAATCAATGGATTAACATGTCCCATATAAAAGACATGATCAAGAAAAGAAAAACATGATCCAAAAGAAAGAAAAATTCAAAAGGCCAAAAAGGCCCAAAAATAAATTCATGTGGATTCCTAAGCTACTTATTGAAGCAATGCATTTAAAATAAATATCCCATTTGGAATCCAAGCTTGCTAATCCAAAAGCTTCCTCCACTCATAAGTCCTCAAATCCTCCATTTTGGGTCCTTACATCCCAAAATCCACATCTTCTCATCCATCTCCTTCACAATATCCTCCTCCAATACTCCACCACCTTTCAAGGTGTGTGCCAATGATGATCTTTCCAAATCCTTTATCCATTTATTCACAAGTATTCCAACCTTCCATCCATTATCCACCAATCCTTCCCCCTCCTTCCATCCCATTAACCCAATCCTATTCCTAAATCCTTATCCTTTATCTCCTTTCCACAATCCCACAAATATCTATGAGCATAAAAAAAATTCTAAAAAATCAGAAAAAGTTTCTAAAAAAATTTACAAAAAAATTTAAAAAATCAGCAAAAAATACAAAAACATTATAAAATGTCCTGAAAAAATCATCCTGGTGAAAACCTGGCAAACAGGAACCTTGGTGATATCATAAAAAAGAGAGGACACATCAAACGATACCATCCATGGAACTAGATGCTTGAGTCCTTCCACCATCTTCCACTCATATATCCATTCACTTATCCCCATCCCCTTGCACTCTACACTTGGGGGAAAGCTCCATCCATACTGTTCTACCATGCACATCATCCACATTCCTTTCCACATACATCCTCCTTTCCCCATCTTTTATCTTGACTATCATATTCATTCCATCCATCATCTGCATCCTATCATTTCCTTTACTCATTATCCATCCACTATCCATTATCGTACATTAGTTCATCCACTTTATCCATATTTGATCTTGACATCCTATCCATCTCCTCCATCTCATAGTCCTTATCCTATTTATTTCCTCCATCCCCCATCCATAATCCTATATATGTACATCCTCCTTTCCATGTCTTTGATCTTGGTTATCCCATGCATCCCTTATACATTATCCATTATCCTATTCTATCCATAGCCTCATATCATTATCCTCTATCCTATTCATACCCTCCCTCTCATATCCCTTTCCACCCTTCCTACCTTTTCTCTTCATACAAACTAGAGGCACTAAAATATCCATGCATACTTTGGACGAAACAAGCATTTATCTCCCCCATGCACATCCTTTATACACTATCCATCCATCTCATATAGCCTTTATCCTCCATCTCTCCATCCTTAATCCTCCCACCTCTAGTAAGGGGGAAATTTTGTAACATAGTCCTTAGATCCTGCTCCCCTTATTCCCCATCCTATAGTCTTCCACTCACATCCCTTCCATGTCATCCTTCCATTTTACACATCATTTATCCCCCATCTTTGAACTATTCATTTTCCTACCTTTAGTTTGGGGCATTTTAAGTCATTTTTCACCTAGTTCTTTGATCTCTTTCCTCCATATCCCTCATCTTAAAGTCTTCCATATCCTACCATTACCTATTAATTCCATCCATCTCCTGCCCAAACCATCTCTCTACCTTTCCATCCTTCATAAACCTTGGCTCTCCCTTGTCCTTGGTCCTAATCTATTTTCTTCTTCATCCATTCTTCTATCCAATCCCATGTACTCCATTTGTCCTTTCCACCTCCTATATCATCTTTTCATCATCCTTTAATCTTCTTCAAACCATCTTTTCTATCGAATATATTTATCTTCTCATCCAATTCAATTCACTTATCTTCTCATCTCATTCTATCTAATCCATGTTGTTGTATGGAGCCTAACCAAAATTGAAGGTTTTTTTGTCCTCACTTTTATCGATGTGGTTTGTCTCCATATTTTTCTACGGGGGTTTGTGGGCAACACCCCTTGCAAAGTCCAAGGGGTATATCCCCTCGAATGCTCCTTGTCACGAGACAGGGAAGGGTCGAGGGGCAGTGCCCTGTGAGGCAAAAATGATCTTATATTGTAAAAGGCATCAGAAATTAATAATTTATGAAAACTTAAAAATCAAAAAATCATTATAAAAATCATAAAAAATCAAACAAAATTAAAAATCCCAAAAAAAAAATTCTCCTTTGGCTGGCGGAGATGCCCATTTACCGATGGATGGCTTGGCCTCCGCCTCTTTGGGGTTGGAGTCGCCCGTCTATGGATGAACAGCTCAACCGCCACCTCTTTTGGGGGGTGGAGCCACCCATTTCTTGATGGGTGGCTTGGCTGCCACCCATTTGGGGATGAAGGTTCCCATCTATGGATGGGCGACTCAGTCGCTGCCCCTTTCAGGGGCGGAGCCACTCGTCTCTTGACAAGCGGCTCAGACGTCGCCCCTTTGGGGGTGGAGCAGCTCGTCCATAGACAGGTGGCTTGACTATCACCCCTTTAGGGGGAAAAGCCACTCGTCTATGGATGAGTGGCTTGGCCCCCCACTCCCATTTTCTTTCCTCCATACATATCCAAAAAAATCCACAAAAAATAAAAAATCCTTAAAAATCCAAAAATATAAATAAACAATAAAAGAAAATTAAAAATTAAAAAAATATTATAAAATAAAAAATGCAATAAAAATCAATTGCAATCAATCTTAATCCATGTAATCCAATCTTTCAGTCTAGCACATCAATCTTCAATCATCCCATCATGTTAATCCAAATCAGCTGGTAATCAATTGATCAAATTTTTAATCCAACCATCATTACGGGATGTATCCTTTCCAAATCCTTTGGATGTGCATTGTTCTTATCATTAACATTGTCCTCCTTAATCAATTATCATCAATCGATCAATTAGTTTTCGGCTGCCTAGGGGTAAAATGTTGGTTTGCTTTTGGTTTGTTGTGCATGCTTGGTTGTTGCTTGTATGTGTTAGTGTTTTTGGTACTTGATCCTTTTTATCACTTACTTGTCAACTTGTCATCTTGGATCCACATACCTTGGTGCATATTGTCAAGTACCATATGAAAATCTAGGTTGTTCTCCCCAATGTTTACACAATTTATTTGCATTTTTTTCATCTCATTAAATTGCATTTTAGATAGATTGCATTTTTGCATAGTGAGGTCTATTTTTTATCCCCTCTACCCCTCCCTTGTTCGTATTCTCCTCATATCCATTTTGAGAGCACATTCATGTTCTCCAAACCCGCATGTCCTCTCGAGGAGGAATACTACTACTACCTCCTTGTCATCCTTCTTCATCCTTCCATGATTGGGGCATCTTTGTTTTCTTTTCTTTGATGCGATATCAATTTTGAGACCGCATCAAAGATGGGCAAAATGTAGACATCCAAAAATGTCTTAATTCCTTTATTAATTTAATTATTTATTTATTTAATTCACTTAGCATTTTTAAAATTAAATAAATTTATTTATTTAGTTTTAAGCCTTTTACTCTATTATTTAAATAAATATTATTATTTATTTAGATAATTCATTAGCCTTTTCTCTTTTAAATTAAATAACTTTATTTATTTAATGTTGAGCTCTTTTCCTCTATTTATTAAATAAACATTTTTGTTTATTTTATAAATTCACTAATCCTCCTCTTACACATTTTAGCCAATCATGTGCAATCACATGGATCAACTCCAAAATTTGAGCTTGTGACACTTGGCACTTGTCTCTTCATTTGAATATTATTTTAAAATTCAACACCTCTCTTTAGCCACTTAATCCTAGCCACTCATTTGTTTTACCTTTTAATCTCTTCCACTCCCACAAAAACCCTACCTAACCTTCAATCTTAGCCACTCATTTTCCACCTCTTAATCCTAACCCTTCATTTTCATGTCAAGTCCATTAAAGGAGGCCTCACTCCTCATTTTGTAACTAGTGAGGGTAAGCATTTGAAACTAGTGATTTCATTTTAGAGAATTCTTGAGCACTTGCATTTGAGTACCTGAGCACTTTAGTTTTCATTTCAAATATAGATATTACATGTTAGGTAATGGAATGAATATTAGTTTAGTTGATCTTGCATTTTCATCCTAAATTTTCTATTGCATTTTCATATTCATCTTTTGAATCTTGGGGCAAGTTCTTCATACTTGTTCTCAACCCTTCACCATCATCTAACTTTCATCATAGTAAGATGTATTGCATTGTGTTGGAAGAGCACACCCAAAAATTATCTAAGATCAAATAAAACAAAGTTGATTGGGTGCCCTTGTTTTAGCTCATTGAAGGTTGTAGTGGAAATTTGGTTGCATTTCAATTTTATTAGCATGCTTTGATTACTCTGTATTTCTTGTGTTTGCATGCTTTTGGTTGTTGTGTAGTTGCAGGTACTTTCATTGCATACATTTTATCCCTTCCACCCTTCCCTTGTGCGTATTGTCCTCATATCCATTTCAAGAGAACATTTGTGTTCTCCAAACCCGCATGTCCTCTCGAGGGGGCATACTACTACTACCTCTTTGTCATCCTTCTTCATCCTTCCATGATTGGGGCATCTTCATTTTCTTTTTCTTTAACATGATGTCGATTTCGACACCACATAAAAGAGGGGCAAAATGTAGACATCCAAAAATGTCTTAATTCCCCTATTAATTAAATTATTTATTTAATTAATTCACATAGCCTTTTTAAAATTAAATAATTTTTTTTATTTAATTTTACGCCTTTTCTTCTATTATTTAAATAAATATTATTATTTATTTAGATAATTCATTAGCCTTTCCTCTTTTAAATTAAATAAAATTTATTTATTTAATTTTGAGCTATTTTCCTCTATTTATTAAATAAACATTTTTGTTTATTTTATAAATTCACTAATCCTCTTCTTACACTTTTTAGCCAATCATGTGCAAATCAACACCTCTCTTTAGCCACTTAATTCTAGCCACTCATTCCTTTTGCCTCATAATCTCCTCCACTACCACCAAAACCCTACCTAACCTTACATCTTAGCCATTCATTTCCACCTCTTAATCCTAGCTCTTCATTTTTCATGTCAAGTCCATAGAACGAGGCCTCACTCCTCATTTTGTAACTAGTGAGAGTAAGCATTTGAAACTAGTGATTGCATTTTAGAAAAAAAATTGAGCACTTGCATTTGAGCACTTGAGCACTTTAGTTTTCATTTCAAATCTAGCTATTACATGTTAAGTAATGGAATTGATCTTAGTTTAGTTGATCTTGAATTTTCATCCTAAATTTGCTATTGCATTTTCATCTTCATCTTGTGAAGCTTGGGGCAAGTTCCTCATACTTGTTCTCAATCCCTTCACCATCATCTAGCTTGCATCATAGTGGGGTTTATTGCATTGTGTTGGGAGAGCACATCCACAAATTCTCTAAAAGAAAATCAAACAATCTTGATTGGGTGCCCTTATTTTAGCTCATCAGAGGTTGTAGTGGAAATTTGGTTGCATTTTAAGTTTATTAGCATGCTTTGATTACTTTGTATTTCTTGTGTTTGCATGTTTTTGGTTGTTGTGCAGCTGCAGGTATTTTTATTGCATATGTTTTATCCCCTCCACCACTCCCTTGTTCGTATTCTCCTCATATCTATTTCGAGAGTACATTCATGTTCTCCAAACCTGCATGTCCTCTCGAGAAGGCATACAACTACTACCTAATTGTCATCCTTCTTCATCCTTTCATTATTGGGGCATCTTCATTTTCTTTTCTTTGACGCGATGTCGATTTCGACACCACATCAAAGAGGGAAAAAATGTAGACATCCAAAAATGTCTTAATTCCTTTATTAATTTAATTATTGATTTAATTAATTCACTTAGCATTTTTAAAATTAAATAAATTTAATTTATTTAATTTTAAGTCATTTCTTCTATTATTTAGATAAACATTATTATTTATTTAGATAATTCATTAGCCTTTTCATTTTTAAATTAAATAAATTTTATTTATTTGATTTTGAGCTCTTTTCCTCTATTTATTAAATAAACATTTTTCTTTATTTTATAAATTCACTAATCATCTTCTTACATTTTTTAGCCAATCATGTGCAATCACATGGATCAACTCTAAAATTTGAGCTTGTGACACATGACACTTATCTTTTCATTTGATTTTTATTTTAAAAGTCAACACCTCTCTTTAGCCACTTAATCCTAGCCACTCATTCCTTTTGCCTCTTAATCTCCTCCACTCCCACCAAAACCCTACCTAACCTTCAATCTTAGCCACTCATTTTCCACCTCTTAATCCTAACCTTTCATTTTCTTGTCAAGTCCATAAAAGGAGGCCTCATTCCTCATTTTGCAACTAGTGAGGGTAAGCATTTGAAACTAGTGATTGAATTTTAGAGAATTCTTGAGCACTTACATTTGAGCACTTGACCACTTTAGTTTTCATTTCAAATATAGATATTACATATTATGTAATGGAGTCCTCTATGTTGGAAAGTGGCTCATTTAGGATTGCATAGAGGTTTTCATTTATGGAAACACTACTCATTTGGATGGTCACTTGGAGTACAACATAGTTTTGGATATTCAGTCTTGTAAAAATGACTAAGTACAGAATGCAGTTTACAATGAACAGTCACACAGGTTTTTTGAGAGAGAATAGTATATGAAGATCTAAGTCATGCGAGCTTAGAGAAAGACATTTTGGGATATAGTAGACCTTCAGTTAAGGCTTCTTGTGTTTTGGAGTTGATCGTTGAGAGTTACAACATGTTTAAGATAGGCGAAGACAGTATAACAGCATAACAGAGCAATTGAATGGTCACTATGATTAAGAGAGTAATTTGTGGAATAGAGAAGTGCTAAGTTGGATTTGGATTGGTTCCTACCCCACTTTTGGTATTGTATGATCGTTGACTATGGATTTGATATTTGGTTAAGTGTTTACACATTTTGTGGTGTTCTTGAGAGCCAACTAGAAGATTCTTTTTGAGATCGAATATATAAGTAGAATTGTTTTCATGCAAAGTACAAGAAGGAATGTGTGTGAAATGCATGAATGCATTGTGATGTCAGGATCAGACATAAGTTGATGTGAGATAACTAGAACTAATTAAGCATATAAGATGCTTGTATTGTTCACTTTTGATAAATCATTGTAACAGAACAGATTTTTTTATTGTAGAGTTGTGTTCTCATTATATACCTTTAACAGGTTTTTCTATCCTTTAACAGGGATATGCACTAAATGTAATATTTATCTCCTAACATGCCTAGGTCTCCTAACAGGGACACTATACTCTTAGTACAATATTTTTCGGTATCATCCCACCGGGGTTTTCCTTTAGCCAGGGTTTGCTCGTGAACAAATCATGGTGTTATGAGTTGTTTACTTTATGTGTATGTTCTTTTCATTTTAGTTATTGCGTGGTTGAGTTTGAATTGGTTAAATAAGTTTATAAAGTGTTGTAATATTAATTCACCCCCCTCTTAGTATTACTTAATCCTATCAATTGGTATCAGAGTGTGTGGCCCTTGGAGAGAAATCCTAATAGCTTAAGGGAGATCCAAATGGATTCAAGTTTGGAAGAGAACTTTGAAGTAGCACTTGAATACCTTGATAAGGCTAAAGATGAAAATGGTGATTTGAAATTCAAATTGAGAAGAGTAGAAGGTTTCATCAAGAATCTTAAGGAACAACTTGAAATTTCTAGGAATCAAAGGAAAGACCTTATAGAAAAGATTAAAGAAGAATCTGATGATGATTCATCTGATCAGATCAAGCAGCTTGAACGATAAAAAGAAGCATTGAAGCTGGAACATGAAACTACTTATATTCAGATGGCTAAAGAAATTCAACAAGAAAGAGGTGGAAAAACCAAAATTGAAGAGATCCTAAAGAATACAAATGTTTAGATGGGAAAGATGTGGATTGAGCTTGATGACTACAGGATCAAGTATCATGAATTAGAGAAATACTATCAAATCATTAAATGAGAACTTGTTGAGGATAAGAATCATATTGAAAAACTTCATGCAAGCAGTGATAAGATTGATGAATAGAGGGAAAGATAGAAGCCTAAAGGTGACATGACAAGAGTTGGCTTTGATAAAGTTGGATGTTCCAAAACTCAAGAAAAGAAATCTCAAGAAAAGACAGATGTAGAAAAACCTACTGAAGAAGAATCTAGAGAGTAGATTAGACCTTTCAGAAGTAGATGTTTTGGATGTAACAAAATTGGTCACATAAAGAGAGATTGTAGAGCTAAATTTCATTATAAACCCTTTTCTGGTTATTGTTTCAATTTCTATAAATATGGACGCAAGAAGACAGAATGTAGAAATTCTGATCAATCTTACACTAAACAAGACTATAATAGAGAGGAAACAACAGCAAAGATTAGATGCTAAAAATACAACAACTTTGGACACATTGCAAGGAACTACAGGTTACAAGTTAATCGGAACATATCACTTCCTACTTTTTACAAATGTAACTATCGAGGACATATAGCAAAGTTTTGCAAGTATAATGGTACTACAAGGAACAGAATACCACCATATATTGTTATAAAGAAAAATATTGGTGATGTTGGAAAAATATGGCAGAATACATGGAAGAGTTTGACAATCAATTTGTGAAAGAAAGTGGTAAGGTTTGGAAATCAAAGGATCTGAGTGAGCCTAAGGTTCAGGAAGATTCAGTAGTTTCTACTGAACCCTCACCTGATGTTGTTACATCAACCAAAATGGCCAAGCATGGCCTTAGGGGGATCTTTGAAGAAATTCACAGAAAACCATCCAGCCCTGTTTATGTGGAATAAGCTTTTGTGAGCTTAAGGAGAGAACATAAGTCTAATTTGAAATGTATATCTGAGATTGCACAACTACACACACTATATCTTGTTATCACTAGATTAATGATCAACTGGATCATTTTCAGAGTTAAGGTTATTGAGAAATGTTCCAATACTTTAATGGAAAAGTATAAGTCTACTCATTTGAACATATCTAATCACTATTCAAAGCAGAGTTGAAGGAGATCAGTGAAGTAAGGAGAAAATCCAAGACACCTTGTGATTGACCAAGCGCAAATTCATAGATTCATCATAGAAGAGGTATTTTTGAGTATTTGAGAGCTTTGATTATGGATACTCCATTGATTTTTTATGTCAATGAAAGATCTAGATACAAGTTTAAGAAACATCCCTATAAATCCACCGAAGATGATCCTGAAGGTGCATTTTCACAAACACCCTACGACATTATATATGTTGAGGATATTAGGGCATATATACATTGCAAATTTGAGTCTCTAGGAGATATTGAGATCTATAAAGAGATGAAGGATAAGATTAAGGAAGATTGAAAATGGAAGGATGAGTTCATTAATCTTGGGAATCTCAGTATTATGTGAATGGTGGAATTGTATGAGTTTGACAAAAAAGAATTGATTAAAATTATATTGAGCAGAGTACATAATCAATTTATCTGGATTGAAAATCAGCCTGTGAAGATTGTTAGAAAGTTATAGTTTTTGGTATGGTATGAGACACTTATGGGTTTTCATTTATGGAAACACATTAGATATATTGATCACTTGGAATGAAGTTCTATTTTGGAGATAGAGTCTTCAAAATGACTAAGTACAGAAGCAGAAATACAAAGTATAACAGTATTTTTTTGGACAGCGAAGATCAAGTACGATGTTTTATGACTCGCGATCTTAGAGGAAGATACTATGGAGTATGTACGACCTCAACCTAATATTGATTTGGTTTTGGAGATGATTACCATGAGTTAGAGAGATTTAAATACATGCGTAGATAGCAGAACAATGTAACAAAGCAGTTAAACAAGTAGCGATGAATCAAGGAGTATGTCGTGGACTCCTGGAAAGCTAAGTTGGATTATGATTTTGGATAACCTATATTTTGGTTATGTAAGAGCCCCGACTTCATATTTAGTCTTTACATTATTAATTCTATTTTGTATGGAGAGCCTACTATGTGATAATAATTTAGAGATCTGGCTTGATGATGAAAAAGATATATATATATATATATATATATATATATATATATATATATGAATACTTTTTGTAAAGCGAAGAGATAATATGATGAGATAAGAAAGGATATGTGTGCATATGAATAGTAGATGCAAGAGTAGAGGTTGACAGAGATTATTGAAGAGCTATGACTGGAACTATCTAAGCATTAAAGATGCTTGTTTTGTTCATTACTAAGAATACTTTGTAACAAAAGTTTTGTTGTAAGATTTGTAAGCTCAGTTGGCCCCTAACAAGGTGTTGTATACCTTTAATAGGGTTTTTATTCCTTTAAAAATGAAATGTACTATGTAATATTCGTCTCCTAATAGGGCTAGGTCTCCTAATAGGGACATTATACTTTAGTGCATGCTTGTGGGTACCATCTCCACTAGGGTTTTCCCTTGGCTAGGGTTTCCTTGACAACAAATAATGGTGTTATGAGTTATGTGTTATTTTCTTATTTTATTTTCATTTATGTAAGCTTATGGTTTATTTGGAATTGGTTTAAGTTTAATTTAAAGTGTGGTAATATTGATTTACCCCACCCCCCCACCCCCCTTAGTTTTAATCAATCCTAATAATTGGTATCAAAGCCATTGGCCCTTGAAGAAAAAGTCTAACAGCTTAAGGGAGATCATAATGGATTCAAAAAATTTGCAAGAGAATTTTGAAGCAGCACTTGAAGACCTTGATAAAGCAAAATTAGAAAATGGTGACTTAAGATTCAATTTAAGGAAAGTTGAGGAATTCATCAAGAAACTAAAGAATCAACTTGAACTTTCCAGAAATCAGAGACATGATCTTATGGTTCAGATAAAAGAAGATTCAGACAATGATAATTCAGATCAGATAAAGCAACTTGAATAAGAGAATGATACTTTGAATCTTTAAAATGAGACAATGGCTAAAGAGATTCAACAAGAAAATAATACTAAGAATGAGACTAAAGAATCTTAGAAAGATGCTGATATTTTGATGCGACAAATGAAGATTGACCTTGATCATTACAAGAACAAGTATCTAGAATTGGAGAAATATAATCAGATCATAAAAGGTGAACTTGTTGAGACAGAGAAACATATTGAGAGACTTCACATGAGCAGTGACTTGATCGATGAACAGAGAGACAAATAGAAACCTAAAGGTGATATGACTAGTATTGGCTTCAATGAAGCTGAATATTCTAAGAATCAAGAAGGAAAATCTGATGCGAAGACTAATGGAGAAAAACCTATTCTTGAAGAACCTAAAGAACATATCAGACCTTTCAGAGGTAAATTTTTTGGATGTAACAAGTTTGGACACATGAAGAGAGATTGTTGAGGTAATACCCCTTTCAAAACTTTTTCTGGTTATTGTTTTAATTGCAATGCATATGGGCACAAGAAAGTAGAATGCATGAAACTTGATAAATCTAGATACAGACAAGATTACACCAGAGAAGAATCAGCAAATAAGATCACATGTTATAAATGTAATAACCTTGGACATATTGCAAGGAATTGTAAGTTACAAGTTAATCAGAATAGAATGCCTCCTATGTGCTACAAATATAGCAATCTAGGTCATATAGAAAATTTTTGCAAGTATAATGGAGTAAATAATAGAAGAGTACCACATCCTATGGATACATAGAAGGATGACAGTGATACTGGTAAGAGTCTTGCAGAATACAAGAGTAATTTTGACAATTGTTTCAAGAAGGTAGAAGATAACAACAGTTGTAAGATATGGAAAATCAAAGAGTCAAGTGAGATATTGGTTTAGGGAGAGACAGTAGATGCTACTAGATCTTTTCTTGATGTGAACACAACTTAAATGGCCGATCATGGCCTTAGGGGGAGCATTGGATGAAGATATCAAAATATATACAGCCCCTAATTTTGAGGAGTAAGCTCCAGCGAGCTTAGTTGTGATATGTGCAGACATCATATAACTTATATCTATGAACGCAACATCGGATGATGCATATTCTGTGATCGTAGGATTTATAATTGACTGGACAATATATGAAGTTATGTATTGGGTAATGTCCATTTTACACTTAACGATGAATAAAAGGAAATTTGAGATACCTATTTCTTCATTATGTGAAGAGTATAGACCTAAGGAGAATAGAGATCATAAATTATCCAACTATCTAACAGCTATATTGCGTGATCGATCGAGGCAGGAATTCAGAACTTAATGTAATTGAGGTATTTACATCATCTACTCATACAAAAGCTATGGATGCACCTTTGATTTATGATGTTGTAGATCGACCTAGATACAAATTCAAGAAACATTCATTTAAGTCTTGTGAAGATGGCCCTGAAAAAGCATTTTCTTAGACACCGCATGACGTCTTGCATGTAGAGAATATTAGGGCATATATTCATTGCAAGTATGATATATTGGGTATTGATGAGATTTGGAATACATGAATGATAATGAAAAAATGAAGGATGAATACACACACATAGACGACCTAAGCATTATGAAAATATTGGATCTATATGATTTCAGCGAAGATGAATGGTTAAAAATCTTACTTAGCAGAGTTCATGATCAGTTCATCTGGATAGGAGAACAACCTATAAAGATATGTATTCAATTAATTCATGAGATAACTAGATTAGACAACACTGGAGTTATCCCTGTGGTTGAGAAGAACATAAAGAAACAAGTTGAAACCCTAACACATTCTAAATGGGACATGAGAGCTATGACAGTGAATGATATTTTCCTATAGGATGTCAGACTGATTGCGATGATACTTGGATACAAATTCTACTATAGAAGTATACCTAGTTAAGTTTATGCAGGAGTAATTATGATGGCTTACATGATGATAAAGGAAAACACTAAGTATAACCTATGCAAAGTTCTAGCACAACAATTATTGGAGAATGTAAAGCTAATTAAGAAAGATAAATCTAAGACCTTTAGATTTAGATCACTCCTAATTCATATGTATATCCACATTGAGCACAAGTTTCCAGGAATGCACCCTAGAGCATGGAGAGAATGGATACCCGCTGGTATTCAAACATCACAGAGCTACCGAACGCAAAATAGCACATGGGTTGATGGTGAACTATTTGGCGTGATCAAAATTCTTCAGAGGCAAATGAAAGAAAGAGTCAGAATTCCTAAAGAGTTAGTTGAGAAATACAAGGATACAATTTGTTTCATGGTTGAACCTGATTGTGTATTTTTTGAGGAAGTTGTACTTAGAAATTGTATGTGGTAAATTTGGCCTTGTTAACTCACCATACACTTCAACATAGTCCTTCTTCACCAAGTACACACAAGACTGAATATGAGATTATTCATCCTACTTGTCTGTGTGATTCAACCTGTTGCCTTCTATCCAAACGGGGTTTTCGAAATAGCTCTCAGAACGAGAGTCTCACAACCATAGACCAATCTAAGAATGAAGGATTTTTCTCCATGAATGCAATACAATGCAAGATTATCCTAAGAATTGAAAGATGTGAGCTTAATCTAAGACATGATTTAAATGCAATTATTCTAGAAGTTGAAACTATTATATTGCAAAAATGAAATTATGCTATATGAGATTATCAAGAAATGAGACAATAATTCAGTATTCTAACAATGCATAAAAATGAGTGGGGGTTTGAATGAGATAATTAGAGTTCTTTTATAGACTTAGAGGTTGATCAGAATGGAAAGTTTCCTCTTTTGAAATAAAATAGATAGAAAAGCCAGTGTAAATAGAAAGCTTTATTCAAAAGAATACAATAAATTGTTTTCTTTCTGCTTTAACTATTTTCTTTCTTTGATTTAATTATGTTTTATTTGCATATAATTGTTTTCTTTCTCTTTAAAGCATAATTAATTCAAAGATTCTATTTCTGAACAGAGATAAGATTTTTGAAAGAATATTTAGTTAAATTAAATAAATATGACCTCATAACTGCTTTTTCTCAATTATCTGAATAATTAAATTCAATTATTGAAATAAGGATATTTATTTAATAATTAAATATTATTTAATTCATTTTTCATGTGTCTTTAGCTAAAGAGGGTGAATTTAATTTAATTAAAGTGCTAGGACTTTATTAATTAAATTAATTTTATCATAAGGTTTGTTTAACCAAATAGGTATTTAGGAATTAAATATGATGTATGATTAATGCAAATTTAGGATTTTCTGCATTTGACACTTAGGTTGAGTAGAGTCAGTCAAAACTCAGAATTGCCTAGTACAATAGGACTTTGGTGATCTAGAAGAGTGATAATCGCAACAAAATTGGTTAGGGTTGCAAGATGCCAATTTTGGGGTGTTACATTTTTCCCCTCTTTGAATTGATGTCCGAGCAGTGCATTGATTCAAAGAATAGTGTGATGCCTGAAGCACAGAAGAATAGATTTGAAAATTGGTGAAGATTTCAGAGCCATCTAGGATACAGCTTAACTCTCCGAAGTCTAGGCTAGGTTGCCGAGACATCGGTCAAATAGAGTTTTTGAGGGTCATCTTCAGGACGAAGCTTGATCCTTAGGGATCCAAGTTAGGATGCCCTGATACCTAAATAGATTTGATATCTTTAACAAGACTGCCCTCAGAATGAGGCTCAACCTTCAGGAGTTAAGGTTAGAATGCCCCGATACCTATCCATAAAGAGTATAGTCAAATAGATATTTTAGGAATATCTCCAGAACAAAGCTTAGCCTCCCAATGTCTAGGTTAGATTGCCCAGACACTGGTTAGATTGACATCTTTCACAAGGCTATCCCCAGAACGAGGCTTAACCTTCAAGATTCAGGGTTAGATTGCCCTGATACTTGTCTCAAAAGATAGTAAATAGAGGTTCAGAATAATCTCCAGAACGGAGCTTGATTGTAAGGAGTCAGGGTTAGATTGCCCCAATACCTGTCCCAAAATAGTTTTTCGAGAACCATCTCCAGAACGGAGCTTGATCCTCAAGAATCTGAGTTACATTGCTCAAATACTTAATAGATGACAAGATGTAAGGAACAAAGATGCCCTTATTGATTGTGGAGTATCCATTTTTGACTATGAAGTATGAAAAACTAAACATGCCCCAAGTGATGAGATGTCCCTAGCAATGAGGAATTTTGAAAATCAGATCAGATTGATCGAAATAGATTCAATGATGTAATCATCCTGCCCCCTCAGGAGCGAAATGGAAAGATGACCCATCATAATGATGATGGAGAGCGAAAAATCACAGATAGATGTTGAATCAGAGATCAAGAAGAACTCAGAACAAATTATGGAAGAATTTAGAAGATTCAGGATCAATTTTGAGCGATTTCGAGGTCCAGTTGACCAAGTTTGACTAGGGCTGACCATAGTTGACTAAAGTTGACTTTTGAGGAAAAAAGTCAAAGATTTGAGAAAATGATGATGACATAAGATTCTAACAAGAAAGTGACGTCAAAAAGTTGACTGCACAAGCGTCTGATCGCTTTGGTCCCAAAAATTTTAAAATGCAATTTTGAGCTATATAGAAGTGTCAGCTTTCGATTTCAATCATGAAAATGGATTCAGAGTGGTCAAATTAGGTAATGGTGAATTTTTGGCGCAAAACAAAGCACTTTCAAAAATTAGGTCAAAACCTATATAAGGATGAAAAGGTCTTTTTCAAATCATTTCAACCTTTGACTTTGTGAGAATTGAGCTCTGAGTAAAAGAAAAAATGGTGGTCCCCTATAGCACTCACCGATTCGAGCAATTGAGGAGACACAGCCGACCTGCAGCATACAGACCTCTAGTAAGTAATCAACAAACCTCTCCGTAATTCAAATTTTATCAATTTCTGTTGATTTTTCTTCATTTTTTCACATTTTTTAGAATTGAGTCACGGGTCTTCGCACGAAGAAGTAGTTTCTTCGCGTGCCCCGAAGGGAAATATCGCGCAAAGAAACTGCATTTTGCGCCATTTGATGAGGAATCTCGTGTGGGAAAGTACCCATGTTCGCATGAGAAACCCTTCTAGAGGGTGTTTTCTCGTGCGACTGAGCATTAAAGTTCACGTGAAAGGTCAATGTCACGCGATTCAAAGAACTTCGCGCTAAAGAGAACTTCTTCACGCAAAAATCTGCTTCTTCACATGGGAAAAAGTGATCAATATGAACATGAAATCAGTCTGCATCGCGTCCACTAGCTTTTGCATTAGCATTGTTATTATCTGTAGGATGTCTTGAATGCTTTATTATCTCATTATGCTTTGATTATCTCAGATTACTGATCATGCTATGTTGTTTGTATGTCTTGCAAGTTGACTTTCCAGACATTGTGTTCAGATCGCACCACCCGGCCATCAGTAGGTTGGTATCACAGTTGGATGATGCCGAGACAGCACATATAGGCACTTTGGGATTGAGCTCACTATGTGATGTACCTGATATTTGGGTAAATCACGGATTGCTAGGAGCCTTGGTCAAGTGTTTCCATTTCGAAATGAACACATTCCATTTACCATAGGGGGAGATGACTGTTACTCCCGAGGATATATACCGGATCCTGAGGATACCTTTCCATGGTGTCCGAGTAGAGTATGAGACACAGCCCAGGTTAGGGACAGCAGCATTGAGGGAGGTCTTTCAGGATGACCTCATTATGGGTAGGGCGATCCCATGGGAGGATCTGATTAGTGAGTACAGTCTAACCCACAGGTTTCCCGTGGTTCTAGCATGCTTCCTTGGGTGCTACCTGATGCCGGATCATGGACAGCACGGTCTAGAGTGTGGCTAGGGTAGGATGTTGTAACTGATGCTAGCATGACCTCGACATTATGGATGGGGTCAGTGTATGTTAGCACAAATGTATCATGAGATGCATGAGATCGCCTATTGAGAGGCGAAGAGCATGGTCACAGGGGTATTTGTACTACAGGTATGGGTCTGGGAGCATCTTTCTGTTACCAAGCCTATATGTGAGGATATGAGGCAGCCATTAGAGCCTTATATTTACCGATACAGGGGGATGATTACCCAACCTGCACTAGGTAAGGTTGATCAGTGACGAGCCCAGCTCAATGATTTAGTAGTAGTGGTTTGGAGGCCCTTGAGACTTACAGAGGCCTGGGATGATGCGGTAGAGTAGCTGATTCATATGTTCTATTCACATGCAATGATTGGGCGCACGATCACTATTATTGAGAGATTCCCGCAGAAGCGGGTATGGTGGCAGTTCGGCTGACCACAGGACATATCACAGGAGTACATGGCATACGCCAGATTTATTGATGAGGTTCAGAGGGGCTAGCTTACGAAGCTAGACCAGGGCCGCACCATGATAGATATTCATGCATTGGTCCTAGTACAGTGGGATTACCTGTGAGATGTGGCAGATGGCAGCGTGACTGTCGAGCATAGAGAGAACTTTGTGACCCACCCCTTTCCTAGATTCACAGACCCAGTGGGCATAGCAGACCACAGGCATTTGGTACCTCCATAGGTCATACAGCCACAAGTTATTCATCCATAGGTATAGCAGATGTCGATGCCCCCACCACAGTAGAGGGCATAGTCAGGATTACAACAGGGTCCCCGACCTCAAACCGTGCAAGTAGACATCCCCACATGACATATGGGGATGGATGTAGGGGCTAGTGGAAGTGGTAGCATGAGACAGTCATAGAGACAGATTGCAGAGTAGATAGCTGAGGAGAAGCAAGTACCCCCACAGGAGGAGGTACAGTAGGATGATCCTATGCAGGAGGATCAGCAGGCGCCGGACATAGCACATGATTCGCAGCAATGATCTCGAGAGAGAGTTAGACAGCTCAAGAGATAGGTTGGGGACCTGACCATATAGTTGGCCATCTAAGACGCATGACTATTGGACAGAGATCGGGAGATACAGGATCTCCAAGAGTAGCTTCGGGCATCTCAGGAAGATATTTGCCACCAGATGGCTTGAGCGGCGTGTTACTATATGTCGTATATAGGTGCGGTGCCTAATGAGGCATCCCAGGTGGCGAGATTCTCCACCTATGCTAGAGGGTCAGAGGGTGCATAGGCACCACCTCCACCAGATAAGGCCCCACCTCCACCTCTTCCAGGTGATGAGGGAGAGGGCCAGAGTTAGGTTTTGATAGATAGATAGATGAGATCATAGGATATATCTGATGCATTGGCATCCTTGTATTATATCACCATTTTGAGATAGATCATGCTTGAGTAGCACCATTTTATATTTGTATCGACACATTGGATATATATATATATATATATATATATATATGAGCTCGTCTTTTGGTATCATCACATATTATATATTGTCTTTATGAGATTTCCTATATGCTTAGATGGTTAGATGGTTAGATGGTTAGAATGTATGCAAATGTTTGAATATATGTAAATGTATGAGATGCACATGTATGAACGTAAAGATGTATGTATGTAAATGAAATTTGTAGATGAGAAATGTAAATGCAATGTATAGATGATAATGAGTTATGAATATGCATAAGTATATGGCACTAACATCTCATGTAGGACAACAAATGCTAACCAAAAGATCATGTGAAGAATCGAGAGCGAGGACCGAACACTTATGCAGTCATGATGAAACTAGGACAATGAAGAAGAACTCTCCAATGTATGAACCCAGGAGAATGCAAAGAAAAGAACATTGAATCACTGCCACCATGCAAGTCTTAGAATGAAAATGCAATCCTATGCTAGATGCAATATGAAAGTGCAATTCTAGGACATGGTTGTGAGACCCATCGTATATTTATCATCATTGAGCATTTTATTATTATTTTTTTGGAACGGCAAAGTCGATACAACCCTCACTGGTGCCACAATGCAACCATGAGGATATGAATATGACCTGCATCGGATAAAATGTAGGAAATGAATGTAAGCACCAGGGCACAAAAGCTAAGTTGACCTGAACATTGTTTCCAGTTAATGTTGCAAGAGTACACTAGTATTGAGGCATTCAAAGCCAAGATAGCCATGAGTGAGATCATGCGTAAACAAACAGATCAATAAAAAACAAAGAAAATAACAAACAGAGCAACAACAGTCAAGGAGGTAGAACCGACCTCACCATGGCATACAAATAAACAAGATCGAGGGATGTGAGGCTGTTCCACCTTAGTGTGGGAGCTCTTATCACATACACCCTGTTTGTTTGACATCTATAGATCATTAGGACTACACCAACAAGCAGTAGAAAAAGAAAATGTCAATGAAATCCATGAGAATAGATAGCATACAAAGAAATATTCAAGCATAGCTTAGCCAGTTTCAAAGTTTTGCGAATGTGTTCATGTTTAGAGGTGTTGAAAAACACCATTGTTCTTGTGAGTGCATTGTGTTTGATTGTTATCGATAGATGTTTACGTTTGAGATATATGATGTGTGTTAAAAAACATAGACATGTCCAAAGATAGTGTTAAAAAACACTATTTATGGTGGTGTTGAAAAACACCAGTTTGTGTCAGTAGCGAGTAGTCCTTGAGAAGTGACAAGATTACTGACTCAGGTGTAAACCAAAGATGTGATCAAATGGGGGACCCATGCCCCCAAGTAATGATGAATGATGTGACATATCTTGTGAGGACAAACCAGATGTGAATGCCCCTAGGCATATGGTGTTGAATAAATGTCAAGTCAGAAGGGTTCACAAAGGAACCAAAGTGTCACAAAAGTGACCGAAAGATATGTACAAACTAAAGAATAGAATCGTCAAGACCAAGTATCGATAGATAGAGAATTCAAGGATAACTCCAGCTATAATGAATGTGAGCAATCTCAATAGAATAGTGATAGTAGGTAGACGTAGTGAGAACCACTAGTGACTGACATGAGCAAGACGCTCAAATGAAGCAATCATAGTAATAGCTAGACATCAGTAGGAAGACGTAGTGAGAACCACTGGTGACTGATGTTTAGGGAGATTCTCAAGGAAATAAAACTCAGTATAAGCTAAGTGATAGTAGGCAAACGTAGTGAGAACCACTGGTGACTATCACAAAGAAGATCCAAAAAATATAATAGGATAGTGCCCCCCCTAGATCAGGAGGGTTTTTTTGAGATTATGACCAGTTTCAATCTATGTGAGTTGGTGTCTTGACAGGAACTCAAAGAAAATGAAAGCAGGAAGCATGAAAGTAGTAATGCAGGAAAGCAAATGCATAAAGCCAAGTGGTGTTGCAATAGATATAGCATTATGGAACAAGAGGTGCCTATTTACCAGGTTTTCACCTTCTTGGCAGAAATTATTTTTTGCTACCATGATGCCTGTTTACTAGGTTTTCATCAATGGCACTTTTTCTCTTTTTCTCTTTTTTCGTATTTTTCAATTTTTTAATTTTTTTGTATTTTTGGAATATATGATTTTTTTTGGAGATACATCAAAGCACCTATCGCTAGGTTTTCACTAAGATGATCATTTTTTCAAGACTTTTTTAGATTTTTAGGATTTTTTCAGGACTTTTGTATATACATGAGCACACTGAAGATGTCTCAGCTGTAGAACCGCTTCAGATGAAGAGCGTTGATGGGCTCTTTGAGTTGTTCTCCTTCAGTAGTAGAAAGTCAATAGGTACCAGACCCAAACACTATAGTAACAATATACAGACCAAGCCAATTTGGTTCAAACTTCCCTTTCTGAATCCGATGTTGTTGATTCTTTGGGTTCTCCCTCAGAACGAGGTCACCCTCTTCGAAATCCCTTGATCTGACCTTCTTGTTATAGCTCTTGGACATCCTTTTCTGGTATGCTCTAAGGTGATCGAACGCCACTTGGTGATGTTCATCAAGTAATTCTAGCTCTTGTAGCTGAGATATTTTGTTGTCTTCATTAGTAATAAGGCCTTTTAGGGAGACTCGCAGAGAAGGAATCTAGACCTCAATGGGTAACACAGCATCTGCTCCATAAACCAAAGCATAGGGTGCAGCCCCTATTGGTGTTCTGATGCTTGTCCTGTATGCCCAAAGAGCTAGATTTATCTGGAGGTGCCAATCTCATCCAGATTTATGCATTGTGCGATGCAGGATTTTGAGGATTGTCTTATTGGATGCTTTTTCCTATCCATTACCCTGAGGATAATAGATGGAAGACCAATGTTGAGTAATTTTAAACTTAGAGCATAGCTCTATCAAATCCTTGTTTTTGAATTTTCCCCCATTATCAGTGATTATTGCTGAGGGTACACCATGCCTATAGATGATGTAGTTGAGAACGAACATAGCTACTATTTTTCCATTGGCAACGGTGAGAGGGACTGCCTCTACCCACTTAGTAAAATAGTCCATAGCTATGATTATAAACTTATGTCCATTGGAGAATGAGGGGTAAATCTGACCCACCAAGTCAAAGGCCCATTGTTGAAATGGCCAGAAAGTAATGAAGGGAATAAGCTCCTTGGCAGGAGCATGAATCAGATTACCATGTAGTTGACATTGTTTGCAAGACTTAGCAAACTGTGTAGCTTCCTTTTCCATATCTGGCCAATAGTAACCAGCTCTAATAAGTTTACGGGCCAATGTCAGGCCGTTAGAGTGAGACCCACAGATGCCTTCATGCACCTCTACTAACACTCATTTGGATTCATCGGGTTCTAAACACCTAAGGAGGGTACCATCTAGAACCTATGGGACCATTTCCTTTATAGCCAAAACATTGCATAATAGATAAACCTTTGCCATATTTTTTAGGTTTGATGTCATAAGGAGGAATGGTTTGTTCAGAATTGTCTTCTCCTTTATAGATGCAAGCTTTGATAGCTTTGTTTTCAGCTTCTTCTTCTAATGGTACTGTGGCTTGTACAAAGGTACCACCATACTTTGTTGGAGGAGGAACCGTAGAAGGTTTAGTGATTTTAGAAGGTCTCCCAAAAGAGTGTGGAGACAAAGGAAAAGATGTAATAGATAGCACAGGTTCAATCTAATATCCTCCCATATCAGTTTCTTTGAGTGTCAAACTCTTTTCCATTTCTTTTAATTTATTCTCAAGGAGTTCAATAAATTCTTTGTTGTTAGGCACAAAGATGTCAGCAAATTTTGTGAGGGCATTTCAATCATAGCATGTATTAGCAGGTATAGTCACTTCAGATCCTTGAAATGGGAACTTAATGCACCGATGGTATGTGGAAGGGACAGCCTGCATTTCATGGATCCATGTCCTTCCTAACAGAATATTGTATGACAAAGGTATGCCAAGCACTTGACAGATAACATCTCGTTCAACAGGACCAACTCTTATTGGCAACACAACTATCCCCTTGGATTTACGTTCTTCCTCATCATAGGCCTTAATAGTAATCTTTTTGCAAGCATCAATGCAATCTTTTCCATAGCCTAACTCAATAAGGAAACTAGCAGAGAAAATATTGAGGCCAGCACCGTTATCTATGAGAACACAGTGAACATGCTTGGGACCAATCATCACTTCAATGTGCAGCGGCTTATTATGCAGGTGAGTCAAAGAATGGTCGTCTTCCTCAGAGAAACACAAGTAATGTGAGGAGGTCAAGTGACCTACCATTGATTGAAACCAGTCAAGATCAAGATCTTTTGGGACATTTGCCTCAGTGAGGGCTTTGTCTAGGATTTCCCTATGAGCAGGGGAGATTTTTAGAAGCTCAAAAATAGTTATCTGAGCATTAGTATGTTACAATTGATCAAGAATGCTGTAATTGGAAGCATTAGATGAGGAACCCACTTTTGGATTCTTATTGGTAGAGTCAACCTTAGCTTTGTCTAAAGGTTGAATTGACATAGACAGATAAGGCTCAGGGCCTTTGATGATGATCTTAGCATGAGATTGAGTAACAACATTAGTGTTGACTTGAGACTGCACTTGTTCAGAAGAAGGAGGTGTAGACCCTCGCAAAATGAAAGGTGTTTTAGAATTGGAAGTATCTTCCTTTCCCTTGAGAATGATTATGTTACAATATTCAGCATCAACAGGTTCAACCATATTAATGACATTGTCATTATTGGTGTATGTATAGATGACCTTAGCATCAGTATTTTTGCCTTTAGATGATTCACCTTTTCCATGAGGAGGAAATGGATCTTTGAAAGCTTGGTGATCATAATTTTTGTTGTGACCTCCCACAACAATAACCTCACTATCAATGAGATCCTAGATTCTATGTCGTAATTTAAGACAAGTAGTCATTTTATGACCTTTGTTTTAGTGAAAATCACAATAACCGGATTCATTCCACCAAGAGGGTCTTGGTTGCAGATCATAAGGTCATGAATTATCCAATGGAGTGAGTAAATGGTTGTCTGCAAGAGTCTTGTAAACTTCCTCAAGAGGTTCTCCTAAAGGTGTGAATTCACGCTTGGGTCTAGGAGCCCAAGGTTTAGGTCCAGAAAATTGTGAAGTACTTGGTTTAGAATCTGCCGTAGCCTTTTCAGTGGCTTTGGCAGCTTGCATCATGGTAGTGAGATTAAAGGCAGCCTTTGAAGGCTTAGGAGTCACATTCTCTACAACGCCATCATTCACAACATTTTGGTTCTTGTTGGGAAATTTAGACTTATCTTTGCTTGAGGAAGAAGACCCTTGTTTATTTTCCTTGTGTAAGATCAATTCTCCTTTCTTGATCATAAATGTCTCGATTCTTACATCATGTTTAATCATGTCATCAAAGGTTAGAGGACCTTGTAGCTATACTTGATACCCAAAGTTGGGGAGAAGATTATCGAGAAAGATGTCCAACTTTTTGGATTTGGGAATCTTGCTAGAATATCGTGTATAGAGTTGTCTCCATCTTTGGAGAAATGCCAAGAAGGATTCCCCATGATTTTGTTTAAAATTGCAAAGATCTCATATATGAACTAGATGTTGGATGTTGTGAGAATAGTGTTGCAGAAACAAATTGGCAATTTTGTCAAAAGTTTTGATGCCAGTTGGTAGTCTAGAGAACCATTCCATAGCTGATCCTCCCAAAATACGTGGGAAAAGATGCATGAGATAGGTTGTGTCATGTATGAATTCCATGGAAAGAGCACCAAACTCTCTCAAATGGTCTTGAGGATCATATGTACCCAAGTATTTGTCATATTTAGGAAGCTCAACTCCTTTGGGAAAAGGAGGCATGTGAAGATCTTTATCAAATGGGAAAGGACAGATGCTTTCTAGTGTGAATTGTGTAACAGGTTTGTCTTTCCCTTTCAAGAGTTTAGAGAGTTGCTCTTGCATGGTTTGCATTTCTTTTTGCAAGCAAGAGTTTTCAATTTCTTCCTCTTTCTCAATAAGTGTCTCTACCTTGTAATCAAAGGGAAGTTTGGTACCTTGGGTGGCAAATTCAAGAAGGTATTTCTCCTTCTCTTCTTTCATTATGACTGCCATCATTTTCATGAAGTTTTTATTATTGCGGGCCTCTATGATATCCCCTTGGGTTATCTCCTTCTCTTCTTGATGAGGAGGGTTTTCAGTCTGGTTGAAACAGGGTCCACCCAGTTGACTATGATCTATCATATTGCTAGAATGCAAGGATTCAAGGTGTAAAGATTTGGTGTAAAAATATTGAGTGTTCTCTAAATATGGGTCTTCTTGGAACAAAGGATTTCAAACCCTACTAAGATCCACTGGAAATGAGTGTTTATTGTAAATTCAACATACCGGGGAAGGAGATCGAGATGATTCCTCACTAGATGTGGCCAGTAATGGTATGGAAAGTACAGATTCATCTTGATTGATTGAAGAAAATGTTTTTCCACTTCGAGTTATGACAGTCATAGACAAAGTTTTGAACAAGGAATGTGAACTAGGACCAAACTTGAAACTATATCAAAGTAATTGCATAGAACGTGCCAACAGATGAAGTGTCCTTGGTGCAAATCATCAAAGATGAGGCTAGAACAGCCAAGATATGACTATTGTGACACAAGGCATGACAAAACAGATGAAAGAGATCAAAAAGACATGAGACAAGACCAGTTTAAGAAAGAATCATGTAGTTCTCAACCCAAGAAACCAAGTTTCAAACTGTGTGAAGATGGATGGCAGAAAAATAGACCCATATGAGAGACCATATTTGACATAAATACACCTGACTGACAGATTTTAGCTCGTTGTTTTGGACAAAAGACTCCAATTTTGCGCGAAGAAATGCTCTGTCGCGCGACTTTTCTCACTAGCCTGTGTGAAACTTTGCAGTATTCGCGTGAAGAATGACACCAATTTGACAGAATTAAAAGTGATAGAATAATGGTACTATTGCCAAATGTCACACAACAGTGTATTTTGTATCGCGCGAAGATATGCAGTAAAGCATGCGAAGATTGGGAAATGTCGCATGAAACTATGCAAATGTTGAAAAAAGGACGTTTACAGAATCAGACTATTGAAACTAGTTTGCATTTACAGAGATAAAACCATGTTATTTTATGACAGATAGTTCAAGTTACATACTATTTTGGACATGTTCAATATTGACAGTTTGTGTGTTTTGACGATAGTTTCGATTCTTCAAATGATACACCCACACAAAACACATTAAACAGAATGTTTGTAGTACCAGAACAAGAACATCACAATCCTAAGATAGCCAGGAAAATATCTATTGAATCCCCACTTGAACTGAATTTTAGCTACGCTTACTCTTAGCGGACAACTTAGAATCTTGGAAGCACGGGCTCCTCCTTACATATGCACTCACTTCTCAAGCATACCAATCTTTGAACCCCAAAGGAATTGCTTCCCAAAGGGTTGTTATCTCTACTAAAAGCCATAAAAATGTGGGGCATCTTAGTCAGTCCCTGACCTTCTGCACCAATAGATAGAGGGTTTTTGTAAAACTAGAACAACAGTTTGTAGTAAGGTCATCTGTTCAGGTGGTTGTGATCAAGTCATTTTCCCAATAAAGGGGGCTCTCCCAATCCTTTCAAAGCAAGGCTTTCACCTTAACAATGTTGGGACTTTAACGCACCAGTAGGGTACAAGAGGAGATTTTAGTTGCCACAATGAATACACATCTATCTATTGTGACATTAATCACAATAGCATTTTTTTTATACCGGTTTGGAAGGGATTGGCTTTAGCCTATTACCGGTTGGGCATCCACTCTCACCGGCTCTGCTAAAGCTCTCGGGAGGTAGCCAGCCACTCTAGAAGAATCACATAAATTTATCTTACACCCAAGATCCATAAAGGCAAGGGGAGAGGATACGTTCATGTAGTTCTTAGGATTACAATCTAAAAAACACTTCAATCACGCAAGACAATGATTCATTTTAAGCACCAACTGAAGTGTGTTTTAACTACTAAAAATAGACATAGGAATTTGTGAAAACATGCAAGGTCTTCGAAAAACATCCTGCAATAAACCCATTAGTATTATGTAATGCCTTTCTTCATATCAGCGTCCTGCAATAAACATTTCAGAGGTTTATGATGGCTTTTCTTTATCTCAGCGTCCTGCAAACCACTGTTATGCTATTTCAAAAGATAAAATTAGAGAGACACAGATGTCAGAAAATAGCAAGTGGTTAGAAAACCGAGGTAATAAAATATCAAAATGAGAGCTCTTGAATGTAATTTTGTGTGAAGATGTATGCTAGATTGCATGAAGAAGTGCTGCAAGCCACACGAAGAACTAGAAAGTTCACGTGAGAACTTGTATGGAAGTATGGACAGAATGTAAAAAAATGAAAAAGATGAAATGAAATGAGGCCAAAATAGAATTTGCGTACCCCTTGGTGGGGGCAAGAAATGTATGTGGTAAATTTGGCCTTGTTAACTCACCGTACACTTCAACATAGTCCTTCTTCACCAGGTACACACAAGACTGAATATGAGATTATTCATCCTGTCTATCTGTGTGATTTGACCTATTGCCTTCTATCCAGACGGGGTTTTTGAAATAGCTCTTAGAACGAGAATCTCACAACCATAGACCAATCTAAGAATGAAGGATTTTTCTCCATGAATGCAATACAATGCAAGATTATCCTAAGAATTGAAAGATGTGAGCTTAATCTAAGACATGATTTCAATGCAATTATTCTAGAGGTTGAAACTATTCTATTGCAAAAATGAAATTATGCTATATGAGATTATCAAGAAATGAGACAATAATTCAGTATTCTAACAATGCATAAAAATGAGTGGAGGTTTGAATGAGAGAATGAGAGTTCTTTTATAGACTCAGAGGTTTTTTAGAATGGAAAGTTTCCTCTTTTGAAATAAAACAGATAGAAAAGCCAGTTTAAATAGAAAGCTTTATTCAAAAGAATACAATAAATTATTTTATTTCTGATTTAACTATTTTCTTTCTTTGATTTAATTAGGTTTTATTTGAATTTAATTGTTTTCTTTCTCTTTAAAGCACAATTAATTCAAAATTCTATTTCTGAACAGAGATAAGATTTTTGAGAGAATATTTAATTAAATTAAATAAATATGACCTCATAATTGCTTTTTCTCAATTATCTGAATAATTAAATTCAATTATTGAAAATGAGGATATTTATTTAATAATTAAATATCATATAATTCCTTTTTCATGTGTCTTTAGCTAAAGAGGGCGAATTTAATTTAATTTAATTAAAGTGCTAGGACTTTATTAATTAAATTAATTTGATCATAAGGTTTGTTTAACCAAATAGGTATTTAGGAATTAAATATGATGTATGATTAATGCAAATTTAGGATTTTCTATATTTGACTCTTAGGTCGAGTAGAGTCAATCAAAACTCAGAATTGCCTAGTACAATAGGACTTTGGTGATCTAGAAGAATGACAATCGCAACAAAATTGGTTAGGGTTTCAAGATGCCAATTTTGGGGTGTTACAAAAATAAATGGTGTTACCCAATGGGTTATGAAGTCAGTTCATAATGTCTAACTATGTAGATTGAACATGTCTTGGCATCTGAAGTAGATACATCTGAGGAGAGATGGGGCACATATGAATAAAAAATAGCTAAAGTCAGA
Organism: Thuja plicata; assembly: GCA_018584345.1. NCBI lineage: Eukaryota > Viridiplantae > Streptophyta > Pinopsida > Cupressales > Cupressaceae > Thuja > Thuja plicata. Next base: position 25,240 of record MU223926.1, on the reverse strand, counting down.
GAAGAGAATACTAGAGGTATGAGGAAAAGAAAAGTAGAAAACATTATTGATGACTATGGAGCTAAGGCGGGTTTAACCAAAGAAGAGATGATAGAAGTAAGGAAGAATATAGCAGAGAGATCTTCTGGGTTAGCAAGAACTTCTATTACAGCCCTTTCACCTCTAGAGATTGAGCAGGTAGTTACTCCACCTTCTACAATAATTGATGTAACCACCCCTTCACCACCAAAGAAGACATCATAGGAAGAAATAGTAAAGCTAGTACCTCAAAGAAACACAAGATCCACTAAAACGGATTCACCTCCTAAGGAACAGAGGACTGGAGGATAAGAGAAGAAAACCAAAAAAGAGACCACAAGTGATAGACATGTATGGAAGCCTGATTTGAAGATGTTGGAGAAGAGAGATATTGATCAAGGGAAGCTATTTTTAGTGGAAAAATACTATGAAAGATATGAGGAATCTGATAAACTAAAGATTGAATCCATAGTAGTAAATCATTTACTTGTTTTCAAGAAGAATCTACTAGAGTTAGAGGTAAATATAGTTGAGGAACTATATGGTAGATTGGAAATTAAAAAACAACTTGCACACATTGAACATGAGGCTATAAGAAATCAAGCTATTGACGACATGTTGCCAATAGTTTCAATAAAAGAGAGAAAGAATATTGGGAGAACTCAAACCCTTGTTGAGAACCAAAGCAAGATTAGTAAAAATTATGGGTAGGAAATATGAAGAAGTCCTAGAGGAGACTTAGAAGGAACTAGATCAAATACTTATGAGTGATATTCCTGAGAACACTCCACCTACTAAACATACTATGCCTACACCTATAGGAATTGGTGAGTGTTCTAAGGTAGCTGAGGTAAGTTTTGAGAAGACATCATGCAACCAAATTTCTATATTTCTGGTGTGTCTGTGACCCTTGACACTTCACTTGATGAGAAGGAACCATTTACAGGAAATACTGACAACACAATGGCAGATGAAGTGGAAGAACATAAAATGGAAGAACAGAAAGAGGAAGAACAGAGAGAGGAAGAGAAGAAAGTCAAAACTGAACAGAGAAATGAGACAGATGCAGCAAAAGAAGAAGAGGCAAGAGTTGAGGTAAAACATGAACCTGACACATATACTACTCTATTGTTGGCAAGTAAGGATAAAACCTTAAGTACTGATGTTGACAGTATGGATGAGGATGAATTGATGAGATTATCCTTCATTGAATTCACAAAAGAAAAATAAAGATCTGAACAGAAAGGAGATAAGAAGACTAAGGCAATCACTAGAGTAGTCAATACTGTGAAAAAACTTCTCCCAGTACCTATTGTATTTCAAGGAAAGGATGTGGTAGAGAATCTGAGTTTGGCACTAGATGAATTTGATGGTCACTATGAGTCTTTAGTGAAGATTTATGAAGAGAAGGCAGAGAAGAATTATCAAGAGAAGAAGTTAAAGAAAGTTTTCCAGTCTATTTCATGGGACTTGGGCATTTTGAGATCAGCTACATCAAAGGCCAAAAGTTGTGTCACACATGGAAGGATGCTATACAGCTATTGTATAAATCCTATCAAACATATTCAGAATATTGAAGATATTTTAGCAAAAGGGCTACACTAAATAGTATGATGGACAGTTGTGAGACCTCCACACAATCTATATTAGAGATGGACATATAAATAATAAATATCTATGACAAGATGAATGTATTGGATATTGAGAAAGGGAGAGTAATGACAAGATTTGGTCTGCTGAAGAGTCTAATCACTCCTAAGCTATCAATTCTTCAAGTTCATTTATCTGATATGGATAAGACTGTAGAGTCATTGACACATTCTATTCCCACAGACCTAAAGGTAGTAGAGACATCATCATATGCACTGAATGGACTAATTCATGTTAGTCAGTTGTTGATTGATTCATGGAACACAGAAGTGAAGATCATGTAAGACACCTCCCAGGATGTACTTAAACTCGTGAGCAAGCACTGAAATTCTACATTTTTGTAAGTTTTTGATACACCTTTGTCATTTTTGTCAAAGGGTAAGAAGAGAAGAAAAATGAATTAAGGAGAAAAGAAATATATATATATATATATAAAGAGAAAAAGAGAAGAGACAATTTTGCGTTGGGACACTTAGTCATTTTTTGCTTAGTGTTGCCATCAATGCCAAAGGGAGAGATTGTTGGAAAGTGATAGTTTTTGGTATGGTATGAGAAACTTATGGGTTTTCATTTATGGAAACACATCTAATAAATTGATTTGTTGGAATGAAGTTCTATTTTGGAGATACACTCTTCAAAATGACTAAGTACAGAAGAAGAAATATAGAGTATAACAGTATTGTTTTGAACAGCGAAGATCGAGTACGATGTTTTATGAATGACAAGCTTAGAGGAAGATACTATGGAGTATGTACAATCTCCACCTAAGATCAATTTGGTTTTTGAGATTATTACAGTGAGTTAGAGAAATTTAAAGACATGTGTAGACATCTAAACAATGTAATAGAGTAGTTGTACAAGTAGTGATGAATCAAGGAGTATGTTGTGGACTCCTAGCAAGATGAGTTGAATTATTATTTTGGATAACCTATATTTTGGTTTTGTAAGAGTGTCGACTTCATATTTACTCTTTATATTATTAATTATATTTTTTATTGAGAGATGACTATGTGATAATAATAATTTAGAGAGATGACTTGATGATGACAAAGATATATATATATATATATATATATGAAGACTTTTTGTAAAGAGAAGAGATGATATGATGAGATAAGAAAGGATATGTATGTATGAAAATAGAAGATGCAAGAGAAGAGGTTGACATAGATAAATGAAGAGCTATGATAGGAACTATCTAAGCATTGAAGATGCTTGTTTTGTTCATTACTGAGAACACTTTGTAATAGAATTTTTGTTGTAAGAGTTGTAAGCTCAATTGGCCCCTAACAGGGTGTTGTATACCTTTAACAAGGTTGTTATTCCTTTAAAAAGGAAATGTACTATGTAATATTCAGCTCCTAACAGGGCTAGGTCTCCTAACATGGACATTATACTTTAGGGCATGCTTGTGGGTACCATCCCCACCGGGGTTTTCCCTTGGCCAATGTTTCCTCGACAATAAGTAATGGTGTTATGAGTTCTGTGTTATTTTCTTATGTTCTTTTCATTTTTGTAATTTTATGGTTTATTTGGAATTGGTTTAAGTTTAATTTAAAGTGATGTAATACTAATTCACCCCCCCTCTTAGTATTAATCATTCCTAGAAAAGATATGTAGTGAATTGATTCATGACATAACTATTTTGGACAATTCTGGTGTTATCCATGTTATGGAGAAGAACACAAATAAGCAAGTAGAAACCCTAACTAATTCTAGATGGGAAAAGAGGGTGATGACCATAGCCGACATCTTTCAACAAGATGTGAGACTATTTTCTATGATTCTTGGTTACAAAATCCACTATAGTAGTCGACCTAACTCAGTATCAGTTGGAGTCATTATGATGGCATATATAATGGTGAAATAAAATGTCAAATACAACCTATGCGAAGTACTTGCACAATAGTTTATAGAAAATGTGAGGCAGATAAATTGAGATAAATCAAAGGCATTCAGGTTTGGGTCATTGTTAATACACATGTATATCCTCATTGTACATAAATTCCCTAGTATGCACCCTAGAGCTTGGAAGGATAATGAACCTACTGGTATTCAGATTACAAACAGCTACAAGAGATAGAACAGTACTTGGGTTGATGGAGAACTATTTGGTATGATCAATATTCTACAGAGATAAATGAAAGAAAGGGTGAGGATACCTAAAGAGATGGTAGAAAAGTATAAGGATACAATTCATTTCATGGTTGAAACTGATTGTGTGTGCTTTAAGGATGTGGAACCAAGGATGAAATGGTGTTACCCTATAGGGTATGAAGTTAGTTCTGAGGTCTTATCAATGCAAGTAGAACATGTAATATCCTCATAAATTGATCCATCTGAAGAAAGATGGGGGGCATATGAAGATAAATATTCTAAGATAAGAGAAGAACTGACTAAAGTATCAAGAAAAAGGAAAGTAGAAAAATTTGTGGATGATCTAGCAGAAAAGGTTGGTATTAATAAGGAGAAGATGAAGGAGATAAGGACAAAGATGACTAAGAGTTCTTCTGGATTGGCGAGCACTTCCCTTGAAACCCTTCCACCTCCTGAAACTGAAAATGCTACAAGTCCACCTCCTATTGTTGTAGATGTGCATGATACTACACCTAAACCAACCAAAAGGACATGGAGGATAGAGAAGACAGTAGAGATCCATGCAAAGAGGACAAGGTCCTCCAAAAAAAATTCACCACCAAAGAAGAAGAGGACTAAGGAAGTAGAAGAGAAGAAAGTAGAGGAAGAGAAGAAATTAGAGGTAAGACAGCTATGGAAACTAGATCTAAAGATGCTCTCAAAGAGAATTATTGAATAAGGAAAGCTTAGTTATTTTCCCAAATATTATGATAGGTATGATGAGAAAGATAGGATTATGATTGAAGATTATGTCATAGATCATATACTTGCATTCAAGAAAAATCTACTTGAGATAAAAGGTAGTATTCCCAAGGAATTATATGAGAAATTGGAATTTAGAAAACAATTAGCACTGACAGAGGATGACCAGATAAGAAGGAAAGTGATAGATGGTATGCTACCTATTGTATCTTATGATGAACATGGAAGGATTCTTAAAGCAATAAAACTATTATTGAGAATTAAAGCTAGGCTAATAAAGATAATGGGAAGAAAATATGATGAAGTCATAGAGGACACACATAAAGCTATTGATAAGGTTCTATTGGAAGTTGATCCTGAAAACCCATCACCTCCTAAGCACAAGGCTACTAAGCCTAAAACTATTCTTAGAGGAGAGTCATCCAAGATCACTGAAGTAAATATTGATACATCTAAGGATGTAGAAGATAACAATCAATTTATCAGTAGAGTAAAGCAACAAGACTTCTTTTTTGTTGGTGTGCATGTGTCTTTGAACACCTCGTAGGATGAAAGTGATCATTTTCAAGGGAAGGAGGATATTGTTACTCGTATTGATGGAAGTGATGAACTAAATGTGACTGAGAAGAAAGTTGACACCATAGAAGAACAGAAACAGAGTACAGTAGAGGAAGTTAAGGAAGCAAAAATTAAAGTTGAAGTTAAGCAAGAAACGCCTATATCTATTTCTTTATCTTTATTTTTGTCAATTCAAGATATGAATTTAAACACTGATGTAGAAAGTATGGATGAGGATGAACTAATGAAGCTATCTTATATAGCCTTTACCAAAGAAAAAGAGAGATCTAAACAGAAAATAGAGAAAAATTTAAGGATAATGGAAAGAGCAGTTGATACTATAAACAAACTCCTACCCCTACCTTTCACTTTCCAAGGAAAGGATACATCAGAGAACCTGAACAAAGAATTAGATGACTTTGATATTCACTTTGAGTCTTTGGACAAGATTGCAGAAGTGAGAGCAGAACAGAAATACTTGGCAAAGAAACTTGAGAAATTATGTAAGTCTATTACATGGGACTTGGGCATACTAAGTAACACTATTTCTAAAGTGAAGACATGTATTAGACATGGAAGGAAGTTATATATTTACTGTATAAAACCCATCAAACATCTATATAATATTGAAGATATTATTGCTAATAATAGAAATACTTTAGATAAACTGACACACAGTTGTGAGTCCTCCTCACATACTATCGTAGAGTTGGATAAGGAAGTTTCTAGACTATTGGACACAATCAGTGTATTGAAAATAGATAAAGGGATAGTAATAGGAATATTTGGTGTGTTGAAGAGTTTAATCACTCCTAAACTATCAATTATTGAGAAAAACCTTTCTAACATGGAGACAGAAGTGAAGGCACTCATAGACAATATGCATACATAACTAAAGGGAGCTGAGAAATCATCATTTGCACTAAATGGACTGATCCATGTGGGTCATATTTTGGTAAAGACATGGACTACAGAGGTGGAGATCATGGAAACCTCTTTCCAAGATGTACTTCACATGGTTTGAATTTTAGTGAGAAGTTGTTAAATTTTGTTGTGTATATAGATATTGTCTCTTTTTTGGTGCACATTTTCCATTGATGTCAAAGTGGGAGTATTATGTATGAAAATATAATGGAGAATGTAATGTGTACCTAGTCAAGAATTCAGTATTGACCACTTAGTAATTTTTCACTAAGTGTTTCCATCAATGCCAAAGGGGGATATTGTTGGAAAGTGGCCCATTTAGGATTCCATAGAGGTTTTCATTTATGGAAACACTACTCATCTATACGGTGGCTTCGAGTACAACATAGTTTGGATATTCAGTCTTGTAAAAATGACTAAGTCCATAATGTAGTTTACAATGAATAGTCACACAGGTTTTGTCATCTAGCAGAGTATATGAAGATCTAAGTCATGAGATCTTAGAGGCACACATTTTAGGATATAGTATACCTTCATTTAAGGTTGCCTGTGTTTTGGATTTGATCACTGAGAGTTATAGAATTTTGAAGACAAACAAAGAAAGTATAGCAGCATAAAAAGTAGTTGAATGGTCACAATGATCAAGGGAGTAATTAGTGGAATACAAAACTGCTCATTTTGATTTGGATTAGGTCCTACCCCACTTTTAGTATTGTATGATCGATGACTATGGATTTGATATTTGGTTAAGTGTTAGACACATTTTGTGGTTTTCTTGAGAGCCGACTGGAAGATTCTTTTTGAGATCGAGTATATAAGTAGAATTGTTTTGACGCAAAGTACAAGAAGGAATGTGTGTAGAATGCATGAATGCATTGTGATGTTAGGAGAAGATAGAAGTTGATGTGATCTAACTAGAACTAATTAAGCATAGGAGATTCTTGTATTATTCACTTTTGATAAATCATTGTAACAGAACAGATTTTTGATTGTAGAGTTGTGTGCTCATCGTATACCTTTAACAATATTTTATATCCTTTAATGGGAATATGTACTAAATTTAATATTCATCTCCTAATAGGGGTAGGTCTCCTAACAGGGACACTATACTATTAGTGCAATATGTTAGTATGTTTTCTTGCGGAATCTGTATAAGCATCAATGCTTGACTCTGACTCCCAAATTTTGATTCATGCAAGTTAAAATACTAATTAATGAGGATTTGATCCTCCTAATTCAATCTCCATAGACTCGAGAGGGTGTACCTCTTGATTTATTGTTTTTCAATAAATCAGAAAATGGATTTAGGATTCTCACAATGATTTACTAATGTCTTTTACTGCAACTGATGTAGAGCTTCAAAAGCCAATCCATGATTTTGACAAGAGTAACTAACATTGCAGAAAAATGGCCAATGTGACAAGGATATTCATCTTTCTTCTCTTTGATTTTAAAACTCAAGCAGGCTAACCTAAAGGATTCAGTTCTTTAATGAATCAATAATAATGTTTGTATTATTCAATACAGATTCTAAATATCCATGCTCTTAAACAGGAAATGAAAAATGATTTGATTTTTGAATTTGATGATGAGACATGCATAACTAGCAAAGATCAGTGCCTTATCTATTGGGAAATGGAGTCAAATAAACATATATCCACTGAAAACCCTCTAACTCCAAACATACAGAAACCAAGTGAAGTGCCTTACAAATCACTCTTTTCAATCCAACACCTGGACATCAAATTCATGTTCAAACCTTGAACCCTTAGAATTTGTCTCTAAGATTTACTCCCTCCTTGAAAGAAACTCACAAATAAATTCACAGCTACCTTATAACCAGTGTATAAAATGCCTTACAAATTAACACACAAGATTTCAAGACAAAACCCAAAGACATCGACAAGTATTGAACTATGATTTCATTGTTTTTCATTAAGTTGCTATCTGATTTGGCATATTTACAAGATAAAGAACTCAGAAAAATAAGACTCCTAAATCAGGAAACTGTCCAACAGTGTTCATTTGACCATCTTTGTAACAATAGAGAAGAATAAATATATAGGAGAAAAGGAAAGCCAAATTCTTCCACTGACACATGTCTGTTTCCAAGAAAATATCTTCTCCTCCCAAGAAATCTGATCTCCTTCTACAACTACCTCTTGTTTGAAATCATCATCCTCAAAAAAATTGATTCCAAACATCTTCAAAATCTGATTTTAATTTCCTTGAAAAAGGCTTCCCATGAAAGCACATTTCAAGCTCGAAATAAAAATATTTCGCAAGACTATATCAAGACTATGAAGTTTCAATGCTTTAATCTTGCACATTATTTCAATTTTTGCATATAATATCTTTGTCTATGCACTTATTCTTTACTTTTCCCTTTGATATTTATGCACAGACTATGTTTTTTTAAATCATTTTACCTTTAAAATCCTGCACATTTCTTTATCTTGTTTTATCTCCTTTTATGCATTTTTGCCCCCATAACTCAACAGAATCTGCCAAGTGTCATGTGTTGGTTCATTGCCCTTTAACTAGCCCGACAACTCTACTCTAACCATGGTCTATCTGGAGATTGGGAGATATGCCTAGTCTCTAAATATTTGAATTTATTTCCTAACCCATGGTTTATATAGAGACTTGGAGACAAGCCTTAGTCTCTGAATCTCAGAATAAACTCAACCTTGACTCCGCCTTGACCATGGTTTATCTGGAGATCAGAAGATAAGCTAGTCTTTGAATCTTTGAATGTTGGTGCTAACCCTGATTAGATCAGAAGATTGGGAGATAAGCCTTTATCTCCTAATATTTGTATAGACTCAAGCTTAACCTTGCTTTAACCTTGGTTTCATCTGGGCTAGTGTATCTCTGAATCTTGGAATCATTTTGCTAACTGTGGGTTTGTTCTGAGATTTCACGACAGCCCTTGATCTCAATCTTGATTTGATGGTTCACGTGCAATAATTGGATGTTTGGCCACTAATTTCCTACATCTAGAGATCATGTGTGGTGGTTAACTGACTACTGGGCATAATATCGTAATGTTTTTCCTAACCGCGGTTTCTTCTCGTGACTTCACGCCCTGTCGCCATGTGTCATGTCTTCCTTTGCACACGGGTCTCACCAAAAACACATTTCCTTCTAAGTCACCTATATGGAATGTAAACCAATTCACCTCCTACACGTGCACCCAGAGCCTCTGGTCTCTTTCTTCATATTACAATCTGTAGCTTTTACCTTTTAAACATTACAATATTTCTCCACCCCACCAATGTGGCACTAATGACTTTTGAAGTTTTAAATGTCTGTGCATTTTGCACCCAGAATTATGGGGCCCACCATCTCTAGCAGTCCACTAGCCAAGGGGCCCACCGATGGTCCTCATGGCTCTTATTCACATTATAACTTACGCATTGGCATATAAAAACACCATAAAATCCTGCCCACAAGCAATGTGGGATATATGGTTTGAGAGTTTTCAATTTTTTTTAGCTCCCATCTCCTGCGCGGGCTTCTTCTTATTGTTTGCTATACATTCGCATTTTATAATTCCCTCCTTCATGCTTAGCATGGGGTCATCTTAATGTTGTGCAGGCTCTGGTCTTCTATTTATCCCTTTAACCTTCTCTCGCGTGGGCTCCCTCCTTCATGCTTTGCATTGATTTTGCATTTTCAAAGAGATTCCTCCCTTCAACACGTCACGCAGCCTTTCAATATAGAAAACACCATTTGTGGGCATGCTTTTGTATTGCACAGACTCTCATATGCACTGTGTATCTCTTTAACACTCCACGCAGCCTTGCATTGTGCAGGCTCTCTGTTTACATTTTCCATGAGTGTAGTTTGATAATTTATAAAGAAACTCTCTCCCCCTTATTACACACAGGCTCTCTATGGTGTTATGCACAGATTATTTCTCCCTTAGTTCTTTCTTGTGCAGGCTTTTGCAGTATAAAGTGTAAGCCTTCCTACTCTCCCACGTGCAGGATGCAATAAAAATTGCGCAGATCTTAGTTTGACTGGTTATTTGGTTTTTCACCTGCCAATGCTAATATCTTAAAGTTTCCAAAGCCTCTGACTCTCCATCAATGCACTACCTTCTTGACTAGAATTTTTTCAGCAGTTCACAATACTTGTATGTGCTTCCACCTTTGCATTCATATTTCCCTTTTATTAAAACTAACATGCATGGTGCTCGTTGTGTGGTCTTCAATATTTGGCGCTTTGCATTATAATTTGTTTTTCAACAATAATAATGTTATGCTCTAAGTAGTGTTTGTGCACTATTTCAATGCTTCTGCAATTGATGCCTCTTGTCCATGCCTTCACATTTTTCCCATATTCATCTTCCTTGGCATGTATCCACAAGTATTATTATTTAAATCATAAAATAATTTAAATCAATAATATGCTTTTAAAACCACATAAGTTGAGCATTGGACTTCACAAATAAATGACAAGTCTCTAAGACGCTGGTTCGAGGATTGCCACTCGTGAAAGCCACTTTCATATTTGAAAAACCAAACTTGATCTACCGTACAATTTGTACCATAAAACATTGAACTGGCATCACTTAGAACCAACTATTTATATCGCTACAAACTGATCTCACAAACAGCACATGGCCTCTGGAAACGACCTTAAAAACTGATCAAAGAGCCTCATAGAAACATGTTGTTTGAAACCCTTTCTCACTTCCAACATGCAAGTACATATGCCAAAGGGATTTTCATAAAAACATTAGGGTTTCAAGATATCATTGATCAAAATGAGCTACTTCATTTATTCTGCAATTGGATGTATTCAAACATATGCAAACCCTGCCCAAAATACAACTTGGAAAGACATTGGATCAACTCCTGAGGATCTGTCACTTGGAATGGTGATTCTTTAAAACATACTGAGTATGCACACAAAAGGGATTTACCTGATTCAAATCCACATGCAAGATGTAACCAATCAAACACGGTGATTCTAGAATACAGTGCAAGTGCAATTGTCAAAATAGCCAAAATTGCAAATGGATTAGCCTTTGCAAAAATAGAAACTCATGTCTTGAGATCTAACCACTGATCATAATAATACATTTGGATACAAGGAGAGTGTATCCACAATTGGCATCTCAAAATAGTTGCTAGACAAAAAACTATAATCCTCTGAAAATGAGTACCCTGTGAAATCAATTCTGTCAGCAATGTCAATCTGAATAAATCACTTTTGGTTCTGATTCCACAAACCTATCAAAAGAGACTCTTACAGTCTGAATCCTTGAACATGGATTCACTTTCACATAAGGAATGTAGAACTTCAAGTAGCTTTCTCAACCAATCAACCGGTCATTTATTACTGCTTCTCAAAGTCGGCAACTTAGCAACTTTCGTAACTCAAATTTAGTGAAATTGCAGAAACTGGGTTTGGAAAGGGTTGCGCAAAGTGATCAACTGGATTGATCAAAGTATAAAAATATTTAGGAAGGTACATTTCTAGGTTTTCAAAGCAGGGGAACAATCAGCTTCTCATGTCCTTGATTCGGGTACAAATTGCAAGACCTCAAAGTAGGGCAATTAGAGTTCTGGGCAAAATAGAGAAACAAGACAATTCTAGATAACCAAATTTGGGGGATCTGAAGACCTATCAAGAGGACTCAAAATGGCTTGGGTTTTGAAACATAAGCTCTCTAGTATACATATTAAACATTCCCAAAGTGGCAGTCCATGAAACTCAATATGACATAAGTTATTCACACACAAATTGTGTATGTTACAACAAAAAGACACTTATCCCTGCAGAAGTGGTCTCCTAATCTGGACCTAAATGATTCTTTTTATATCCAATCCCTGGTATGGGTAAGGCTTCCTAACCTCCCTCTAGAGTTTTGGTACAAAGATGTCTTTGTTGGTATTTCCAGATCCTTTGGAGAGCTTCTTTCGATTGACCCAGTGATGGTGGACAGAAAGCGCCTTACCTATGCTAGAGTTTACATAGGGGTGGAAGAGGGGAAAGACATGCCAGAGGTCATAAAGATTCATTCTAAATTGGGATAAAGATTATAGAAATTGAATTATGAAAGTGTGCCTTTTTCTTCCTTTCATTGTAAGAAAGCAAGACATATGGCTAGAAAGTGCCTAGAACTAGTTAAGGAAAAATCCAGGAAGGCTTAAAGGTCACTAGGAAGAACAAAGGACCGGCAACCTAAAGCCCCAACTTTGGATAAATTCCAAGCAAGAACCACCACTAATTGCACCCAAGTTTGGAAGAAAAAGGATTCAATAACTGTTATCCTTGATACACAAAAGAAATAAGAGGAAACAGAAGAAACCAACAAAGATCAAATGAGGGGACCCATAAAACAGATTTCTCTTTCTTTGGAGAGAGTGGATGTGTTTCCCTCTATTGAGTCTGAATCTTCCCTGTAAGGAAACATTATGCATGAACCTTTTGGAGAAGATAGAACCATGGAAGAACTGGGCAGTGGAGAAGGGACCCCACATTTGCTGGACCTTTCTTCTTTTGCTCTAAGTTCCCCTGAAACTTCCTGGGAGTTTGGGGTCTTTTTTCCTATGTAAAACAATCTGGTGGGTGAGAATTCCCATGTTTCTATCCCTAGTTTGAAATAGGATCAACTAGAGAAGGTATTCAAAATGGAAGCATTGCTGAAATCGGTCACTCCGGGGTAGATCACAAGAATGGAAGAACTTTTTTTCCAAATACAAGGAAGGGATGGTAAGTGAATGGACCAGTGTCAAAAAGAAAAATAATAGTAGGGACCCCTCCCCGGTTTCCCCAATAGTAACCGGGAGCAATAATAAAGTAGATCTAGGTGTTAAAACAAAAACTCCAGGGCGGAAAAAATCAAGCCAGATCCGAAAAGAAGAATCATGCAAGAACATAGCGGATGGAACCCAAAAGACCATCCAAGATGCCTCTACATCCAGTTATAAATGAAGCTAATATCTTGGAATATTCATGGACTCAATGGTCCACAAAATAAGGATGTAATACAAAATATGATAAGGGATCATAGACCATATATAATGCTAATCCAGGAAACTAAGATGAAGAAGGAAAAGCTAGAAGGCATAAAATTTTGTAAAACTATGGATATGGTCGCTACGGTTTTGGATGGTGCCTCAAGAGGGCTGATGACTCTGTGGAACTCTTCACACATCAGGGATGAAATCATTCATGAAGAATTTAATTTGTTACTTTTGAATTTCACTAATATTAAGGATAATGAAAGTGTAGGATTTGAGAAACATGCAAATCCATAGAACCCGAATACACCTGCATGCAAATGACCTGATACAAAGTAGAAGCACAAAAATGAAAAATCAGAACTCAGAGATGCTCAAAAGAAGAGTCACTATATTATTCTCTAAGTTATGAAAAAATATTACAAAGTTTAGCCTATAAAGGTGAACAAACCCTAAAACAGAAATGCTAGGTTGCGCAATATAATTAATATAAAGTATTAATTATATGCACCTAAGAGATAGCTTAAGTGAAAAAGAGTAAGTAAACTAATTGATTACTCTAACACCCCCCCTTAAGTGAAGCTTAGGAGGTAAACTAACCTAGCACAGCTAAGAAATCAAAAGAAATGGGTCCCAGCAACAAGGCCCGATCAGGTACCCAAAAACAAAGAAATCTCTGTAAACCGAGGAAATAGAGAAAACCCAGTGGGAAAAACCCTACCCCAAAAAGAGATGTAAAAGCAAGCAAAGACAAAAAGAATGACTTCAAGAGACTCTCTCAAAGCCAGTAGTATAATGCGTGCTGCCAACCCACCCGTGAGAGAGGGTCGAGGCTCCAAAGCCCCCCCGAAATGAAAGAACCCCTGGATCAATGAACAAACCACCATGACTCCAATACAAAGGAGTGAAAGGAAGTGGGCACTGAAGAGGTGACCTTGAAAGATGAGGTGTCACTAGAAGGCTGAGCTGATGCTCAAAGGAGTAGACACGAGGATCCTGAAAGGGAATCCCCAATGTAAGAGGTATGACAGGTGTGCTGACACTGTCAGCAAAGAGGAGATGAGTGTCCTCTGAAGAGTCCTCAACAAATGCACCTGGTGGCTCAATGAATGGAGCTGAAGGGTCAAGCAGTGCTAAAGATGAATCCTGCTGAAGAGAAAAGTACTCCTTAGGATGAGGTGTGGCAGTCACAACAATGGTCTCGGGAACAACACAAAGGTTCAAGCGACCTGACTACACCTCATGATGCTCTCTCGAAAGGGGAGAGTTGTGCTCCGACAATGGAGATGGTGGACCAAAGTGAGAGAAGGTGTAGAGATGGGTGGAATGATCAACTATCCCTATAGAAATAATGCCTCCTATCACACTATCCCTGATGAAGGCTGAATCGGTCGTGAACTCAACTGTCTTCCCTGACCCACTATGAGTAATCTGATAAATCAAGAGAAGGTTTGCAGAGAGAGATGGAACATACAATACATCATTGAATGTGCCATCCTGAATGCTGACCGAACCTGTCCCGTAGACTGTCTATACAGTGTTATTCCCCATGAGAATATGAAGAATAGGAGAAGCCTCAAAAGAAGAGAACAAATCCTGAGAAGATGCCATATGGTTAGAATCACCTAAATCCAGTATCCAAGGGACCTGTGAAGGGGATGCAACAGATGCCCGTAATGCATGACCCTGTCCAAATGTCAAAGAAGAGGCAGAAGACTGAAAAGAGGACCCCTGTGAGGTGGAAGAGGGTGGAGAGGAAATAGTGCTCTTCTGAAGGAGAGCTTGTAAATCTGCAATGATTTTCTCATAGCCATCGAATCTCTTCTGAAAACACTGGGACTCATCATGGGGCCCCTTCTGACAATACGAACAAGTGGGGTTCTGAGACTTTTGTTTCTCCTTCTTAGAAGAAGATGGTGGGCCAGTAGAGTGCTGAGAAGAGGAATTAGATATCTGCTTCAGCTTTGGCTTCTGTGTATCTTGAGATGAATTGGCAAGCAATGCCTGTGACTGTGAACCTGTAAGAGAATCCATCTGACTGAGCTTGGACTGCTCACGAGTTAACCTGTCATAGAAGATCTCAAAAAATGGCATAACATGTTGTGCACCCAGTGCATCCATAGTGGAGTAGAAGGTAGAAGTGAAAATCTAATAAGGACCACTAAGCTTGGAGAGTATTAAGAAGATACACTCATCATCTGACTTCGTCTTTCTAGCAACCTGTAAAATAGATCGAAGAGACTTGAACTTCATCAGGAAGTCCTCAATGATGGTGAATGAGTCAGGTGCCAAGGAGGTGAACTCTACATCTATCTGGAGAGTCCTGAACTGATCCATGGTGCCAAACAAGGTGGAGAACTTTTCCCACATATCCCTAGGTGTAGTCAGACCATCCAGGTGGAACAAAAACCCATCTAAAATATTCATGGCAATGAGGCCCATTGCCTCATCCATCCTGTTTCTATGTATAAGAGCCTTATAAGGCCTCTGAAGAACTGGCTGAGCCATATCCATGCAGGACCATAAACCTCATGACATGAGGAGTCTGGTCATGTGTGGCTTCCATGTGTGGTAGTTATGAGGTGTCAGTCGGGCCACAGAGGGGTCCGACATTGGAAGAAGAATAAGATGAAAGTAGAAGGGTCTTTCTAAAAGAAATTGCAGAAAGTAAAATGCACCCCCCTACAATGTATAATCCTATCCCCTGTACACCACAAATTACTATGAAAGCACAAGAAACGAGAAAAAAAATTGAGTTCCAAAAGCAGAACAGGAGCACAAACAAAGGTATTCCTTTGACTAGAAAAAATGGCAAGCAACTAGAAAAATCAAGAAATGATACCTACACCACTGCGACAAGCTTAGAAACACCTTTCCAACGATATTTTTTTTTCTGAAAAAGGACACCGTATGCCCAAGTTATGAGCAAAAAACTGACAGGTACCCTAAAGAGTGAGCTTGCTGGAAAAAAATAGTCACTGGGTTAAATTTGACGCTCGTATGAACGTCACCGGGCTGTTAGAGCGGTGCCGCCGATGGCGGTGGTGGCTAGGCGGCTGCCGGGTGGCCTGTGGGTGGCGCTACGGCCGGGCGGCGCAGCCGGCGGAGGTTGTGGCCGAGCGGGGAGGAGGCGGCAGGCAGGCCGGGCGCGGGTGGCGGCTGAGCGGCCAGGTGGCGGCGGCGGGCTTGGGTGGTGGCGCGGTGGCCGCAGGGCGGCGCGCTAGCCAATGGCTATGCATGAGTGACGTGTGGGCTACGCGGTGGTGGCCCGCCCAAAACGGTTTAAAAGATGCATTTTTTTTATTTTTTTTTTATTTTTTGCCTCGATTTTTGAGTCGTACGGCCCTAGGAGGCCAAAAAAATTTCCCTGTGGTCACAGAGGCCAAAATAGTCAAACTTTATATGTTTTTCAACTCTCTCAGGCCTTCTGAACGCAATGGCAGAGTCCATTTTTTCTCAAATGACTCCAGAAAATGGTGCCTCCTTCAAAGTGATAGAAAAAACCCCAAAAAGGCTGTGGTTGTCATCTTCAAATCGTAGCTTCAAAGACCTTCGATCATGTAGTGACAGGGTGGCTCTGACACCATGTAGGATTTGAGAAACATGCAAATCCATAGAACCCAAATACACCTGCATGCAAATGACCTGATACAAAGTAGAAGCACAAAAATGAAAAAGCAGAACTCAGAGATGCTCAAAAGAAGAGTCACTATATTATTCTCTAAGTTATGAAAAAAAATTACAAAGTTCAGCCTATAAAGGTGAACAAACCCTAAAATATAAATGCTAGGTTGCACAATATAATTAATATAAAGTATTAATTATATGCACCTAAGAGATAGCTTAAGCGAAAAAGAGTAAGTAAACTAACTGATTACTCTAACAGAAAGTTGTTACATCATGAATATATATGCTCCTAATTCAAAAAAAGGGAGAAGATCATATTGGGACAAACCTAGAAGCGTAATTTTCAGGTTAGAGCTTTCTAAAGGTATTATTATGGGGGATTTTAACACCCCACTCAAAGAAGGGGAAAAATAGGGAGGAATCAACCCTGATCTGGAAAGCAGGCAAGAGCTCATTGATTTCATAAATGATCAAGCCCTCTTAGATTTGGATCTTCAAGGGGAGAGCTTCACATAGAGAAACAAAAGAATTGGGAAAGAGTGTATCCAATTCTGTCTAGACAGGGCTTTGATCATGGTTGATTGGCTAAACTTTCATAATAGTAACTTATCAGCTCTAGTGAGGATTGGGTCGGATCATTCTCCCCTGTCTCTTACTCTGTACCTGATTATTAAGCAAAGAAATTTCACTTTCAGGTTTTAAAAGATGTGGACTACCCATCCTAATATTACTAACAAGATCTTGGAATGGTGGAATATTGATGTTAGAGGTTCTGAATGTTCAAAGTAGCTAAAAAACTTAGAAATGTCAAGATTAATATTAATCTTTGGAATAAGAGTGAGTTTTGGGACATCTTCTCCTCCAAAGAGAAGGCCATTTGTTCTCTATCTTATCCAAGAGGAAATCCAGAGAGATAGGTATGATGAGAACAATTTTCATCAAGAAAAAACCCTGCTTTCAAAGTACTACAATGTGATCGGGAAGGAGGAGATGTACTAGAAGTAGAGATCCATATCTATATGGTTGTGGGAGGGGGAGGGGGACCAAAATACTCAGTTCTTCCTTTTATCCACTATGAAACACAGGGAAGCCAAAAGGATAGTAGCATCAAATGGGGGAACCAAATCTTGCAGGATGATAAAGATATTTCTATTGTTGCTATTGGTTTTTTCTCATCTCTTCTTTCTAAATACCATAATCTCTCTGAAGAGGATCAGGAGGACCTCTTGAGAAACATTCCCTCTGTCATCTTGAAAAATCAAAACAAAGTCTGGAGCGTTATTCAAAATATGGAAGAATTTAAAAAAGCCCTGGACTCTCTTCCTGGAGATAAGGCCCCGTGCCCAAATGACTTCCCTATGTTTTTCTTCTACAATTTCTGGGAAATTGTCAAATATGATGTAGTCAAAGTTGTGCAGGAATTCTTTGGATCCAAAAATCCACTTAAGGAAATCAATGTTACCATCCTAGTTCTTATCCCTATGGTCTCAGGGGTGGATTATATGGAGCTCTTCAGACCCATTATCTTATGCAATTGTTTCTATAAGATCATATCCAAAGTCATTACTATCAGGATTCTCCAAGTGCTCCCTTCTATCATTGATCACCAGCAATCGAGATTTGTTCTGGGAAGATAGATTCTTGATTCCATTATGGTGGTGCATGAAGTGATCCATTCCTTAGAGGTAGGTAAGAGAGAATTTTTCCTTCTAAATTTGGACTTGTCCAAGGCCTATGACCAGGTGGACTATTCATTCCTGATGAAAGTGTTGGGAGCTTTTGGATTTAGCAGTAAAACTTGCCAGATCATTCATCAGCTTATTTCTTCATCCTCGTTAGTGCAACCACCCTAAATTGGTCTTCTCTAACCATAGACCTTATTTTCCCCAAGTGTGATCATACCCCCAATTATGTCAAAACAATTCTTCAAATTAGTGGCACAATTCATTCAAATCAAATTTAATCTCCTAAGTGATTTAATCACTTATAAAGGAAGAAAATTTTGAGATGTGATTGATTGATTATTATTAGGTGTCTTGTATTTCCTTAAATTTTACATTTAATTTTAATTTATTTGGTGTTATTATGTAATGTGATTAAGCATATAGGAGGAAGGAAGATAAGATGTTCCTCTTTTATCCCCAAATGCACAAATGAAAGATCCAAGTTGATTAACCCTAAAGTAGGATCAATGCACAAATGAATCAACCATTCAGAAATAAGAGAAAGGAAGAGGATCTTAAATTCTATTTTATTATTAAGTAGAAATTATATATAATAGTAGTTGAAAAGGATGAGAGGAAGTACTAACCTTAAAGAATTTTAGATCAAATAATGTTGTTTTCTGAGGTCTGTAGTCTATTTCTGGAAAATCTGAAGTATGGTCCAGAACTGGAACACAGAGACGAACAAAACCCAGAAATATTTTTTTGATCTGAAACTGTCTCATGAATAAGGTTGACCTTGACCCACTAATCTCACCCCTGACCCAATAATCTTGACCCTGACCTGCACAGGTCCGACAGAAAATATGTTCGCGGATCCCAATAGTTCGCTAAAAAGGGTATCCAGATCTGAGTTCAAATCTTCAATCCCGAACCTGTACATACAAGAAAAAGAGATTTGTTTGTTGGGGGGGAGGGTTTTTCCTTATTCAAAACCTATTTTTGTAATTAACCTCAAATATATAATTGAATTTGCAGAAGTAAACAAAGTAAATGCATAAATTCACTTTGCTTGTGAAAGTCCTTGTGGAGGATTCGAATCCATGAATCCAAAAGTATGTATGCACCAATGGATCTAGAATTTAGAATGTAAGATGTCTTTAATCAATTTCTTGTATATATCCAACACCAAATCTTGAATGGGTTCTTGATTATGAAGAGGCTTGGAAGAAAGTGGATGGAGAGATCACCAAAAAGGGCACTATGTAGCTTGAATCCTTCAATGGCCTCCCATGGATCTCTTTGATGAATGGATTATTGAATACTTGATGATGGATGAATCCTTGCTTCAAATCTTGCTTGATTTATTACTTGAACTTCACTTGATAATGCTTCTCAATTTCTCAAGGATGCTTAGTATCACCTAGTTAATGGTTAGAGAAAATGAGAGAGAAAGGCTTCCTTTTATATGAAATTAGGGCACAATCTTCTAAGGAGGCCGACATCGGAGAATTAAATTCCCATTAAAGCCTTTACCCTTAGGAGAGGTCCTATGTTAAATATGATTTAGAAATCATCGCTTTGGAACCCAAAATAGCCGACCCAGAAGCGCGAATTAACCTTTTTCAAAGACCGACATCCAGAAACTGTGGGACCATGAAATCTGGACCCTGGGTCAAGGCTGAAGTTGACTTTGATCTAGGTCAAGGGTGAGGTTGACCTTGACCTAGGTTAGGGTCAAGCTTGATATAGACCTATAAGTTTGACCCTGACCCTGAGGTCAAAGATCTCAGATTTGCAGTCCAAAATGCCATAAATTGGCTAGAGAAAGGTGGAGAATTGGGGTAGAACAGGGGGAAAGCCAAGTCTAAATCAGGAACCCATTCAAGGCACTTGACATGACCCCAAAACCACTTACTCAGAAGTATAAACTAGTCTACAATGGAAGTGCTTCTATTTTCCAACTATATATTTATCCCCCACTTTAGCAAGTGTAGACACCTAAAATTGACCAGGTGTATTTCAAGCATTCAAAATTGCAAATCTTAGCTAAATGCCTTAAAATCTTATCTCAATGCAAAAACAAATGGATCAAATCAAATGGAAAAAAATCAAATCAAAGTAAAAGATCAAATAATCATGAAATCAAATAATTAAATTCAATCCTAAAGGTATTAATCAAATTATACAATTGATTTTTCAATTGTATAGTTCAAATCAAAAAGATCAAATCCAACCCAATCACCCTTCCATGGCTAAATTAATTAAATGATTGAGTTATTTAATTCCTAATATCTTTG